>CM038702.1:66878567-66893567 GCA_021613375.1 Megaleporinus macrocephalus | reverse complement strand
ATATATGAGTAGGAGTGAGAATGAGAATGAGATTAATATATGAGTAGGAGTGAGAGTGAGAATGAGATTAATATGAGTAGGAGTGAGAGTGAGAAGGAGATGACTAAAAGTCAGAATGAGAATGAGATTAATATGAGTAGGAGTGAGAGTGAGAATGAGAATGAGATTAATATGAGTAGGAGTGAGAATGAGAATGAGAATAATATGAGTAGGAGTGAAAGTGAGAATGAGATGACTAAAAGAGTCAGATTGAGAATGAGATTAATATGAGTAGGAGTGAGAGTGAGAATGAGAATAAGATTAATATATGAGTAGGAGTGAGAGTGAGAATGAGAATGAGATTATTATATGAGTAGGAGTGAGGGTGAGAATGAGAATGAGATTATTATATGAGTAGGAGTGAGAGTGAGAATAAGATGACTAAAAGAGTAAGTATGAGAATGAGATTAATATATGAGTAGGAGTGAGAGTGAGAATGAGAATGAGATTAATATATGAGTAGGAGTGAGGGTGAGAATGAGAATGAGATTAATATATGAGTAGGAGTGAGAGTGAGAATGAGATGACTAAAAGAGGCAGAATGAGATTAATATATGAGTAGGAGTGAGAGTGAGAATGAGAATGAGATCAAAATATGAGTAGGTGTGAGAGTGAGAATGAGAATGAGATCAAAATATGAGTAGGAGTGAGAGTAAGAATGAGATGCCTAAAAGAGTCAGAATGAGAATGAGATTAAAATGAGTAGGAGTGAGAATGAGAATGAGATTAATATATGAGTAGGAGTGAGAGTGAGAATGAGAATGAGATCAAAATATGAGTAGGTGTGAGAGTGAGAATGAGAATGAGATCAAAATATGAGTAGGAGTGAGAGTAAGAATGAGATGACTAAAAGAGTAAGTATGAGAATGAGATTAATATATGAGTAGGAGTGAGAGTGAGAATGAGATTAATATATGAGTAGGAGTGAGGTTGAGAATGAGATGATTAAAAGAGTCAGAATGAGAATAAGATTAATATATGAGTAGGAGTGAGAGTGAGAATGAGAATAATATGAGTAGGAGTGAAAGTGAGAATGAGATGACTAAAAGAGTCAGATTGAGAATGAGATTAATATTAGTAGGAGTGAGAGTAAGAATGAGATGACTAAAAGAGTCAGAATGAGAATGAGATTAATATTAGTAGGAGTGAGAGTAAGAATGAGATGACTAAAAGAGTCAGAATGAGAATGAGATTAATATATGAGTAGGAGTGAGAGTGAGAATGAGAATGAGATTAATATATGAGTAGGAGTGAGAGTGAGAATAAGATGACTAAAAGAGTAAGTATAAGAATGAGATTAATATATGAGTAGGAGTGAGAGTGAGAATGAGAATGAGATTAATATATGAGTAGGAGTGAGAGTGAGAATGAGAATGAGATTAATATATGAGTAGGAGTGAGGGTGAGAATGAGATGACTAAAAGAGTCAGAATGAGAATAAGATTAATATATGAGTAGGAGTGAGAGTGAGAATGAGAATGAGATAAATATGAGTAGGAGTGAGAGTGAGAATGAGAATGAGATTAATATGAGTAGGAGTGAGAGTGAAAATGAGAATGAGATTAATATGAGTAGGAGTGAGAGTGAGAATGAGATGACTAAAAGAGTCAGAATGAGAATGAGATTAATATATGAGGAGGAGTGAGAGTGAGAATAAGATGACTAAAAGAGTCAGAATGAGATTAATATGAGTAGGAGTGAGAGTGAGAATAAGAATGAGATTAATATGCGCAGGTGTGAGAGTGAGAATGAGATTAAAATGAGTAGGAGTGAAAGTGAGAATGAGATGACTAAAAGAGTCAGATTGAGAATGAGATTAATATATGAGGAGGAGTGAGAGTGAGAATGAGATGACTAAAAGAGTGAGAATGAGAATGAGATTAATATGAGTAGGAGTGAGAGTGAGAATGAGATTAATATATGAGTAGGAGTGAGAGTGAGAATGAGATGAATAAAAGAGTCAGAATGAGAATGAGATTAATATGAGTAGGAGTGAAAGTGAGAATGAGAATGAGATAAATATGAGTAGGAGTGAGAGTGAGAATGAGAATGAGATTAATATGAGTAGGAGTGAGAGTGAAAATGAGAATGAGATTAATATGAGTAGGAGTGAGAGTGAGAATGAGATGACTAAAAGAGTCAGAATGAGAATGAGATTAATATATGTGGAGGAGTGACAGTGAGAATGAGATGACTAAAAGAGTGAGAATGAGAATGAGATTAATATGAGTAGGAGTGAGAGTGAGAATGAGAATGAGATTAATATATGAGTAGGAGTGAGAGTGAGAATGAAATGAATAAAAGAGTCAGAATGAGAATGAGATTAATATATGAGTAGGAGTGAGAATGAGAATGAGATGACTAAAACAGTCAAAATGAGAACAAGATTAATATATGAGTAGGAGTGAGAATGAGAATGAGATTAATATATGAGTAGGAGTGAGAGTGAGAATGAGATGACTAAAAAGAGTCAGAATGAGAATGAGATTAATATGAGTAGGGAGTGAAAGTGAGAATGAGAATGAGATTAATATGAGTAGGAGTGAGAGTGAGAATGTGATGACTAAAAAGAGTCAGAATGAGAATGAGATTTAATATATGAGGGAGGAGTGAGAATAAGATGACTAAAAGAGTCAGAATGAGATTAATATGAGTAGGAGTGAGAGTGAGAAATAAGAATGAGATTAATATGCGCAGGTGTGAGAGTGAGAATGAGAATGAGATTAAAAATGAGTAGGATGTGAAAGTGAGAATGAGATGACTAAAAGAGTCAGATTGAGAATGAGATTAATATATGAGGAGGAGTGAGAGTGAGAATGAGATGACTAAAAGAGTGAGAATGAGAATGAGATTAATATGAGAAGGAGTGAGAGTGAGAATGAGAATGAGATTAATATATGAGTAGGAGTGAGAGTGAGAATGAGATGAATAAAAGAGTCAGAATGAGAATGAGATTAATATGAGTAGGAGTGAAAGTGAGAATGAGAATGAGATTAATATATGAGTAGGAGTGAGAGTGAGAATGAGAATGAGATTAATATATGAGTAGGAGTGAGATTGGGAATGAGAATAAGATTAATATGAGTAGGAGTGAGAGTGAGAATGAGATGACTAAAAGAGTCAGAATGAGAATAAGATTAATATATAAGTAGGAGTGATAATGAGAATGAGATTAATATATGAGTATGAGTGAGAGTGAGAATGAGATGACTAAAAGAGTCAAAATGAGAACAAGATTAATATATGAGTAGGAGTGAGAATGAGAATGAGATTAATATATGAGTAGGAGTGAGAGTGAGAAAGAGATGACTAAAAGTCAGAATGAGAATGAGATTAATATGAGTAGGAGTGAGAGTGAGAATAAGATCACTAAAAGAGTCAGAATGAGAATGAGATTAATATGAGTAGGAGTGAGAGTGAGAATGAGATTAATATAAGTAGGAGTGAGAGTGAGAATGAGAATAATATGAGTAGGAGTGAAAGTGAGAATGAGATGACTAAAAGAGTCAGACTGAGAATGAGATTAATATGAGGAGGAGTGAGAGTGAGAATGAGATTAATATGAGTAGGAGTGAGAGTGAGAATGAGATGACTAAAAGATTCAGAATTAGAATAAGATTAATATTAGTAGGAGTGAGCGTAAGAATGAGATGACTAAAAGAGTCAGAATGAGAATGAGATTAATATTAGTAGGAGTGAGAGTAAGAATGAGATGACTAAAAGAGTGAGAATGAGAATGAGATTAATATATGAGTAGGAGTGAGAGTGAGAATGAGAATGAGATTAATATATGAGTAGGAGTGAGGGTGAGAATGAGAATGAGATTAATATATGAGTAGGAGTGAGAATGAGATGACTAAAAGAGTCAGAATGAAAATAAGATTAATATATGAGTATGAGTGAGAGTGAGAATGAGAATGAGATAAATATGAGTAGGAGTGAGAGTGAGAATGAGAATGAGATTAATATGAGTAGGAGTGAGAGTGAAAATGATAATGAGATTAATATGAGTAGGAGTGAGAGTGAGAATGAGATGACTAAAAGAGTCAGAATGAGATTAATATGAGTAGGAGTGAGAGTGAGAATAAGAATGAGATTAATATGCGCAGGTGTGAGAGTGAGAATGAGAATGAGATTAAAATGAGTAGGAGTGAAAGTGAGAATGAGATGACTAAAAGAGTCAGATTGAGAATGAGATTAATATATGAGGAGGAGTGAGAGTGACAATGAGATGACTAAAAGAGTGAGAATGAGAATGAGATTAATATGAGTAGGAGTGAGAGTGAGAATGAGAATGAGATTAATATATGAGTAGGAGTGAGAGTGAGAATGAGATGAATAAAAGAGTCAGAATGAGAATGAGATTAATATGAGTAGGAGTGAAAGTGAGAATGAGATTAATATATGAGTAGGAGTGAGAGTAAGTATGAGAATGAGATTAATATATGAGTAGGAGTGAGATTGGGAATGAGAATAAGATTAAAATGAGTAGGAGTGAGAGTGAGAATGAGATGACTAAAAGAGTCAGAATGAGAATGAGATTAATATGAGGAGGAGTGAGAGTGAGAATGAGATTAATATGAGTAGGAGTGAGAGTGAGAAGGGAGATGACTAAAGATCAGAATTAGAATAAGATTAATATTAGTAGGAGTGAGCGTAAGAATGAGATGACTAAAAGAGTCAGAATGAGAATGAGATTAATATTAGTAGGAGTGAGAGTAAGAATGAGATGACTAAAAGAGTGAGAATGAGATTAATATATGAGTAGGAGTGAGAGTGAGAATGAGAATGAGATTAATATATGAGTAGGAGTGAGGTGGGAATGAGAATGAGATTAATATATGAGTAGGAGTGAGAATGAGATGACTAAAAGAGTCAGAATGAAAATAAGATTAATATATGAGTATGAGTGAGAGTGAGAATGAGAATGAGATAAATATGAGTAGGAGTGAGAGTGAGAATGAGAATGAGATTAATATGAGTAGGAGTGAGAGTGAAAATGATAATGAGATTAATATGAGTAGGAGTGAGAGTGAGAATGAGATGACTAAAAAGAGTCAGATGAGATTAATATGAGTAGGAGTGAGAGATGAGAATAAGAATGAGATTAATATGCGCAGGTGTGAGAGTGAGAATGAGAATGAGATTAAAATGAGTAGGAGTGAAAGTGAGAATGAGATGACTAAAAGAGTCAGATTGAGAATGAGATTAATATATGAGGAGGAGTGAGAGTGAGCAATGAGATGACTAAAAGAGTGAGAATGAGAATGAGATTAATATGAGTAGGAGTGAGAGTGAGAATGAGAATGAGATTAATATATGAGTAGGAGTGAGAGTGAGAATGAGATGAATAAAAGAGTCAGAATGAGAATGAGATTAATATGAGTAGGAGTGAAAGTGGAGAATGAGATTAATATATGAGTAGGAGTGAGAGTAAGTATGAGAATGAGATTAATATATGAGTAGGAGTGAGATTGGGAATGAGAATAAGATTAAAATGAGTAGGAGTGAGAGTGAGAATGAGATGACTAAAAGAGTCAGAATGAGAATAAGATTAATATATAAGTAGGAGTGAGAATGAGAATGAGATTAATATATGAGTATGAGTGAGAGTGAGAATGAGATGACTAAAAGAGTCAAAATGAGAACAAGATTAATATATGAGTAGGAGTGAGAATGAGAATGAGATTAATATATGAGTAGGAGTGAGAGTGAGAATGAGATGACTAAAAGAGTCAGAATGAGAATAATATTAATATATGAGTAGGAGTGAGAGTGAGAATGAGAATGAGATTAATATATGAGGAGGAGTGAGAGTGAGAATGAGGTGACTAAAAGAGTCAGAATGAGAATGAGATTAATATGAGTAGGAGTGAAAGTGAGAATGAGAATGAGATTAATATGAGTAGGAGTGAGAGAGAAAAATGAGAATGAGATAAATATGAGTAGGAGTGAGAGTGAGAATGAGATGACTAAAAGAGTGAGAATGAGAATGAGATTAATATATGAGGAGGAGTGAGAGTGAGAATAAGAATGAGATTAATATGCGCAGGTGTGAGAGTGAGAATGAGAATGAGATTAAAATGAGTAGGAGTGAAAGTGAGAATGAGATGACTAAAAGAGTCAGATTGAGAATGAGATTAATATATGAGGAGGAGTGAGAGTGAGAATGAGATGACTAAAAGAGTGAGAATGAGAATGAGATTAATATATGAGTATGAGTGAGAGTGAGAATGAGATGACTAAAAGAGTCAAAATGAGAACAAGATTAATATATGAGTAGGAGTGAGAATGAGAATGAGATTAATATATGAGTAGGAGTGAGAGTGAGAATGAGATGGACTAAAAGAGTCAGAATGAGAATGAGATTAATATGAGTAGGAGTGAAAGTGAGAATGAGAATGAGATTAATATGAGTAGGAGTGAGAATGAAAATGAGAATGAGATTAATATGAGTAGGAGTGAGAGTGAGAATGAGAATGAGATTAATATATGAGGAGGAGTGAGAATAAGATGACTAAAAGAGTCAGAATGAGATTAATATGAGTAGGAGTGAGAGTGAGAATAAGAATGAGATTAATATGCGCAGGTGTGAGAGTGAGAATGAGATTAAAATGAGTAGGAGTGAAAGTGAGAATGAGATGACTAAAAGAGTCAGATTGAGAATGAGATTAATATATGAGTAGGAGTGAGAATGAGATGACTAAAAGAGTCAGAATGAAAATAAGATTAATATATGAGTATGAGTGAGAGTGAGAATGAGAATGAGATAAATATGTGTAGGAGTGAGAGTGAGAATGAGAATGAGATTAATATGAGTAGGAGTGAGAGTGAGAATGAGAATGAGATTAATATATGAGTAGGAGTGAGGGTGAGAATGAGAATGAGATTAATATATGAGTAGGAGTGAGGGTGAGAATGAGATGACTAAAAGAGTCAGAATGAGAATGAGATTAATATATGAGTAGGAGTGAGAATGAGATGACTAAAAGAGTCAGAATGAAAATAAGATTAATATATGAGTATGAGTGAGAGTGAGAATGAGATAAATATGAGTAGGAGTGAGAGTGAGAATGAGAATGAGATTAATATGAGTAGGAGTGAGAGTGAGAATGAGAATGAGATTAATATGAGTAGGAGTGAGAGTGAAAATGAGAATGAGATTAATATGAGTAGGAGTGAGGGTGAGAATGAGAATGAGATTATTATATGAGTAGGAGTGAGAGTGAGAATAAGATGACTAAAAGAGTAAGTATAAGAATGAGATTAATATATGAGTAGGAGTGAGAGTGAGAATGAGAATGAGATTCATATATGAGTAGGAGTGAGGGTGAGAATGAGATGACTAAAAGAGGCAGAATGAGAATGAGATTAATATATGAGTAGGAGTGAGAATGAGATGACTAAAAGAGTCAGAATGAAAATAAGATTAATATATGAGTATGAGTGAGTGTGAGAATGAGAATGAGATAAATATGAGTAGGAGTGAGAGTGAGAATGAGAATGAGATTAATATGAGTAGGAGTGAGAGTGAAAATGATAATGAGATTAATATGAGTAGGAGTGAGAGTGAGAATGAGATGACTAAAAGAGTCAGAATGAGATTAATATGAGTAGGAGTGAGAGGGAGAATAAGAATGAGATTAATATGCGCAGGTGTGAGAGTGAGAATGAGAATGAGATTAAAATGAGTAGGAGTGAGAGTGAAAATGATAATGAGATTAATATGAGTAGGAGTGAGAGTGAGAATGAGATGACTAAAAGAGTCAGAATGAGATTAATATATGAGGAGGAGTGAGAGTGAGAATGAGGTGACTAAAAGAGTCAGAATGAGAATGAGATTAATATGAGTAGGAGTGAAAGTGAGAATGAGAATGAGATTAATATGAGTAGGAGTGAGAGTGAAAAATGAGAATGAGATTAATATGAGTAGGAGTGAGAGTGAGAATGAGATGACTAAAAGAGTCAGAATGAGAATGAGATTAATATATGAGGAGGAGTGAGAATAAGATGACTAAAAGAGTCAGAATGAGATTAATATGAGTAGGAGTGAGAGTGAGAATAAGAATGAGATTAATATGCGCAGGTGTGAGAGTGAGAATGAGAATGAGATTAAAATGAGTAGGAGTGAAAGTGAGAATGAGATGACTAAAAAGAGACAGATTGAGAATGAGATTAATATATGAGGAGGAGTGAGAGTGAGAATGAGATGACTAAAAGAGTGAGAATGAGAATGAGATTAATATGAGTAGGAGTGAGAGTGAGAATGAGAATGAGATTAATATATGAGTAGGAGTGAGAGTGAGAATGAGATGAATAAAAGAGTCAGAATGAGAATGAGATTAATATATGAGTAGGAGTGAGAATGAGAATGAGATTAATATATGAGTATGAGTGAGAGTGAGAATGAGATGACTAAAAGAGTCAAAATGAGAACAAGATTAATATATGAGTAGGAGTGAGAATGAGAATGAGATTAATATATGAGTAGGAGTGAGAGTGAGAATGAGATGACTAAAAGAGTCAGAATGAGAATGAGATTAATATGAGTAGGAGTGAAAGTGAGAATGAGAATGAGATTAATATGAGTAGGAGTGAGAGTGAAAATGAGAATGAGATTAATATGAGTAGGAGTGAGAGTGAGAATGAGATGACTAAAAGAGTCAGAATGAGAATGAGATTAATATATGAGGAGGAGTGAGAATAAGATGACTAAAAGAGTCAGAATGAGATTAATATGAGTAGGAGTGAGAGTGAGAATAAGAATGAGATTAATATGCGCAGGTGTGAGGAGTGAGAAAATGAGATTAAAATGAGTAGGAGTGAAAAGTGAGAATGAGATGACTAAAAGAGTCAGATTGAGAATGAGATTAATCATATGAGGAGGAGTGAGAGTGAGAATGAGATGACTAAAAGAGTGAGAATGAGAATGAGATTAATATGAGTAGGAGTGAGAGTGAGAATGAGAATGAGATTAATATATGAGTAGGAGTGAGAGTGAGAATGAGATGAACAAAAGAGTCAGAATGAGAATGAGATTAATATGAGTAGGAGTGAAAGTGAGAATGAGAATGAGATTAATATATGAGTAGGAGTGAAAGTGAGAATGAGAATGAGATTAATATATGAGTAGGAGTGAGAGTGAGAATGAGAATGAGATTAATATATGAGTAGGAGTGAGATTGGGAATGAGAATAAGATTAATATGAGTAGGAGTGAGAGTGAGAATGAGATGACTAAAAAGAGTCAGAATGAGAATAAGATTAATATATGAGTAGGAGTGAGGAATGAGAATGAGATTAATATATGAGTATGAGTGAGAGTGAGAATGAGATGACTAAAAGAGTCAAAATGAGAACAAGATTAATATATGAGTAGGAGTGAGAATGAGGAAATGAGATTAATATATGAGTATGAGTGAGAGTGAGAATGAGATGACTAAAAAGAGTCAAAATGAGAACAAGATTAATATATGAGTAGGAGTGAGAATGAGAATGAGATTAATATATGAGTAGGAGTGAGAGTGAGAATGAGATGACTAAAAGAGTCAGAATGAGAATGAGATTAATATGAGTAGGAGTGAAAGTGAGAATGAGAATGAGATTAATATGAGCAGGGAGTGAGAGTGAAAATGAGAATGAGATTAATTATGAGTAGGATGTGAGAGTGAGAATGAGATGACTAAAAGAGTCAGAATGAGAATGAGATTAATATATGAGGAGGAGTGAGAATAAGATGACTAAAAGAGTCAGAATGACATTAATATGAGTAGGAGTGAGAGTGAGAATAAGAATGAGATTAAATATGCGCAGGTGGTGAGAGTGAGAATGAGGGTAAAAATGAGTAGGAGTGAAAGTGAGAATGAGATGACTAAAAGAGTCAGATTGAGAATGAGATTAATATATGAGGAGGAGTGAGAGTGAGAATGAGATGACTAAAAGAGTGAGAATGAGAATGAGATTAATATGAGTAGGAGTGAGAGTGAGAATGAGAATGAGATTAATATATGAGTAGGAGTGAGAGAGAGAATGAGATAAACAAAAGAGTCAGAATGAGAATGAGATTAATATGAGTAGGAGTGAAAGTGAGAATGAGAAATGAGATTAATATATGAGTAGGAGTGAGAGTGAGAATGAGAATCATATTAATATAGTGAGTAGGGAGTGAGATTGGGAAATGAGAATAAGATTAATATGAGTAGGAGTGAGAGTGAGAATGAGATGACTAAAAGAGTCAGAATGAGAATAAGATTAATATATGAGTAGGAGTGAGAATGAGAATGAGATTAATATATGAGTATGAGTGAGAGTGAGAATGAGATGACTAAAAGAGTCAAAATGAGAACAAGATTAAATATATGAGTAGGAGTGAGAAATGAGAATGAGATTAATATATGAGTAGGAGTGAGAGTGAGAATGAGATGACTAAAAAGAGTCAGAATGAGAATAATATTAATATATGAGTAGGAGTGAGAGTGAGAATGAGAATGAGATTAATATATGAGGAGGAGTGAGAGTGAGAATGAGATGACTAAAAGAGTCAGAATGAGAATGAGATTAATATATGAGGAGGAGTGAAAGTGAGAATGAGAATGAGATTAATATATGAGAAGGAGTGAGAGTGAGAATGAGATTAATATATGAGTAGGAGTGAGATTGAGAATGAGAACAAGATTAATATGAGTAGGAGTGAGAGTGAGAATGAGATGACTAAAAGATTCAGAATGAGAATAAGATTAATATTAGTAGGAGTGAGAGTGAGAATGAGATTAATATGAGTAGGAGTGAGAGTGAGAATGAGAATGAGATTAATATATGAGTAGGAGTGAGAGTGAGCATGAGAATGAGAATAAGATTAATATGAGTAGGAGTGAGAGGGAGAATGAGAATGAGATTAATATATGAGTAGGAGTGAGAATGAGAATGAGATTCATATATGAGTAGGAGTGAGAGGGAGAATGAGAATGAGATTAATATATGAGTAGGAGTGAGAGTGAGCATGAGAATGAGAATAAGATTAATATGAGTAGGAGTGAGAGGGAGAATGAGAATGAGATTAATATATGAGTAGGAGTGAGAATGAGAATGAGATTCATATGAGTAGGAGTGAGAGGGAGAATGAGAATGAGATTAATATATGAGTAGGAGTGAGAGTGAGCATGAGAATGAGAGATTAAGATTAATATGAGTAGGAGTGAGAGGGAGAATGAGAATGAGATTAATATATGAGTAGGAGTGAGATTGGGAATGAGAATAAGATTAATATGAGTAGGAGTGAGAGTGAGAATGAGATGACTAAAAGAGTCAAAATGAGAACAAGATTAATATATGAGTAGGAGTGAGAATGAGATTAATATATGAGTAGGAGTGGGAGTGAGAATGAGATGAATAAAAGAGTCAGAATGAGAATGAGATTAATATATGAGTAGGAGTGAGAATGAGAATGAGATGACTAAAAGAGTCAAAATGAGAACAAGATTAATATATGAGTAGGAGTGAGAATGAGAATGAGATTAATATATGAGTAGGAGTGGGAGTGAGAATGAGATGAATAAAAGAGTCAGAATGAGAATGAGATTAATATATGAGTATGAGTGAGAGTGAGAATGAGATGACTAAAAGAGTCAAAATGAGAACAAGATTAATATATGAGTAGGAGTGAGAATGAGAATGAGATTTTAATATATGAGTAGGAGTGAGAGTGAGAATGAGATGACTAAAAGAGTCAGAATGAGAATGAGATTAATATGAGTAGGAGTGAAAGTGAGAAAGAGAATGAGATTAATATGAGCAGGAGTGAGAGTGAAAATGAGAATGAGATTAATATGAGTAGGAGTGAGAGTGAGAATGAGATGACTAAAAGAGTCAGAATGAGAATGAGATTAATATATGAGGAGGAGTGAGAATAAGATGACTAAAAGAGTCAGAATGAGATTAATATGAGTAGGAGTGAGAGTGAGAATAAGAATGAGATTAATATGCGCAGGTGTGAGAGTGAGAATGAGATTAATATATGAGGAGGAGTGAGAGTGAGAATGAGGTGACTAAAAGAGTCAGATTGAGAATGAGATTAATATATGAGGAGGAGTGAGAGTGAGAATGAGATGACTAAAAGAGTGAGAATGAGATTAATATGAGTAGGAGTGAGAGTGAGAATGAGATGAACAAAAGAGTCAGAATGAGAATGAGATTAATATGAGTAGGAGTGAAAGTGAGAATGAGAATGAGATTAATATATGAGTAGGAGTGAGAGTGAGAATGAGAATGAGATTAATATATGAGTAGGAGTGAGATTGGGAATGAGAATAAGATTAATATGAGTAGGAGTGAGAGTGAGAATGAGATGACTAAAAGAGTCAGAATGAGAATAAGATTAATATATGAGTAGGAGTGAGAATGAGAATGAGATTAATATATGAGTATGAGTGAGAGTGAGAATGAGATGACTAAAAGAGTCAAAATGAGAACAAGATTAATATATGAGTAGGAGTGAGAATGAGAATGAGATTAATATATGAGTAGGAGTGGGAGTGAGAATGGAGATGACTAAAAGAGTCAGAATGAGAATAATATTAATATATGAGTAGGAGTGAGAGTGAGAATGAGAATGAGATTAATATATGAGGAGGAGTGAGAGTGAGAATGAGATTAATATATGAGTAGGAGTGAGAGTGAGAATGAGAATGAGATTAATATATGAGGAGGAGTGAGAGTGAGAATGAGATGACTAAAAGAGTCAGAATGAGAAAGATTAATATGAGTAGGAGTGAAAGTGAGAATGAGAATGAGATTAATATATGAGTAGGAGTGAGAGTGAGAATGAGATTAATATATGAGTAGGAGTGAGATTGAGAATGAGAACAAGATTAATATGAGTAGGAGTGAGAGTGAGAATGAGATGACTGAAAGATTCAGAATGAGAATAAGATTAATATTAGTAGGAGTGAGAGTGAGAATGAGATTAATATGAGTAGGAGTGAGAGTGAGAATGAGAATGAGATTAATATATAAGTAGGAGTGAGTGTGAGCATGAGAATGAGAATAAGATTAATATGAGTAGGAGTGAGAGGGAGAATGAGAATGAGATTAATATATGAGTAGGAGTGAGAATGAGAATGAGATTCATATGAGTAGGAGTGAGAGGGAGAATGAGAATGAGATTAATATATGAGTAGGAGTGAGAGTGAGCATGAGAATGAGAATAAGATTAATATGAGTAGGAGTGAGAGGGAGAATGAGAATGAGATTAATATATGAGTAGGAATGAGAGTGAGCATGAGAATGAGAATAAGATTAATATGAGTATGAGTGAGAGTTAGAATGAGATGACTAAAAGATTCAGAATGAGAATGAGATTAATAAATGAGTAGGAGTGAGAGTGAGAATAAGAATGAGATTAATATATGAGTAGGAGTGAGAGTGAGAATGAGATGACTAAAAGAGTCAGAATGAGAATGAGATTAATATATGAGGAGGAGTGAGAGTGAGAATGAGATGACTAAAAGAGTCAGAATGAGAATGAGATTAATATATGAGTAGGAGTGAGAGTGAGAATGAGATTAATATATGGGTAGGAGTGAGAGTGAGAATGACGATGAGATTAATATATGAGTAGGAGTGAGAGTCAGAATGAGAATGAGATTATTATGAGTTGGAATGAGAGTGAGAATGAGAATGAGATTAATATATGAGTAGGAGTGAGAGTGAGCATGAGAATGAGAATAAGATTAATATGAGTAGGAGTGAGAGGGAGAATGAGAATGAGATTAATATATGAGTAGGAGTGAGAATGAGAATGAGATTCATATGAGTAGGAGTGAGAGGGAGAATGAGAATGAGATTAATATATGAGTAGGAGTGAGAGTGAGCATGAGAATGAGAATAAGATTAATATGAGTAGGAGTGAGAGGGAGAATGAGAATGAGATTAATATATGAGTAGGAATGAGAGTGAGCATGAGAATGAGAATAAGATTAATATGAGTATGAGTGAGAGTTAGAATGAGATGACTAAAAGATTCAGAATGAGAATGAGATTAATAAATGAGTTGGAGTGAGAGTGAGAATAAGAATGAGATTAATATATGAGTAGGAGTGAGAGTGAGAATGAGAATGAGAATAAGATTAATATGAGTAGGAGTGAGAGGGAGAATGAGATGACTAAAAGAGTCAGAATGAGAATGAGATTAATATATGAGTAGGAGTGAGAGTGAGAATGAGATTAATATATGGGTAGGAGTGAGAGTGAGAATGACGATGAGCTTAATATATGAGTAGGAGTGAGAGTCAGAATGAGAATGAGATTATTATGAGTCGGAATGAGAGTGAGAATGAGAATGAGATTAATATATGAGTAGGAGTGAGAGTGAGAATAAGATGACTAAAAGGGTCAGAATGAGAATGAGATTAATATGAGTAGGAGTAAGAGTGAGAATGAGATGACTAAAAGAGTGAAAATGAGAATGAGATTAATATAAGTAGGAGTGATAGTGTGAATGAGAATGAGATTAATATATGAGTAGGAGTGAGAATGAGATAACTAAAGGAGTCAGAATGAGAATGAGATTAATATGAGTAGGAGTGAGAGTGAGAATGAGATGAATAAAAGAGTCAGAATGAGAATGAGATTAATATGAGTAGGAGTGAGAGTGAGAATGAGATCACTGAAAAAGTCAGAATGAGAATGAGATTAATATGAGTAGGAGTGAGAGTGAGAATTAGAATGAGATTAATATATGAGTAGGAATGAGAGTGAGAATGAGATTAATATATGAGTAGAAGTGAGAGTGAGAATGAGAATGAGATTAATATATGAGTAGGAGTGAGAGTGAGAATGAGCATGAGATTAATATATGAGTAGGAGTGAGAGTGAGAATAAGAATGAGATTAATATATGAGTAGGAGTGAGAGTGAGAATAAGATCACTAAAAGAGTAAGTATGAGAATGAGATTAATATATGAGT
>CM038702.1:66818567-66873567 GCA_021613375.1 Megaleporinus macrocephalus | reverse complement strand
ACATGTGGTTTTGACGGCATTTGCATTTGGACAAAAGGAGCCGTGTTTCCTCTGTCAGATTCCTGTAAGAAGTCTTTTTCCCTCCTTTCTTCTTTTCTTTCTTTCTTCTCTTTTGAAGATATGCAAATGAAATGCCACGTCGGTGCCGCAGTGTTGTGCGGTGTAGGGAAGTCACTTATCATCAAAAATGTCAAAATATCACCTCTGCTTGGAGTTTTTTCCTCACTGCGACGTTCCGGGTCTTTATACAGCACCTGAGACGAAAGACAGGAAAGCGGGAGAGGAGGATGAGCACGGTAAGGCCAATGTCACATCAAGGTTAACCTTCAAAACAGCATACAGAATTATAATAAGCAGCCGGAGCCACGCATACTAAACAGCTGAGAGACTGCAAGTACAATATGTTTCCAATAAAGTGGCCAGTTAGTAGAAATACAAAATGAGTGTTTCTAATAAAGTGGCCACTTAGTGCAAGTACAAGATGGGTGTTTCCAATAACGTGGCCAATTCGTGCAAGTACAAGATGGGTGTTTCCAATAAAGTTGCCAGTGACTGGAAGTACTAGGTAGGTGTTTCTAATGAAGTGGCCAGTGCTAAGAAGTCCATGGTTGGTGTTTCTAACAAAGTGGCCAGTTAGTGGAAGTACAAGCTGGATGTTTCTAATAAAGTAGCCAGTTAGTGGAAGTACAAGATGGGTGTTTCCAATAACGTGGCCAGTTAGTGCAAGTACAAGATGGGTGTTTCCAATAAAGTGGCCAGTGACTGGAATTACTAGGTAGGCGTTTCTAATGAAGTGGCCAGTGAGTAGAAGTCCATGGTTGGTGTTTCTAACAAAGTGGCCACTTAGTGGAAGTACAAGCTGGATGTTTCTAATAAAATGGCCAGTTAGTGGAAGTACAAGGTAGGTGTTTCCAATAAAGTGGCCAGTCAGTGGAAGTACAATGTAGGTGTTTCTAATATAGTGGCCAGTTAGTGGAAGTACAAGGTAGGTGTTTCCAATAAAGTGGCCAGCGAGTGGAAGTACAATGTAGGTGTTTCTAATAAAGTGGCCAGTTAGTGGAAGTACAATGTAGGTGTTTCTAATAAAGTGGCCAGTTAGTGGAAGTCCAAGGTGGGTGTTTCTAGTAAAGTGGCCAGTCTACTGAAGTACAGAGTAATAAAGTATAGAGAGAATCAGATGAACTACAGTGTGTAGTGGAGCTCCTGTGTGGTCAGTGGAGCTGATGGTCAGTGAGTGGAGATACGGGAGCTGGTTTGATGTTCTGATCAGTGGATGGTGAAGGGTTTGATCCAGTCACTGTAAAAGAGTGAGTCTAGTTTATTTGGTCATTTCAGGAAATTATAACTATTACCTGCAGGATTTGGACACTGTGGCATCGGTAGTATTTTTGGGGCCCCTGACAATTTCACACGGGGGCTTCATGCCTAACCTCATCTACATCAGCGGAACCAAGCGGAACATCACAACAGAACTCTTACAGCAACCCGAGTCAGTTCCAGCTCTAATCCAGTTCCAGCTTTCACTGTGCTGTCGTCTCAGCGAGCAGCAAGCTGTGAATATGAATAACAGCAATGACTGAGTGGTAATATATTCTGGCCCACAGGACACCGCCCAACGTAGGTGTTTCTAATAAAGTGGCCAGTTAATTCAAGTACAAGGTGGGTATTTCCAATAAAGTGGCCAGTTAATTCAAGTACAAGGTGGGTGTTTCCAATAAAGTGGCCAATTAGTGGAAGCACAAGTTAGGTGTTTCTAATAAAGTGGCCAGTAGAGGGGGCGCTGTTAAGCGACATGTAGTTGGGACGTGTGTTACGGTAGCTCTTGCCGTCTTTTAATAATTAATGTTACTGTAGCCTGACACAGCTCTTCTTCAATAAGTAAACCTCGCAGTAAGACGTTTGGTCGTGTAATGAGTTAAATTGTGAAGCTTCAAATGCCTCCTAAGAAGGAAGACAGAGACGCCTGAAGCAACGGGCCTTTCTTCAACAGGGAGCTTGCGTGGAGATACGGGAGGACCACAGGAGGTGGAAGGAATAGGAACGGACGCAATACTCGCAGCTATAGCTACGCTTTGACACTGAACGGTAAGGAATCTTTACTGACCCCCAAGAAGCCCCCAGCTAGACAAGTTTGTTTGTTGTAGGATTCATGGTTGAGATGTTTGCTGTTTGGGTTTTTTGTTGGGGTTATGCTGCCACCAGTTGCCTACCATTCAATTTTTTTTTCTTTTATCTCTTTGCGTGTGGGAAGGCCAACATTGTCAGATCTAGCTGATTTAAACGTTTATGGAAGTTAAACTGGTAACCTGGAATGTTAGAGGGATTCATAATCCAGTTAAAAGAGGAAGAGCTTTAGCGCGTTTGAAAGCTATTTCAGCTGATATCATATTTTTGCAGGAGACACATCTCAAGTTGGATTCTTATGTTAAATGAAAGTGTCCTGGATAGGGCAAGTACATCATTCAGTTGTTCCAGTCAAGGCTAGAGGTACCGCTATTTTAATAAAGAAGGGACGTCTGTTCAAATATTATAGGGTTGCACCTACCAAAGATGGTAGATCTGTTTTGGTGACTGGGGAATTATATCCTAGACATTTTACATTTCTTAATATATATGGCCTGAATCACGATGATCCTCAATGTAAAAGGAGAATTTAGACTTGGAAAAAAATGGATAAATCTTCTGGAAGGTTGGGACCAGAACACTCTGCTTTAAAGATTAATGAAGCCTGAATGTAGAGAGTATTCCTTTTATTCATCAGTACACAACGTTTACACCAGGATAGACTATTTTCTTCTTGATGGTAAATTGATACCTCTGGTTAAGGATGTGAATTATCAGAAATTGTGGAGACTGAACCCCCAATTGTTATTAGACAATGGCTTCTGTGAATATATAAGATCACATATTTGTTTTTTCTTTGAGACTAATGATGCACCAGATATTTCTCCAGATGTGCTTTGGGAGATGCTGGAGGCATATCTGAGAGGCTGTATTATCTCATATCAAGCCTATAAGAAAAAGCACGATTTGGCTGAACAAGAGCATCTAGAAAAATAAATTCAGATACTTGATAAAGATAATTCACATAACCCTTCTCATGAGAAATCAAAAGAGTTGCTGGCACTTAAATATTAATTACAAAAACTGACATCTGCAAAAATAAGTAAGGCTCTTGTGTTTCTTAGGCAGAGATATTTTGAATTTGGAGACAAGCCGCATAAGCTATTGGCCAACCAGTTGCGGAATCTGGAGAATGATAGAGCGATTCATGTAATTAGATCAGAATCAGTTGAACAACTTAGCTCTTACAATGATATCAACAAGGAATTCTTGGAATATTATAAAGCCTTATATTCTTTGGAAATGCATGCATCCACTGAAGATATAATGGGGTTTCTGAATAAATGTAATCTTCATTTTCCTAGCCAGGAGGAACAGGAATGTCTAATGCAGAGATTGGAGAGGTAGAAGTTGGAACTATCATATCTTCTCTAAAGACTGGGAAATCTCTAGGCCCAGACGGCTTTGGTAATGAATTTCTTTAAGGAATTTAACAATATGTTGGTGCCTTATTTGTGTAGATTGTACCATTACTGTAAAGAAAAAGGGAAGCTCCCTTTTACATTTAGAGAGGCATTAATTATTGTAATCATGAAAAAGGGTAAGGACCCTGAAAAAGCTAATTCATACAGGCCAATCTCTCTCTTGAATTCAGATCAAATTTTAGCCAAACTCTTGACATCTAGACTCAATTCTGTAACTCCTGACTTGGTACATTTAGATCAATCTGGATTTATTCTTAATAGTGATTCGGGCTTCAATCTCAGACGACTATTTAATATTATTTACTCTCCGAGAGAAAGCGTTTCACTGCATAGAATGAGAGTATATATTTTTAGTCTCGAAAAAAATTGGGTTGGGGAAAATCTTTATTTCTTGGATTAAACTGTTCTATAATAGATCCTCAGCTAAAATTTTGACTAATTCCACCATCTCAGAAAATTGTGTTGAAGCACAAGGTAGGTGTTTCTAATAAAGTGGCCAGTTAGTGGAAGTATAAGGTGGGTGTTTCTCATAAAGTGGCCAGTTAGTGGAAGCACAAGGTAGGTGTTTTTAATAAAGTGGCCAGTTAGTGGAAGTACAAGGTGAGTGTTTCTAATAAACTGGCCAATTAGTGGAAGTACAAGGTAGGTGTTTCCAAAAAAGTGGTCAGTTAGTGGAAGTACAAGGTGGGTGTTTATAATAAAGTGACCAGTTAGTGGAAGTACAAGGTGGGTGTTTATAATAAAGTGACCAGTTAGTGGAAGCACAA
Organism: Megaleporinus macrocephalus; assembly: GCA_021613375.1. Taxonomy (NCBI): domain Eukaryota; kingdom Metazoa; phylum Chordata; class Actinopteri; order Characiformes; family Anostomidae; genus Megaleporinus; species Megaleporinus macrocephalus. Next base: position 66,869,252 of record CM038702.1, on the reverse strand, counting down.
GGTAGTTGTTTCTAATAAAGTGGCCAGTTGGCAGAAATACATGGTGGGTGTTTCTAATAAAGTGGCCAGTTAGCGGAAGTACAAGGTGGGTGTTTCTAATAAACTGGCCAGTTAGTGGAAGCACAAAGTACGTGTTTCTAATAAAGTGGCCAGTTGGTAGAAATACAAGGTAGGTGTTTCTAATAAAGTGGCCAGTTGGTAGAAATACAAGGTAGGTGTTTCTAATAAAGTGGCCAATTAGTAGAAGTACTAGGTGGGTGTTTCTAATAAAGTGGACAGTTAGTTGTAGTTCAAGGTAAGTGTTTCTAATAAAGTGGCCAGTTAGTTAAGGTACAAGGTAGGTGTTTCCAATAAAGTGGCCAGTTAGAAGAAGTCCAGGGTAGGTGTTTCTAATAGTGGCCAGTACCAGTAGTGATAATGATTGCATACAATATATATATATATATATATATATATATATATATATTATATATATATATATATATATATATATATATATATATATATATATATATATATATATATATATATATATATATATATACACACACACAGTGGGATGCAGTTTAAAGCTGGATCATTTCACACATATGTCGTAACAACCTGATTAAAGAAATCTACAGACACGTCATCTCCAAATCACAGCTGACAAAAGCAGCCTTCATGAGAGACGACGCCCGTCAGAGTGATCCTTCTCAAACATCACTGAGTCGCTCCGAACAATCAACTTTTTGATACTCTAAAAAAAGGTGACGCACTGGGTGAGTGTTTTGGTTTAACTCGGACTCAGAACAATCAACAATCGGGACCTGTTTCTGTTTCTGCTCACATTAAGCTGCTCTTATGGCCATAATGCAGCCGCAGACGCTGAACCCAGATTGATGTGGCTGTTGTGGGAGTTTGACAGAAACTGTGATTGAAGAATTTCATTGTGTGTTGGCTGTTCATGCGGAAACGTTAGAATAAATAAACGACTGCAGTCCTCCGAGTTTATTCTGTTTAAAACCTTCAACACACACGCCCGCTCTGGTCACTAGGTGTGTCTGCGAGGGTGATGTAGATCCACCTCCTCGTATCTCCACTCACTGTCCACTGTATCAGCTCCACTGACCATACAGGAGCTCCACCTACAGACTGTAGTTCATCTGATTCTCTGTATACTTTATTACTCTGTTCTTTAATGATCAGGACCCCCACAGGACCACCACAGAGCAGATACTATTAGAGAGGTGGATCATTCTCAGCACTGCAGGGACACTGATGTGGTGGTGGTTTGTTAAAGTATGTTGCGCTGGTGTGAGTGGATCAGACACACCTCAGTGTCACTGCTGGACTGAGAATCCTCCACCAACCAAAACTATCCAGACAGCAGTGTCCTGTGGGCGGCGTCCTGTGTCCACTGATGAAGAACTAGAGGAACACAAACTGTGCAGCAGCAGATGATCTACTGTCTCTAACTTTACATCTACAAGGTGGACCAGCAAGTAGTAGGAGTGTCTAATAGAGTGGACAGTGAGTGGACACAGTGTTTAAACACTCCAGCAACACACTAACACACCACCACCACGTCAGTGTCACTGCAGTGCTGAGAATGACACACCTCCCTAATAGTATGGGGTGTTGTCCATGCCTGGGGTCTCTCACCAATTGAATGGAAGTTCTTTTGAAGTGCTTTTAGGCATCACTTTTGGGGGTGGGGTGTATTATCCCACTTCTGACACCACTGTAGCAGTGCACCTAGTAGGACACGGGGAAGCAGTGGCTCCGCCATGAGTGGTGCTCTTTATTAACACTAGGGTACATACAGAGCACTAACTCACACGTCCTGTTTGCCTGTATTCGGGACCAGTTTACCCAGCTTGGAGTTCCTGCTGTCCAGTGTGAAAGCTTGGCCTGTATGATGCTGACCCAGTGTTCTAAGTGTGGTGAATCTGCTTTTCAGCCTTAGCAAGAAGTGTTATTAGACTAAACTTAATAATTAACAACATGAACATATATTTTTAATTTGACTGCATATAACAAAATCTATTTTTTAACTGAGTTCATCCAATTAGGCAGCAAGTTCATTCGTTTTTGTATACAGACCTTCATTACCACAAATTGATTTTTATTTTTATTCTTTAATAAACCATTCTAAGTTCAGTTTAGTCACAACAGTGCGATAAACTGACTGCAAATTAAAAAAAAAATGAGCAAAATCATTTGAAAACTTGATTTTTTAGATTACAACAGTACACATATTTAAGTTCTGAACTGAATGACTTTTTAGAGTGTAATGTTTGAGGCATCCAGTATATGAGGAATTCCAATTGGAGAAATAAAAAAAATCAAAGTAAATTAAGTCTTAAACTATTTAATTAATTTAGCTGCCAGAAACTGAATTTTGAATCTTTATTACTTAATTAAATATTTAAGTTCTGATTAGTCATGACAGTGTGTTAAAGCAACATGTATCATTTCTGTCACCTGAAACAAAATAAAAACTTGGCAATTTATTTTATATCTTTATTTTATATCTTACAACAGTACATATAATCAAGTTCTGGCTAAAGACCTGAATGACTTTTTAGGCTGCAATAAAGTTTTAAGGTGCTCAGCATGTGGGGAATTACAATACGTCCAAGTGCAGAAATTCAAACATGTAATAAAATTAAGTCTATTTAATAAATTAATGTGCCAGAAGTTGAAATTTGATCTTTATTCTTTAATCAAACATTTGAAATTCTGGTGAGTCATAATAGTTTGTTCAAACAACCTGTATAACTTGTGTCACCGGAATTCAATAAAATATACATATCAAATAAAAAATGAAATAAAATCATGAATTATTTTTTTATCTTATAACTGTACAAAAATCTGAGTTCTGGCTGAAGGCCTGACTGACTTTCAAGAGTGCAATAAACTTTGTTTTGTTTGGCATGGGCAGAATTCCCACACGTCCAAGTGGAGAAATTCGAACAAGTCATAAAATTAAATCTCAAAACTATTTAATTAATTTAGCTGCCAGAAACAGATTTTTTAATCTTTATTACTTAATCAAATATTTATGTTCTTGTGGGCTATGACACTGTGTTAAAGCAACATGTATAATTTCTGTCACATGAAACAAAATAAAAATCTGGCAAAAATATATATCTTAATTTTATATCTTGCAACAGTACATATATTTAAGTTCTGGCTAAAGGCCTGAATGACTTTTTAGACTGCAATAAAGTTTGAGGTGTTCAGCATGTGGGGAATTACAATAAGTCCAAGTGTTTGAAATTCAAACAAGTAGTAAAATCTATTTAATAAATTAATTTACCAGAAGTTGAAATTTGATCTTTATTATTTAATCAAACATTTGAAATTCTGATGAGTCATAATAGTTTGTTAAAACAACTGCATAACATAAAATAAAAAAAATCCAACAAAATCATAAATTAATATTTTTATCTTACAACTGTACGTATATTTTAGTTCTGAATAAAGGCCTGAATGACTTTTTAGAGAGCAATAAAGTTTGTTTTGTCTGGCATGAGTGGAATTCCAACACGTCCAAGAGGAAAAATTCAAACAAGTAATAAAATTAGGTCTCTATTTACTTTAAGTTGCCAGATATTGAATGTTGATCTTTGTTATTTAATCAAACATTTGAAGTTCTGGTTCAGTTATGATAGTGTGTATATTTGTTTCACCAGAACTCCAACAACTCATAACAGTACAGTATATTTAGGTTTGGGCTAAAGGCCTGAATTACTTTTAAGAGTGCAATAAATTTTGTGGCATGTGAGGAATTACTTAATATTTAATTAATTTGCCAGAAATGTAATTTTGATCTTTATTATTTAATTAAACATTTTAAATTCTGGTTACTCATGACAGCGTGTTGAGACAGCGTGTTGTGTCACCACAACTCAATAAAACATCAACTGCAAATAAAAATCGGGAAAATTCATATAACCTAAATGAATTTATTTGTATTTATTTTTTACATTTTACATATATATATATATTTATATAAAATGTAAAATATTACATAAATAATATGAATATAGTATATTTAAGTTCTGGCAAAAGGTCTGGATGAGTTTTTAGAATGCAATAATTACAATTATTGTAATTACAATATGTCCAAGTGGAGAAATTCAAACATGTAGTAAAATTAAGTTTTTAAACTATTCAATTGATTTCGCTGCCAGAAAATAAATTCTAATTATTATTTATTACTCAAAAATTTGAAGTGCTGGTGAGTCATTATGGTGCGTTGAAACAACACTTGTAATTTGTTTCACCAGAACTCAATAAAACATCAACTGCAAATAAGAAAACTGAAAAAAACATAACTTAAAAATGTATAAATTATATCATACAGCAGTTAATATAATCAAAATCTGGCTAAACACCTACTAACCACTACACCACCCTACTAACCACTACACCACACTACTAACCACCACACTACTAACCACTACACCACCATACTGACCACTACACCACCATACTAACCACTACACCACCATACTGACCACTACACCACCCTACTAACCACTACACCACACTACTAACCACTACACCACCATACTGACCACTACACCACCATACTAACCACTACACCACCATACTGACACTACACACCGAACTAACCACTACACCACCGTACTAACCACTACACCACCGTACTAACCACTACACCACCATACTAACAACTACACCACCGTAATAACCACTACACCACCCTACTAACCACTACACCACCATACTAACCACTACACCACCGTACTAACCACTACACCACCGTACTAACCACTACACCACCGTAATAACCACTACACACCATACTAACCACTACACCACCTTACTAACCACTACACCACCATACTAACCACTACACCACCATACTAACCACTACACCACCGTAATAACCACTACACCACCCTACTAACCACTACACCACCGTACTGACCACTACACCACCGTACTGACCACTACACCACCGTACTGACCACTACACCACCCAACTAACCACTACACCACCCTACTAACCACTACACCACCGTACTGACCACTACACCACCGTACTGACCACTACACCACCGTTACTAACCACAACACACCGTACTAACCACTACACCACCATACTAACCACTACACCACCTACTAACCACTACACCACCCTACTAACCACTACACCACCATACTGACCACTACACCACCGTACTAAACCACACACCACCCTACTGACCACTACACCACCCTACTAACCACTACACCACCGTACTGACCACTACACCACCGTACTGACCACTACACCACGGTACTGACCACTACATCACCATACTGATCACTACACCACCGTACTAACCACTACACCACCATACTAACCACTACACCACCCTACTAACCACTACACCACCCTACTAACCACTACACCACCATACTGACCACTACACCACCGTACTGACCACTACACCACCCTACTGACCACTACACCACCCTACTAACCACTACACCACCGTACTGACCACTACACCACCGTACTGACCACTACACCACGGTACTGACCACTAAACCACCATACTGACCACTACACCACCGTACTAACCACTACACCACCGTACTAACCACTACACCACCATACTAACCACTACACCACCGTAATAACCACTACACCACCCTACTAACCACTACACCACCACACCACCGTAATAACCACTTGACCACCATACTAACCACTACACCACCATACTAACCACTACACCACCTTACTAACCACTACACCACATTACTAACCACTACACCACCATACTAACCACTACACCACCGTAATAACCACTACACCACCCTACTAACCACTACACCACCCTACTAACCACTACACCACCATACTGACCACTCCCACCCTACTAACCACTACACCACCGTACTGACCACTACACCACCGTACTGACCACTACACCACGGTACTGACCACTACACCACGGTACTAACCACAACACCACCGTACTAACCACTACACCACCATACTAACCACTACACCACCATACTAACCACTACACCACCTTACTAACCACTACACCACCTTACTAACCACTACACCACCATACTAACCACTACACCACCGTAATAACCACTACACCACCCTACTAACCACTACACCACCGTACTGACCACTACACCACCCTACTAACCACTACACCACCCTACTAACCACTACACCACTGTACTGACCACTACACCACCGTACTGACCACTACACCACCGTACTGACCACTACACCACGGTACTAACCACAACACCACCGTACTAACCACTACACCACCAAACTGACCACTACACCACCAAACTGACCACTACACCACCTTACTAACCACTACACCACCTTACTAACGACTACACCACCGTACTAACCACTACACCACCATACTAACCACTACACCACCGTACTAACCACTACACCACCGTACTGACCACTACACCACCGTAATAACCACTACACCACCGTACTAACCACTACACCACCATACTAACCACACACCACCGTATGACCACCATACTAACCACTACACCACCGTACTAACCACACAACACGTTCTAACCACTACACCACCATACTAACCACTACACCACCATACTGACCACTACACCACCGTACTAACCACTACACCACCGTACTGACCACTACACCACCATACTAACCACTACACCACGGTACTAACAACTGCACCACCGTACTAACCACTACACCACCGTACTGACCACCATACTAACCACTACACCACCATACTAACCACTACACCACCGTACTAACCACTACACCACCGTACTGACCACTACATCACCGTACTGACCACTACACCACCGTACTGACCACTACACCACAATACTAACCACTACACCACCATACTAACCACTACACCACCATACTAACACCTACACCACCGTAATAACCACTACACCACCGTACTGACCACTACACCACCGTAATAACCACTACACCACCATACTAACAACTACACCACCGTACTGACCACTACACCACCGTACTGACCACTACACCACCGTACTGACCACTACACAACCGAACTGACCACTACACCACCGAACTGACAACTACACCACCGTACTAACCACTACACCACGGTACTAACCACTACACCACGGTACTAACCACTGCACCACCGTACTGACCACTACACCACCGTACTGACCACTACACCACGGTACTAACCACTACACCACCGTACTAACCACTACACCACGGTACTGACCACCATACTAACCACTACACCACCGTACAGACCACTAAACCACCGAACTGACCACTACACCACCGTACTGACCACTACACCACCGTACTGACCACTACACCACCGTACTGACCACTACACCACTGAACTGACCACTACACCACCGTACTAACCACTACACCACCGTACTAACCACTACACCACCGTACTAACCACCATACTAACCACTACACCACCGTACTGACACTACACCACCATACTAACCACTACACCACCATACTAACCACTACACCACCGTACTGACCACTACACCACCGTAATAACCTACAACACCATACTAACACTACACCACCATACTGACCACTACACCACCGTACTGACCACTACACCACCGTACTGACCACTACACCACCGAACTGACCACTACACCACGGTACTAACCACTACACCACGGTACTAACCACTGCACCACCGTACTGACCACTACACCACCGTACTGACCACTACACCACGGTACTAACACTACACCACCGTACTAACCACTACACCACCGTACTGACCACTACACCACCATACTGACCACTACACCACCGTACTAACCACTACACCACCGTACTGACCACTACACCACCGTAATAACCACTACACCACCGTACTGACCACTACACCACCATACTAACCACTACACCACCGTACTGACCACCATACTAGCCACTACACCACCGTACTGACCACTACACCACCGTACTAACCACTACACCACCATACTAACCACTACACCACTATACTAACCACACACCACCATACTGACCTACACCACAGTACTAACCACTACACCACCGTACTGACCACTACACCACCGTACTGACCACTACACCACCGTACTGACCACTACACCACCGAACTGACCACTACACCACCGTACTAACCACTACACCACCGTACTGAACACCATACTGACCACTACACCACCGTACTGACCACTACACCACCGTACAGACCACTACACCACCGTACTGACCACTACACCACGGTACTAACCACTATACCACGGTACTAACAACTGCACCACCGTACTGACCACTACACCACCGTACTGACCACTACACCACCGTACTGACCACTACACCACGATACTAACAACTGCACCACCGTACTAACCACTACACCACCGTACTGACCACCATACTAACCACTACACCACCGTACTGACCACTACACCACCATACTAACCACTACACCACCATACTAACCACTACACCACCGTACTAACCCCTACACCACCGTACTGACCACTACACCACCGTACTAACCACTACACCACCGTACTGACCACCATACTAACCACTACACCACCGTACTGACCACTACACCACCATACTAACCACTACACCACGGTACTAACCACTACACCACGGTACTAACAACTGCACCACCGTACTGACCACTACACCACCGTACTGACCACTACACCACCGTACTGACCACTACACCACTGAACTGACCACTACACCACCGTACTAACCACTACACCACCGTACTAACCACTACACCACCGTACTAACCACCATACTAACCACTACACCACCGTACTGACCACTACACCACCATACTAACCACTACACCACCATACTAACCACTACACCACCGTACTGACCACTACACCACCGTAATAACCACTACAACACCATACTAACCACTACACCACCATACTGACCACTACACCACCGTACTGACCACTACACCACCGTACTGACCACTACACCACCGAACTGACCACTACACCACGGTACTAACCACTACACCACGGTACTAACCACTGCACCACCGTACTGACCACTACACCACCGTACTGACCACTACACCACGGTACTAACACTACACCACCGTACTAACCACTACACCACCGTACTGACCACTACACCACCATACTGACCACTACACCACCGTACTAACCACTACACCACCGTACTGACCACTACACCACCGTAATAACCACTACACCACCGTACTGACCACTACACCACCATACTAACCACTACACCACCGTACTGACCACCATACTAGCCACTACACCACCGTACTGACCACTACACCACCGTACTAACCACTACACCACCATACTAACCACTACACCACTATACTAACCACTACACCACCATACTGACCACTACACCACAGTACTAACCACTACACCACCGTACTGACCACTACACCACCGTACTGACCACTACACCACCGTACTGACCACTACACCACCGAACTGACCACTACACCACCGTACTAACCACTACACCACCGTACTGAACACCATACTGACCACTACACCACCGTACTGACCACTACACCACCGTACAGACCACTACACCACCGTACTGACCACTACACCACGGTACTAACCACTATACCACGGTACTAACAACTGCACCACCGTACTGACCACTACACCACCGTACTGACCACTACACCACCGTACTGACCACTACACCACGATACTAACAACTGCACCACCGTACTAACCACTACACCACCGTACTGACCACCATACTAACCACTACACCACCGTACTGACCACTACACCACCATACTAACCACTACACCACCATACTAACCACTACACCACCATACTAACCACTACACCACCGTACTAACCCTACACCACCGTACTGACCACTACACCACCGTACTAACACTACACCACCGTACTGACCACCATACTAACCACTACACCACCGTACTGACCACTACACCACCATACTAACCACTACACCACGGTACTAACCACTACACCACGTACTAACAACTGCACACCACCACCGTACTGACCACTACACCACCGTACTGACCACTACACCACCGTACTGACCACTACACCACGGTACTAACCACTACACCACCGTACTAACCACTACACCACCGTACTGACCACTACACCACCATACTGACCACTACACCACCGTACTAACCACTACACCACCGTACTAACCACTAACACCACCGTACTAAACCACTACACCACCGTACTGACCACTACACCACCATACTAACCACTACACCACCGTACTGACCACCATACTAGCCACTACACCACCGTACTGACCACTACACCACCGTACTAACCAGTACACCACCATTCTAACCACTACACCACCATACTAACCACTACACCACCGTACTGACCACCATACTAGCCACTACACCACTATACTGACCACTACACCACCGTACTAACCACTACACCACCGTACTGACCACTACACCACCGTACTGACCACTACACCACCGAACTGACCACTACACCACCGTACTGACCACTACACCACCGTACTAACCACTACACCACCATACTAACCACTACACCACCGTACTAACCACTACACCACCGTACTAACCACTACACCACCGTACTGACCACTACACCACCGTAATAACCACTACACCACCATACTAACAACTACACCACCGTACTGATCACTACACCACCGTACTGACCACTACACCACCGTACTGACCACTACACCACGGTACTAACCACTGCACCACCGTACTGACCACTACACCACCGTACTGACCACTACACCACGGTACTAACCACTACACCACCGTACTAACCACTACACCACCGTACTGACCACTACACCACCATACTACCACTACACCACCGTACTAACCACTACACCACCGTACTAACCACTACACCACCGTACTGACCACTACACCACTGTACTGACCAACACCACCATACTGACACTACACCACCATACTGACCACTACACCACCTTACTAACCACTACACCACCTTACTAACCACTACACCACCATACTAACCACTACACCACCGTACTAACCACTACACCACCGTACTGACCACTACACCACCGTAATACCACTACATACACCACCGTACTGACCACTACACCACCATACTAACCACTACACCACCGTACTAACCACTACACCACCACTAACAACACTACACCACCACTAACCACTACACCACCGTACTAACCACTACACACCATACTAACCACTACACCACCATTCTAACCACTACACCACCATACTGACCACTACACCACCGTACTGACCACTACACCACCGAACTGACCACTACACCACCGTACTGACCACTACACCACCGTACTGACCACTACACCACCATACTAACCACTACACCACCGTACTAACCACTACACCACCGTACTAACCACTACACCACCATACTGACCACTACACCACCATACTAACCACTACACCACCCTTACTAACCACTACACCATCATACTAACCACTACACCACCGTACTAACCACTACACCACCATACTAACCACTACACCACCATACTAACCACTACACCACCGTACTAACCACTACAGCACCAGATTTTTGTATAATAGTTTAATATATTTGAACTGAACACTTCACCAACAGGTCCACAGGCTGTGTGAGGTGAAGTCTGTATAGATATTGATGTGGAGGGTGGCGCCACTCGGAGCAGGGTTCAAACACTTGCTGTGCTGGAACTGAGTGTTTTACCGCCCACTCGCACCGCGCTCCTCCGGAGAAGCGTCTCCCCCTTTTAAAGCAGAGTACAAAGAGCTCCTGAGCTTCCCCTCCTCGGCCTGTTTACCAGCTGCGCTCCGCTACGCGGGAAATGTGGCGATTCATCATTTCTGCCTCTTCCTGCCGGACCCGCGACGACTCCCTTCAGTTTTTCACTCCGAATACTAATGGCTGCAACACGAGCAGCGCATCAATCACGGCTCAGGAGACGGAAAACCAGGTCTATAAATAAGCGAGAGGAGAAACGAAGCTTCGTCAACGAGCGTTCATCAAAAGCTAAACGTCCCGGAAAAGCAGAGTGATTTACATCCACGACAGCAAAGCAATTAATACCGGGACGGGTATTGACACAAACTAATGATGCAAACACCGAAAACGACAACAAGCTTCCCATCGGCTCAAACAAATAAACACACAAACAAACAAACGAAGCTGAAAACAAAAGAACATCAAAAAAAGAGAGAAATCATCCCAAAGTCTTCTGTGGTTTCAGAAACATCTCCAAGTCTGCTGGAACAGTTTAGTTTCTCAAAGTACCAACACTGTGAATGTAGCCTTAAAGGCTAAACACCACTTATGGACCCCCCTGGTGATTTCACATAGTTTTAGATACTGAAAATATATAAACATGACTTAAAATCTGAGCTCGCTATGGAAACTCCTGAACGCTACCGTGCGCCACTGGTGGACAACGGTGAACAGCGCTGCAGTACAACAGCACTACGACTGACTGGGACTGAGAACGTTCCAGAGCTGCTTCTTCAGATTCTGATGATATTTCTGAATTTGAGTTTGAAGTAGCTGTAATGTAGAAATAGACCACCATCAATCAATCAATCAACCTTTATATTCACTCGGGAGTACATTGATGGAGACCCCTATTTACAATGTCACAGAGCATTACAATTATTAAACAAATAGAGATTGAAAATAAATTAATTTTAATGAGTATTTAAAATGTAAAAGAAACAATAAGAACAGAGACAGAATTAAGATAAATTGTAAAAGAAAAACAAATGAAAACTGAATAGAAACTAAAATCAAAAAGTATAAATAAGTCAATAAAAAATATATAAATATAGTAGTAAAACATAAAATGGTAAAAGAAATAATAAAAATAATAATAATAAAATAATAATATTAAAAATAATAGAGTAATAAAATACAAAAATCAATAAAAGAATGGTAAAAGGAAATAAAAAGAATAAATAAGCTGAATATCAAAATCATAAAGCTGTTACCTAAAATTAAATAAAAGTAAAAGCTCTAGGAACCTGAAGGGTGATCCAGTCACTGGAGTGAGTTCCGTAATTTGTACTATTCTCAGCGAACATTGTTGTGATATATGATGGCATATGGCCAGGAAATGCTAAAAAGAAACCAACATGTTTCTCGAGGAACAGCAAGAGAAGACCACCCAACCTTTTTATACAATAAACTGTGATGTGTGCTGTAGGGGTCATTAGTACTGAATCTTAATGCTGAGTGATATATAGAGTCTAATAGTTTTAATGTGGCCATATCTCTTAGTCCGGAGACTTTTAGTCAAACCACACCCACAACAGCAGCTCATCCTGAGTGTAAACAGTATCTAGCTAAATAACCAACAGTATTGACAACAACAGCCTAGCAACCAGCTAAACTCAGATGTAGAGGTGCTATGATCAAAGCAGAACTCGCTCTCATACGACTCTATAACTATGTTAGCTTAGCATAACTTGAGCCACAGAACTTAGCAGGTGAAGCTAACGTTAGCTAACATCAGCTAAAGCAGGCTCAGTAACTGAGCTTACCTGGTTTACCTCCACGTACACGGAGGCTCTTGAACTCCTCTCGCTGGTTTCCTTACACGCCCATATTGTTGAACAGCGCCAGATTAAGATCCAGTCGTCATGTAAGCCTACGTCCCATAGTGATAATCTTCAGACGTGAGATGATCTACAGATGATGGAGTGAGAGGATGGTCCTTTCCAATGTGCCCGTTTAAAGTTGACAGGTTTAGTCCACTTTCTGGATATTTGGGGTCTTTGGGCCTGTACAGGGGTCCACTGTATATCCAATTACAGCAGCCAAAAACAACAACAGCTTTCTGTCACTGTGCATCACCCAAAGTGTATCTTCTAGAATTTTTAGAATTTAGAACTAGAATTAGCCACATGTGTTTGCACACAGCGGAATTAGACCTCCGCATTTAACCCACCCGTGCAGTGAAACACCCACATATACACACACTAGTGAACAAACATACTAGGGGGCAGTGAGCACACCTGCCCCGAGCGGTGGGCAGCCCTATCCACGGCGTCCGGGGAGCAGTTGGGGGTTAGGTGCCTTGCCCAAGAGCACTAAAGTCATAGCTTGCCAGTCCTGGGGATCAAACCGGCGACCAATAAAAACTCTTGAATTTCTTCACGAGACCGGATCCCTAACCTTCAAGCCACGACTGCCCACACTTTTAACCTGGTTCTGGGTGATGGGCCAGACAAAGAGTGATCCAAATAAACCCCCATGATGATGAGAACAATAAGTACCAAGAACCCCCCCTTACCCGGAATATGGGCTCCTCGGCGAGCACCTGGTGGCCGGGCTTTTACCCATAGGGCCTGGCCGGGCACAGTCCGAAGGAGAGACACGGGTCCGCCCTCCCATGGGCCCACCACAAAGGCGAAGGCCTAGGCGGTTCGATCCTTGGTTACTGAAACCAAGGTCCTCGGTTAGAAATGAGCTCCTTTGCAGGTTTACATACTTTGAACATTCTGACCAGCAGCTTCATGGGGAGCCACATGAGCTGCTTCTCTAACAGGACTGAAGAAGATAGTGTAGATGCTGAGATCTTGTTCTGATAAACAGGTTCAGGGGTTTAATAGCTCTTATAAAAATATACATTCTCAGTTTTGGATTTAAATACAGTCAAATGTTAGTTTTAGAGATGTTTTGGTACATGGGCGTCAACATTACTATTTACCCTCACCTCTCAACACTTTCAGTAAGTGAGCAGATGCATGACATTCCAACTATAAGATGGATTCAGTTCATGGGATCTGGACATGTGGTGATGAACGTCGTGACGAGGTGCATTATGGGAAGTGTAGTTTGTTGTTTCGGCAGAGGAAGGAGGGGAAGCAGGAGGCATGGCAATCACTGCTTAGCAGACTTCACAAAACTACAGACTAGGCAGATTCGTACAGGTTTACTGTCACAAGGTCGCCACAGTGAGTCATCCTCCTCCATCTCACTCACACCATACAACATAGCTGGTCTCACCACTGTCTCCAAACCATACAACATAGCTGGTCTCACAACTGTCTCCAAACCATACAACATAACTTGTCTCACCACTGTCTCCAAACCATACAACATAGCTTGTCTCACCACTGACTCCAAACCATACAACATAGCTGGTCTCACCACTGTCTCCAAACCATACAACATAGCTGGTCTCACCACTGTCTCCAAACCATACAACATAGCTGGTCTCACCACTGTCTCCAAACCATACAACATAGCTGGTCTCACCACTGTCTCCAAACCATACAACATAGCTGGTCTCACCACTGTCTCCAAACCGTACAACACAGCTGGTCTCACCACTGTCTCCAAACCATACAACATAGCTGGTCTGACCACTGTCTCCAAACCGTACAACACAGCTGGTCTCACCACTGTCTCCAAACCATACAACATAGCTGGTCTCACCACTGTCTCCAAACCGTACAACATAGCTGGTCTCACCACTGTCTCCAAACCATACAACATAGCTGGTCTCACCACTGTCTCCAAACCATACAACATAGCTGGTCTCACCACTGTCTCCAAACCATACAACATAGCTGGTCTCACCACTGTCTCCAAACCATACAACATAGCTGGTCTCACCACTGTCTCCAAACCATACAACAGGCCTCTAATCTGAGAACAGCTCTTTCATAGCAGAACAGACAGAAGACACACATATTGCTGAACCTGAAAGGGAGGTCACCACCAACCAACCAACCAACTGGTGACCAGCTTCACACACAACCAACCAACAGAACAACACATTAAACATGTACATATAAACTAACAGAGCACATGAAACAGCATGAAACAACAGAAAACTGGGACGCGCCTCCCATGAGCCTCTTCCCTGCATGCCAGGTCCTGGCTGGCTGCCTGTTTCCACAACACCGTCGATAACATCACCGGAGACAGCTCATTGGCTTGTGTCACTTTCAAGAGGTAGTTCTTCTTGTTCTCGTTAATAAATGTTCTAGACTTAGCTGGAGGCCAAGTTGGGAAGAAGAGTAAACACAGAACTGTTTACATTTTATTCTGTATTTTTTTAAATGGTGAAACCTTTAACCACTAAACCTGACCTTTAACCACTAAACCTGACCTTTAACCACTACAATCGACCAGTAACTACTACACCTAACACTATTCCTGAACCTCAACCATTAAGTCTGACCTTCAAACACTAAACCTAACACTGATCATGACCTTTAACAACTAAAACTGATCTTTAATCACTAAACATGATACTGATCCTGACCCTCAAACACTAAATCCGACCTTTAACCATTAAACCTGTCACTAACATAACAATAACACTAAACATAATCTTTCGGCACTAAACCTGACACTGATCATAAACCCTTAACCACTACCTGACATTTACCACTAAACCTGAACTTTATCTACTAACCCAGACACTGATCCTGATTGTTAAACACTAAACCTGACCCTTAACCGAATCTTTTACCACTAAGCTGATCCACAACCACTAGACCTGACCCTTAACAACTAAACATGACAATTAACAACTAAACCTAACCCTTAACCACTAAACCTGACCCTTAACCTGACGCTTAAACAATAAATATTGTTTGCACCACTAAACCTGACACTAAACCTCACCCTTAACCACTAAACCTGGCCTTTCACCACAAAACCTGACCCTTAACCACTAAACCTGACACTAAACTTGACCCTAAACCACTAAACCTGACCCTCAACCACTAAATCTTGTCTTTCACCACTAAACCTGACACTAAACCTGACCCTTAACCGCTAAACCTGACCCTTAACCACTAAATCTTGTCTTTCACCACTAAACCTGGGATTTTACCGCTAAACCTGACCCTTAACCACTAAACTTGACATTTAACCTGACCCTTAACCACTAAACCTGACCCATAACCACTAACTCTTGTCTTTTACCACTAAACCTGACACTTAACCACTAAACCTGACCCATAACCACTAACTCTTGTCTTTCACCACTAAACCTGACAGTTAACCCGACCCTTAACCACTAAACCTGACCTTCAACCACTAAACCTGACCCTTAATAACTAAATCTGACACTGACCTTGACCCTTGAACACTAAACCTCACTCTTGACCACTAAACATGACCATTAACTATGAAACTTGACCCTTTACGACCAAACCTAGCCATTAACACGACCCTCTAAACCTGGCCTTGAACCTGAACCATCAACTTCACCCCTTAAGCTTGACCTTTGAGCACTAAACCTCACTCACTCAATCTGACCCTTGACCAAAGATGAGCTTGGTACTTGGAGGCTGTCTGGACTGATGACCGTGTATATGAGTGAACTGGTTTAAACTATGAAGTGAGTCATACAGTCATGTTTCAGCTCGGAGCTGACAGCCGGTGATGTATGGCCTGTGATTTGCTGGCCCGTCTGCTTATCGTCAGCTCGTTTGGCGGAATGATCGCTCGTCTGTGAACATCAGGCTGAACAGATGAACTGGCATCTTTTCACAGCCTCTCATTAACCTGGTCCTCCGTGCTGATGCTGCAGTGCTATTAGCTACTAGCTAACATTAACACGACTCCGCTGAAGCCCGTTGTGGACGTATAGGTCCCGAGTGACTGAAGTAACTGAGATAATATAGATGAAGAACGTTGAGTTTATTAAAAGACGTCTACGTACAGAGATGCTAATCAGGCCTTCACGACGACGCAGACAGACAGAATAATTATATCAGGGTTACAGAATTAAAAACTAAAATTATATCCCCAAACTGTAAATTCATTATTACTATTCAATTATTAATAATAAAACTAACCATTCAGTAGCTATTGTTAACTATTATTATCTGATACTAATTATTCAGTAACTTATATAGAATTTGGAGTCTAATATCAATTATTCAGAATTTTATAATTTATATGGTATATACTATAAATAACATAAATGACTCAGTATTTTAGATATAATTTATTATTTATCTATTATTCAGTATCTACTACAAATTACTCAGTATTTTCCATAATTTATCAAATATCTACTACAAATTACTCAGTAACTACTGCAAATGACTTATGATTTATTCAGAATCTACTATAAATTGCTCAGTACCTATGATAAATGCTTCAGTATTTTCTATACTTTATAAAGTATTACTATACATGATTCAGTATTTTCCATAATTTATTAGATATCTACTACAAATTTAGTAACTACTGCAAATGACGCAGTATTTTCTATTATTTATTCAGTATCTACTACAAATTACTCAGTAACTATGATAAATTCTTCAGCATTTTCTATACTTTATAAAGTAACTACTATAAATGATTCAGTATTTTTCATAATTTATAAGACATTTACTAAAAATTATTTAGTAACTACTGCAAATGACTCAGAATTGTCTAGAATGTATCCAGTATCTACTAAAAATTACTCAGTAACCATCATAAATTATTAGTATCTTCTATAACTGATCTGATATCTACTATATAATACACATTAACTGCTACAAAATGATCCAGTATTTTCTATAATTTATCCAGTATCTACTATAAATTACTCAGTAACCACCATAAATGATTCAGTGTCTTCTATAATTTATATAATTTATCTACTATATAATACTCATTAACTACTAAAATGATTCAGTATTTTCTATGTAATTGTTTATTTTTTATCTATTATTTATTATCTACTATAAATTACTCCATAACTGCTACAAAATGATTTAGTATTTTCTATAATTATTCCAGTATCTACTATAAATTACTCAGTAACCACCATAAATGATTTAGTATCTTCTAAAATGTATCCAGTATCTACTATATATTACTCAGTAATTACTAAAAATAATTCAGTATCTTCTATAATTTATCTGATATCTACTATATAATACTCATTAACTACTAAAAGGATTCAGTGTTTTCTATATAATTGTTAACTTTTTATCTATTATTTAGTATCTACTATACATTACTCCATAACTGCTACAAAATGATTCAGTATTTTCCATAATTTATCAAATATCTACTACAAATTATTCAGTAACTACTGCAAATGACTCAATATTTTATATCACTTATTCAGTATCTGCTATAAATTACTCAGTAACTATGATAAATGCTTCTGTATTTTCTACACTTTATAAAGTAGCTACTATAAATGATTCAGTATTTTCTGTAATTTATCAGATATCTATTACAAATTATTTAGGACTTAGTGCAAATGACTCAGTATTATTTTTTATCATTTATTCAGTACCTACTATAAAATGATTCCGTATTTTCTATAAATGTTCCAGTATCTATTATAAATTACTCAGTAACCACCATAAAAGGTTCAGTATCTTCTATAATTTATCTGATATCTACTATATAATACACAGCATTTTGTGTTTAGTATAAATTGTTCTGTTTCTACAATAAATGATTCAGTATTTATTTTCAGTGGTTTAGTACTTACTAGGAAACCACTGTGTAAGTAAACAACACATCTTAGAGTGTAACTGTGTCATAAAAGCAAACTGCATGTATATAGCTGTATATTGTGTATCTGCAGATGAGTTGGTCGTATTAAAGGTTAAGAGAACTGAAAGTAAAACAGATATATGAACAGTCCATGCGTTGCTCGGGAACAGAGCGAGGGCTGAAGATCACGGCCGTGTGTTCAGCGTAAATGCTCCACGTTTGTTCAGGTTCGGCTTGTAAACATTCGGTATGAGATGCTTTTGTTTGCGGAGCCATTTGTCTCCGTCAGGAGCGGCTCCTGAGCCTGCATAACAATGTCCATTCATTAGGGACAGGAGTCGTACTGGACGCGCATCACTCTGAAAGCCCAGGTAATTACCTGCCGCAGCGTCTGTAGCGATGTGAGTTTCCAGACAGAGATTAACGCTGATTCCCAGTAATGAACGCCGTCAGCGGGGATTCATTACAGCAAAGCCCTGTTCTCAGGATGAAGCTCTGCTGGGAGCTCGTACACAGCCAGCTACACGCCTCACTCCAGCAGGTGACATCTGTTTAAGATCTATATTCATATCATACTCCCACTAGCTGGCCACTTTAGTAGAAACACTAGCCTTGCACTTCCAATATTAGTATTTCTAATAAAGTGGCCAGACAGTGGAAGTACAAGGTTGGTGTTTCTAATAAAGTGGCCAGATAGTGGAAGTACGAGGTTGGTGTTTCTAATAAAGTGGCCAGATAGTGGAAGTACAAGGTTGGTGTTTCTAATAAAGTGGCCAGTGAGTGTAAGTACAAGGCTGGTGTTTCTAACAAAGTGGCCAGTGAGTGGTAGGACAAGGTTGGTGTTTCCGACAAAGTGGCAAGTTAGTTGAAGTAATAGGTGTGTGTTTCCAATAAAGTGACCAGTGAGTAGAAGTACAAGGTTGGTGTTTCTAATAAAGTGGCCAGTGAGTAGAAGTACAAGGTATGTGTTTCTAATAAAGTGGCCAGTTAGGTGAAAAATTAGGTGTGTGTTTCCAATAATGTGGCCAGTGAGTAGAAGTACAAGGTTGGTGTTTCTAATAAAGTGGCCAGTGAGTAGAAGTACAAGGTATGTGTTTCTAATAAAGTGGCCAGTGAGTGGTAGGACAAGGTTGGTGTTTCCGATAAAGTGGCAAGTTAGTTGAAGTAATAGGTGTGTGTTTCCAATAAAGTGGCCAGTGAGTAGAAGTACAAGGTATGTGTTTCTAATAAAGTGGCCAGTTAGGTGAAAAATAGGTGTGTGTTTCCAATAATGTGGCCAGTGAGTAGAAGTACAAGGTTGGTGTTTCTAATAAAGTGGCCAGTTTGTTGAAGCACAAGGTAGGTGTTTCTAATAAAGTGGCCAGTGTGTGGAAGCACAAGGTAGGTGTTTCAAATAAAGCGGCCAGTTAGTAGAAGTGCAAGGTAGGTGTTTCTAATAAAGTGGCCAGTGTGTAGAAGCACAAGGTAGGTGTTTCTAATAAAGTGGCCAGTGTGTAGAAGCACAAGGTAGGTGTTTCTAATAAAGTGGCCAGTGTGTAGAAGCACAAGGTAGGTGTTTCTAATAAAGTGGCCGGTTAGTAGAAGCACAAGGTAGGTGTTTCTAATAAAGTGGCCAGTTAGTAGAAGCACAGGGTAGGTGTTTCTAATAAAGTGGCCAGTTAGTAGAAGCACAAGGTAGGTGTTTCTAATAAAGTGGCCAGTGAGTGGAAGCAGGTGTTTGTAATATTATTTGTACTGTGTATGTGTTATTGTTTTATAAGTTAAGCTTTATTCTATCACCTGTATCGCTCCTTTGGAAAACAGATGAATGATGAAAGCTGATATTCTGTGGTTTGTCCTGACGTCTGGTCTCCGGCGTTCCTAATCTCAGCAGATCTGCTTTGATCCTCCATTAAATGAAACAAAACTAAATATAAATAAAATAACGTCTACAGCCTGAGCGGCGTGCAAACCAGCGGAGAGACGGACGGAGAGAATCTAAACAAGACCTCAGCAACATTGGAAAAGCAGAGTGTGATGAAAAGCTTGATAAGCCCAGCGGTACAGCACACAGTGCAGTGTGAATACATTGAGATGATTTATTGTATTACAGACGCACCAGTGGGTGGTTTGGCATCTTTCAGTGGAATAAAACAATGCTCGCGTCCTGCTGAAGGAATAGAAAAAATCTAATTTACTCCTTCACTCTCCCTTAGCCCACACGTAATTCATCAACCCAGACATGTCTGCTGCCTGAAGTTTACTTCTTTACTGTTGCCATGAAGCTACGAGGCTAATGTAGCTATAATGGAGGTTTTGTCTCAAACTGTGTTGGGGGGCTCGGGAACGCGTGTGCTCATGTGGTTTCTGACACGGTATGACGTCCATTTCTTAGTTTTTACTGTTCAGACCATTAAATGAAGAAAGTCGTTGCTGCCAGAAACATGAAGGTGAGCAAGCACTGGATCCATCACTTCTCTAAGTACTGGAACGATGCCTTAATAGATAGGTGTTTCTAATAAATTGACCAGTGAGCAGAACTACAAAGTTGGTGTTTCTAATAAAGTGGCCAGTAAGTAGAAGTACAAAGTTGGTGTTACTGATAAAGTGACCAGTGAGTGGAAGTAATATGTGTGTGTTTCCAATAAAGTGGTCAGTGAGTGAAAGTACAAGGTACGTGTTTCAAATAAAGTGGCCAGTGTGTGAAAGTACAAGGTGGATGTTTCCAATAAAGTGGCCAGTGAGTGAAAGCATTAGGAAGGTGTTTCTAATAAAGTAGCCAGTAAGTAGAAGTACAAGTCAGCTATTTCTAATAAAGTGGCCAGTTAGTGGAAATACAAGGTAGGTGTTTCCAATAAAGTGGCCAGTGAGTGGAAGCACAAGGTAGATGTTTCTAATAAATTGACCAGTTAGTGGAAGTACAGGGCAGGTGTTTCTAATAAAGTGGCCAGTTACTGGAAGTCCAAGGTAAGTGTTTCTAATAAAGTGGACAGTTAGTGGAAGTACAAGTTAGCTGTTTCTAATACAGTGGCCAGTTAGTACAAACACAAGGTAGGTGTTTCTAATAAAGTGGCCAGTAAGTAGAAGTACAAGCAGGTGTTTCCAATAAAGTGGCCAGTGAGTGGGAGTACAAGGTGGGTGTTTCTGATAAAGTGGCCAGTGAGTGGGAGTATCGTCTCTGTCTCTCCAGATCTGGAGGCGGGGGTGTGTTTAGGGTCTGGCGATTGGGCCGCAGTCATGCATGTATTTTTAACTTCCAGAATATTTGATATGAATTCTGAGCCCAGTCTCTGATAATCATATCTCTGCCTCTGCCCCGTCTAAGAAGCTTGACCTCCGACACCTCCTGGCAGCTTCGCTTCTGAAAAACAATGAACAACAAATCTCTCAAGGAGGCTGGCGAGAACCCTAACCTCCGTTATTTCTGTCTTTATTGAGCGCTCGGTTGTTTACCGTGACCTCGCTCTGCATGGTTTCTACTGGATGGGTTTCTGTTACGGGTCAAGAAGTTTCTTAGTTAGTTATGAAATCTGTTTCAAGCTCAGACTGAAAACACTGAACCAAGAAACGTTGTATGATCTTCATATGAGCTGCTGTTATCTTCGAGGTGACGTACTGCTAGTGTCTCATAGGGGACGCCAAAGCTGAACCTAAGGCCTAGCTTCATTAGTCATGAACCTCCAGCTGGTTATAGGGCTTTACAGGCAGGTCTGCTTGAGAATAGTTAACATCTCCTCACAGTTCGAGTTTTTGAACAGACCAATAGAAGTGTTCAATAGAAAATAGAATAGAAAATAGCTTGGTTCCATTAGTGGGAAACAGTCGTGGACTTCTACACCCTCACACATACACACACACACATAAAATATATAATTTTATTTTCTCTACTTACCGTTTGACTATCAAAATCTAAACAATTATAAAAATATATTCAAATTAATTATTTAAACGTGTCTATTCACTCTGTGTTGGAGTGTGAGGGGTTAAGTGGAAGCCTGTGAGTCTGTGTCTCCCCCTATAAGGACTGTGATGCCTCCACAGAGTGTTGGTGATTGGTGGTCCCGCTGTTCATGTACAGAGGGGGCCAGGCAGTTCTAATTCAGCACCATACTAATTTCAAACAGTAAAACTGACCAATCATATCTTCCCTCTGAGTGGGCGGGGCTTAACTGTATGATCATTTCCGCCCGCTGCGGCGGCACTAGCTGGAGAAACAGCTAGCTAGCACTAGGCTACCGCCGCTAGCTAGTTTGCTGAGTCACGATGGAAGCCCATGTCCCGCCCCCCAAACTGTCTAGTGAATGGAAGTACAAGGTGGGTGTTTCCAATAAAGTGGCCAGTAAATGGAAGTAATAGGTGTGTGTTTCCAATAAAGAGGCCAGTAATTAGAAGAAGTCCAAGGTAGGTGTTTCCAATAAAGTGGCCAGTGAGTGGAAGCATAGGGAAGGTGTTTTTAATAAAGTGGCCAGTGAGTGAAAGCACAAGGTAGGTGTTTCCAACAAAGTGGCCAGTGAGTAGAAGCACAAGGTAGGTGTTTCCAATAAAGTGGTCAGTGAGTGGAAGCATAAGGAAGGTGTTTTTAATAAAGTGGCCAGTAAGTGGAAACATAAGGAAGGTGTTTTTAATAAAGTGGCCAGTGAGTGAAAACATAAGGAAGGTGTTTCCAGTAAAGTGGCCCGTGAGTGGAAGTCCAAGGTAGGTGTTTCTAATAAAGTGGCCAGTGAGTGGAAACATAAGGAAGGTGTTTCTAATAAAGTGGCCAGTGAGTGGAAACATAAGGAAGGTGTTTCCAATAAAGTGGCCAGTGAGTGGAAGCACAAGGTAGTTGTTTCCAATAAAGTGGCCAGTGAGTAGAAGCACAAGGTAGGTGTTTCCAATAAAGTGGCCAGTAAGTGGAAGCATAAGGTAGGTGTTTCCAATAAAGTGGCCAGTGAGGCTTAATGGTCACGGTTTGCTACTGGGTTCTATTGACTTACATTGAAAGTAAAGACAGGTTTTTGGAGATTCTTGATTCTCATTGGACGGGGACAGTATGCATGCTTCTGTTAGTCCCCGTGGTTTATTTAGAACTTCCTGTCTTTATAACCAGCGGAAACTCAAGCGCCACATCATCAGAGAGGGGCCAATTCAGAGGGGTGCTTATACAACTCACATCAAGGTGCGTTCAGCTGGCGAAGGAAAGCGATTCAATTTGTAAATAATAACAAACAGTCCAGCAGGACCGCCGTCGCCGCTGGAGACGCCATCAGCTGAGCTGATCTGGAACGTATTCCCTTTTACAAGCCGGGGCTTCATTTGGCACGTGGCTTGCGTGTAACGGGCTTCCAGGGACAGACGTCTTGTTGCGTTTCCTCCCCCTCCGCCGATACGCTTCCAGTTCTGATGCAGCAGAAGCTGGAATGAGTAGATAATTAAATAACTGGGGTAAAAACTCAGGATGGAGCGCCGCGCGTCCCATTTCTTTTCCTCCCGCCCCTCCTCGGCACTCACGGGGGAATTTTCAAAAGCACTTTCAACTTTCTTTCCCAGCTTCTCCCTGTGGTACGTGTCTTAAGCGGGAGGGAGACGAGGAGAGATTCTTAAGTGTTGCGGTTATGCCTAAATCGCAGCGGAACGTGCTGCTCGCTGCGGCTGAGGCCGAGCTTCAAAGCCAGACTGAGTTTTTGCACGCGGGGGAACGCGAAGGGAGAACCCGTAGAGGGAAACCAGATTCCAGCAAAACACTCAAACTGCTTCGACACGCTTAAGATTCAGACGAGCTGACGCTTGATTTCTGGATGCAGCTTCAGATGCAAATGAAGCCACGTCACGTTATCAGTGTGAATTCTTCTTTCTCTGCAGGAAATGATCAACGTTTTACTACGAAGATCCATATTTTCCAATGTGTCTTGATTTAAACTCAACCTAAAACTGAAACCCGTTCTTATCTTCTCCCAGGTCATATTAACAGCATCACTAAGCACTAGCAGGGAGCCGTGGGGGGCGTGGCCATGTGCAGAGCCCCCTGGAAGGATGGTGGACAAGCAGAAAACGAGACAATATTGCAAGAAGTTGGGAAGCTGTTTAGTGTGGAGGTGGTGGTGCAGTGTTTCCTGCATCTGTTTCTTTGTCAAGTCATACATTGGTGTCAGAAGTGGGATCCCCCCCCACCGGAGGACTGGTGGGGTTTGGTGCTACTTTGAACTCACAGGGGATTGAACCCTCCCGAGGACTGTGATAATAAGACGGATAGTAAGATCATTGGCGCTAGCTGGAATACCTGATAAGGTTGGCACAAGGGGGCTCAAAATCTATTGAGTGTCTATGTAGAGTCTGTCTCCAAACCTAGTGAGTGTCTATGTAGGGTCTGTCTCCAAACCTAGTGAGTGTCTATGTAGGGTCTGTCTCCAAACCTAGTGAGTGTCTATGTAGGGTCTGTCTCCAAACCTAGTGAGTGTCTATGTAGGGTCTGTCTCCAAACCTAGTGAGTGTCTATGTAGAGTCTGTCTCCAAACCTAGTGAGTGTCTATGTAGGGTCTGTCTCCAAACCTAGTGAGTGTCTATGTAGGGTCTGTCTCCAAACCTAGTGAGTGTCTATGTAGGGTCTGTCTCCAAACCTAGTGAGTGTCTATGTAGGGTCTGTCTCTAAACCTAGTGAGTCAAGTCAAGTCAAGTCAAGTCAATTTTATTTATATAGCGCTTTTTACAACGATGTTGTCTCAAAGCAGCTTTACAGAGTTTTGAAAACAGTTATAACATATATCCCCCAGTGAGCAAGCCAGAGGCAACAGTGGCAAGGAAAAACTCCCTCAACTGGAGGAAGAAACCTTGGGAGGAACCAGACTCACAAGGGGAGACCCATCCTCCTCTGGTCAAACAGTATTTACAGTTTGAACTAAATACCAAAGAAAGGAGTCTCTGTTTGAAATCTGGATAGCAAAGCTTTAGAAGCTGCACAGATAGAGGCAGTGTATGACTGAGGCAGTCTCTGGCTGAGGCAGTCTATGACAGTCTTTATGTAAAGTGGGCGTGAGCTGAAACAGTCCCATCCTATCTCAGTGCTGGTGCATCTGGATGGCACAGTGATGTAACTGAGGGTGTAGCAGTAAATGGACAGGTGAGCTGGCTGGTGATGGTGGGGTGATGGCCCGATGATCAGTCCTTCAACAGCCTTCAACAGACAGGAGGACAGTCATTTCCTCAGGAAGAGTAAAGAGAAAGAGTTAGTTGGGCTCAGGAGTAAGACTGTAGAGAATATGAATTTTCAGAATTTTAGAGTGTGGTTGGTGACTCCGGCAGATCTAACTATAACAGCCTAAACTAAAAGGAGAGAACCAGAAGGTAACATGGACATGAGAGTACCCTGAGACACTGGGGTCCCCCCACTCCACCATCAACAAACCTGTGTGATCGCGTGAAGTGTTGGAACAACAGCACCAACATCTCAGTTTACCATAAACCTCTGTGTCCATGTAGGGTCTGTCTCCAAACCTAGTGAGTGTCTATGTAGGGTCTGTCTGAAAACCTAGTGAGTGTCTATGTAGGGTCTGTCTGAAAACCTAGTGAGTGTCTATGTAGGGTCTGTCTGAAAACCTAGTGAGTGTCTATGTAGGGTCTGTCTGAAAACCTAGTGAGTGTCTATGTAGGGTCTGTCTGAAAACCTAGTGAGTGTCTATGTAGGATCTGTCTGAAAACCTTGTGAGTGTCTATGTAGGGTCTGTCTGAAAACCTAGTGAGAGTCTATGTAGGGTCTGCCTCTAAACCTAGTGAGAGTCTATGTAGGGTCTGTCTGAAAACCTAGTGAGTGTCTATGTAGGGTCTGTCTACAAACCTAGTGAGTGTATATGTAGGGTCTGTCTCCAAACCTAGTGAGTGTCTATGTAGGGTCTCTCTCCAAACCTATTAAGTGTCTATGTAGGGTCTTTCTCCAAACCTAGTAAGTGTCTATGTAGGGTCTGTCTCCAAACCTAGTGAATGTCTATGTAGGGTCTGTCTCCAAACCTAGTGAGTGTCTATGTAGGGTCTGTCTCCAAACCTAGTAAGTTTCTATGTAGGGTCTGTCTCCAAACCTACTGAGTGTCTATGTAGGATCTGTCCTAAAACCTACTGAGTGTCTAAGTGGGATCTGCTATCCTGGCTGGTTGGGCAGAGGTCTCCACTCCCATGTGGTCTTTGGGAGCCATCCGAATAACCCCAAACACGTTCAGTGGTGTTGAGGGTCTGGACTCTGGGTGGTCAGTCTATTGTTCAGAGAGCATCAGCAGCAGCTTCCTTGTTTAATGTGTCTTTATCTCCTTTTCTCAGTGAGGAGCTTCTTGAAGAGCTACACATCCTTTCAGACCCCTGATAGTGTTGAAGGTGTCTTCTCACAGTGGAAGGATGGACAGAAACACCTGTGGATGTTCTCAGATCTGAAGCTAAAGCTTGATGTTACCTCACTCTTTAAAGTTAAAGTGCTGTTCATCTGATGGGTATGGTGTTGGTGGGTCTAGCAGGTCTTCCAGGTAATTGTTAGCAGTCCTGTAGTCCTTTATCTGTAGATTTCAGAAGCTTCTATTCTTCAATCAGACTTTCTCCTCACACTTTATATCTAATCTGTCCTCAGAAGTGTCTCCTGAAAAAGGAATAGCTTGAACTTAATGGATGTTTAGTCTGGAAATGAAATGAATGGAAGGTGGTCTAATAATATCCCCCTCCCACCGCCC
Organism: Megaleporinus macrocephalus; assembly: GCA_021613375.1. Lineage (NCBI taxonomy): Eukaryota > Metazoa > Chordata > Actinopteri > Characiformes > Anostomidae > Megaleporinus > Megaleporinus macrocephalus. Next base: position 66,841,071 of record CM038702.1, on the reverse strand, counting down.
CACCTATCATGAAGAGAAAACTCAGATGGAACTCGTGATATTTTGTTTTATCCTGAAATATAAAGTCATAAAGACGAGGAAGTCATAAGATTCCTTTCACTTTAACTGTAATATCTAAAAACAGTATTATCACAAAATGACACCATCATCATCATCATCATCATGATGATGGTTGTTCTCCTCCTCAGCGCGGCTGTGCTGTCTCCTGCTGAATGTTGGGTAAGAGGCGGAGCAGCAGAACACAGGACCGACAGAGAAATGCATAAAGCATAAAACAGCAAGGCTTTAAAGATTCAGTGAGAATCAGACCACCAGGAGCTCCGTACATATTTAACATGAGCCACACTGGAGTCCCACTGAGACACTGTAGTACATCTACCACAACAACTACACAACCTGTACAGCTACACAACTACACACCCTGTACAGCTACACAACTACACACCCTGTACAGCTACACACCCAGTACAGCCACACAACTACACACCCTGTACAGCTACACACCTACACACCCTGTACAGCTACACACCCTGTACAGCTACACAACTACACACCCTGTACAGCTACACACCCTGTACAGCCACACAACTATACACCCTGTACAGCTACACACCTACACACCCTGTACAGCTACACAACTACACAACCTATACAACCTGTACAGCTACACAACTACACACCCTGTACAGCTACACAACTACACACCACGTACAGCTACACAACTACACAACCTATACAACCTGTACAGCTACACAACTACACACCCTGTACAGCTACACAACTACACAGCCTGTACAGCTACACAACTACACAACCTATACAACCTGTACAGCTACACAACTACACACCCTGTACAGCTACACAACTACACACCACGTACAGCTACACAACTACACACCCTGTACAGCTACACAACCTATACAGTTACACAACTACACACCTTGTACATCTACACAACCTATACAACCTGTGCAGCTACACAAACTATACAACCTATACAGCTACACCCACACACACTACACAACCTATACAGCTACACCCACACACACTACACAACCTATACAGCCACACAACTACACAAACTATACAACCTATACAGCTACACCCACACACTACACAACCTATACAGCCACACAACTACACAAACTATGCAACCTATACAGCTACACCTGCACACTACACAACCTATACAGCCACACAACTACACAAACTATACAGCTACATTCACACTACACAAACTATACAACCTATACAGCTACGCCCACACACTACACAACCTATACAGCTACATTCACACTACACAACCTATACATCCACATAACTACACAAACTATGCAACCTATACAGCTACACCTGCACACTACACAACCTATACACCCACACACTACACAACCTATACAGCTACATTCACACTACACAAACTATACAACCTATATAGCTACACCCACACACTACACAACCTATACAGCTACATTCACACTACACAACCTATACAGGTACACAACTACACAAACTATACAACCTATACAGCTACACTCACACACACTACACAACCTATACAGCTACATCCACACTACACAACCTATACAGCTACACAACTACACCAACACTATATAACCTATACAGCTACATCCACACTATACAACCTATACACAGCTACATCCACACTACACAACCTATACAGCTACACAACTACAAAAACACTATACAACCTATACAGCTACACCCACACACTACACAACCTATACAGCTACACCCACACACTACACAACCTATACAGCTACACCCACACACTACACAACCTATACAGCTACATTCACACTACACAACCTATACAGCTACATCCACACACTACACAACCTATACAGCTACACCCACACACTACACAACCTATACAGCTACACCCACACACTACACAACCTATACAGCTACATCCACACTACACAACCTATACAGCTACATCCACACTACACAAACTCTACAAACTATACAGCTACATCCACACTATACAACCTATACAACGACATCCACACTACACAACCTATACAACTACATACACACCCACTACACAAACTATACAGCCACACAACTACACAAACTATACAGTTACATAACTACACAAACACTATTCAACCTATACAGCTACACCCACACACACACTACACAACATATGCAGCTACACAACCTATAGAACTACATACACACCCACACTACACAACCGCTACACAACCTGTACAGCTAAACAGCTAAACCCATGACACAACTACAATGGCTACACCACTAAACAACCTACACAGCTACACAAACTACATAGCTACAGAACTGCACAAACTGCACAACCTACATATCTACAGAACTACACAACCTATACAGCTACAGAACTACAAAACCTATGCAGCCACACAACCTATATAAATACAACAGATACACAACCTATACAGCTACACCCGCTATACCACTACACAGTTACACAAGGATACAGCTACAAACCTACGCAGCTACACATGGCTACACAACCTATACAGCTACACAGCTACACAACCTATACAGCTATTTACACTACACAATGATACAGCTACAAAACTATGCAACTTTTACGGCTATACAACCTATACAACTACAGAACTACAACCTATACAGCTACACTCATTATATAGTTACACCACTTTACAAGCAACACATCCTATACACCTACACAACCTATACAGCTAAACAATCACATGATCTACACATCTACATACACTATACAGCTACACAATCATATGATCTACACAGCTACATACACTATACAGCTACACAACCTATACAGCTACAAAATCATATGATCTACACAGCTACATACACAATACAGCTACACAACCTATACAGCTACACAATCATATAATCTACACAGCTACATACACTATACAGCTACACAATCATATGATCTACACTGCTACATACACTATACAGCTACACAATCATATGATCTACACAGCTACATACACTATACACCTACACAACCTATACAGCTAAACAATCATATGATCTACACAGCTACATACACTATACAGCTACACAATCATATGATCTACACAGCTACATACACTATACACCTACACAACCTATACAGCTACAAAATCATATAATCTACACAGCTACATACACTATACAGCTACACAACCATATGATCTACACAGCTACATACACTATACAGCTACACAATCATATGATCTACACAGCTACATACACTATACAGCTACACAACCTATACAGCTACACAATCATATGATCTACACAGCTACACACACTATACAGCTACACAACCTATACAGCTACACAATCATATGATCTACACAGCTACACAACCATATGATCTACACAGCTACATACACTATACAGCTACACACACTATACAGTTACACAACTTATACAGCTACACAACTATATGATCTACACAGCTACATACACTATACAGCTACACAATCATATGATCTACACAGCTACATACACTGTACAGCTACACAATCATATGATCTACACAGCTACATACACTATACAGCTACACAATCATATGATCTACACAGCTACATACACTATACAGTTACACAACTTATACAGCTACACAACTATATGATCTACACAGCTACATACACTATACAGCTACACAATCATATGATCTACACAGCTACATACACTGTACAGCTACACAATCATATGATCTACACAGCTACATACACTATACAGCTACACAACCATATGATCTACACAGCTACATACACTATACAGTTACACAACCTATAAAGCTGCACAAACATATGATCTACACAGCTACATACATTATACAGCTACACAATCATATGATCTACACAGCTACATACACTATAAAGCTACGCAATCATATGATCTACACAGCTACATATACTATACAGCTACACAATCATATGATCTACACAGCTACATACACTATACAGCTACACAATCATATGATCTACACTGCTACATACACTATACAGCTACACAATCATATGATCTACACAGCTACATACACTATACAGCTACACAATCAAATGATCTACACAGCTACATACACTATACACCTACACAACCTATACAGCTACAAAATCATGATCTACGCAGCTACATACACTATACAGCTACACAATCATATGATCTACACAGCTACATACACTATACAGCTACACAACCTATACAGCTACACAATCACACGATCTATACAGCTACACACACTATACAGCTACACAATCACATGATCTATACAGCTACACACACTATACAGCTACACAACCTATACAGCTACACAATCACATGATCTATAAAGCTACACACACTATACAGCTACACACACTATACCTCTACACAATCACATGATCTATACAGCTACGCACATTATACAGCTACTCAACCTATACAGCTACACAATCACATGATCTATACAGCTACACACACTATACAGCTACACAATCATATGATCTACACAGCTACATACACTATACAGCTACACAACCATATGATCTACACAGCTACATACACTATACAGTTACACAACCTATACAGCTGCACAAACATATGATCTACACAGCTACATACATTATACAGCTACACAATCATATGATCTACACAGCTACATACACTATAAAGCTACGCAATCATATGATCTACACAGCTACATACACTATACAGCTACACAATCATATGATCTACACAGCTACATACACTATACAGCTACACAATCATATGATCTACACTGCTACATACACTATACAGCTACACAATCATATGATCTACACAGCTACATACACTATACAGCTACACAATCATATGATCTACACAGCTACATACACTATACAGCTACACAATCAAATGATCTACACAGCTACATACACTATACACCTACACAACCTATACAGCTACAAAATCATGATCTACGCAGCTACATACACTATACAGCTACACAATCATATGATCTACACAGCTACATACACTATACAGCTACACAATCATATGATCTACACTGCTACATACACTATACAGCTACACAATCATATGATCTACACAGCTACATACACTATACAGCTACACAATCAAATGATCTACACAGCTACATACACTATACACCTACACAACCTATACAGCTACAAAATCATGATCTACGCAGCTACATACACTATACAGCTACACAATCATATGATCTACACAGCTACATACACTATACAGCTACACAATCATATGATCTACACTGCTACATACACTATACAGCTACACAACCTATACAGCTACACAATCACACGATCTATACAGCTACACACACTATACAGCTACACAATCACATGATCTATACAGCTACACACACTATACAGCTACACAACCTATACAGCTACACAATCACATGATCTATAAAGCTACACACACTATACAGCTACACACACTATACCTCTACACAATCACATGATCTATACAGCTACGCACATTATACAGCTACTCAACCTATACAGCTACACAATCACATGATCTATACAGCTACACACACTATACAGCTACACAATCACATGATCTATACAGGTACACACACTATACAGCTACACACACTATACAGCTACACAATCACATGATCTATACAGCTACACACACTATACAGCCACACAATCACATGATCTATACAGGTACACACTATACAGCTACACAATCACATGATCTATACAGCTACACAATCACATGATCTATACAGGTACACACACTATACAGCTACACACACTATACAGCTACACAATCACATGATCTATACAGCTACACACACTATACAGCCACACAATCACATGATCTATACAGGTACACACTATACAGCTACACAATCACATGATCTATACAGCTACACAATCACATGATCTATACAGCTACACACACTATACAGCTACACAATCACATGAGCTATACAGGTACACACACACTATACAGCTACACAATCACACAATCTATACAGCTACACAATCACATGATCTATACAGCTACACAATCACATGATCTATACAGCTACACAATCACATGAGCTATACAGGTACACACACTATACAGCTACACAATCACACAATCTATACAGCTACACAATCACATGATCTATACAGCTACACAATCACATGATCTATACAGCTACACACACTATACAGCTACACAATCACATGATCTATACAGGTACACACTATACAGCTACACAATCACATGATCTATACAGCTACACAATCACATGATCTATACAGCTACACACACTATACAGCTACACAATCACATGATCTATACAGCTACACAATCACATGATCTATACAGCTACACAATCACATGATCTATACAGCTACACACACTATACAGCTACACAATCACATGATCTATACAGCTACACACACTATACAGCTACACAATCACATGATCTATACAGCTACACAATCACATGATCTATACAGGTACACACTATACAGCTACACAATCACATGATCTATACAGCTACACAATCACATGATCTATACAGGTACACACACTATACAGCTACACACACTATACAGCTACACAATCACATGATCTATACAGCTACACACACTATACAGCCACACAATCACATGATCTATACAGGTACACACTATACAGCTACACAATCACATGATCTATACAGCTACACAATCACATGATCTATACAGCTACACACACTATACAGCTACACAATCACATGAGCTATACAGGTACACACACTATACAGCTACACAATCACACAATCTATACAGCTACACAATCACATGATCTATACAGCTACACACACTATACAGCTACACAATCACATGAGCTATACAGCTACACACACTATACAGATATGCAATCACATGAGCTATACAGCTACACAATCACATGAGCTATACAGCTACACACACTATACAACTACACAATCACATGAGCTATACAGCTACACAATCACATGATCTATACAGCTACACACACTATACAGCTACACAATCACATGAGCTAGACAGCTACACACACTATACAGCTACACAATCACATCATCTATACAGCTACACAATCACATGAGCTATACAGCTACACACACTATACAGCTACACAATCATATAATCTATACAGCTACACACACTATACAACTACACAATCACATGAGCTATACAGCTACACACACTATACAGCTACACAATCACATGAGGTATACAGCTACACACACTATACAGCTACGCAATCACATGAGGTATACAGCTACACACACACTATACAGCTACGCAATCACATGAGCTAGACAGCTACACACACTATACAGCTACACACACACTATACAGCTACGCAATTACATGAGCTATACAGCTACACACACTATACAGCTACACAATCACACGATCTATACAGCTACACACACTATACAGCTACACACACTATACAGCTACACAATCACATGATCTATACAGCTACACAATCACATGATCTATACAGCTACACAATCACATGAGCTACACAATCACATGAGCTACACAGCTACACAATGTATACAATGTAAACTTCACGTTGTGATATGCACAAAATACAATGAGAGAAAAGCAGACAGTTCTCTCCTCCTCTCTCTCTGTCTCTCTCTCTTTCTGTCCTGCTCTCTCTCCCTTTATATATATATAGGAGGAGGAGATGTATGTGTGTGTATATATATATATATATACACACATACATCTCCTCCTCTCTCTGTCTCTCACTCTCTCTCTTTGTCCTGCTCTCTCTCCCTTCATATATATATATATATATATATATATATATATATATATATATATATATATATATATATATATATATATATATATATATATATCCTTCCCCCTTTCTCTTTTTCTCTTTATTTGTCTTCCTCTCCTACTGCATGTGTTATCCTCTTTCTCTCGTTCTCTCTCACTTCCTTTTTCTATATGTTTCTCTGACTTCTCCCTCCCTCTCTCTCTCTCTCTCTCTCTCTCTCTCCTCATTACAGTCAGGTCACATTCTCATAACAGAAATCAATCAGTGGTCTTTTGTGGTCTTTTCTATTGCGCTGGACCATGACGTTCCATCAAACGCTGCAGTTGGAGGGGATGAGAGAGAGAGCGTGGTGGTAAACGAGATACTGGAGGACTAATAGGAACCAAGGTGTTTGTAAATATGGCTTTGTGTGCTTTATAAAGGTGCTTTGTTGGCTCGGGGCTGTTTTGTGCTGTTCGGGTAAATCAGCTGTGAGCTGGGCAGTTAAGGCTCTCTGGTCTCTTATCACAACTAAATGATGTTTGGTGTGCGGACGGTCGGTTTCGGTGCCGGGGGCTAGCGAGGGTGGGGGTAAGGGTGTAGTGGGTTGTGGGTGTTAATGAGAAGAGATTGGTCATGTTATGTTAGGTTGATCTCTTGTCTGTGCTCTGATCGTAAACAAATAATAAATAATAAATATATATAAATTAATTTGAATTCAAATTCACTTAATTCAAGATTAAATTAATTACCTAAACAGACAGTTAACAGATAGGTGCTGGGGTTACAGGTGCTGGGGTGCTGGGGTTACAGGTTCCGGGGTGCTGGGGTTACAGGTGCTGGGGTGCTGGGTTGCTGGGGTGCTGGGGTGCTGCGGTGCTGGGGTTACAGGTGCTGCGGTGCTGGGGTTACAGGTGCTGGGGTTTATAGGTGCTGGGGTGCTGCGGTGCTGGGGTGCTGGGGTGTTGCGGTGCTGGGGTTACAGGTGCTGCGGTGCTGGGGTTACAGGTGCTGGGGTGCTGTGGTGCTGGGGTTACAGGTGCTTGGGTGCTGGGGTTACAGGTGCTGGGGTGCTGCGGTGCTTGGGTTACAGGTGCTGGGGTGCTGGGGTTACAGGTGCTGGGGTGCTGCGGTGCTTGGGTTACAGGTGCTGGGGTGCTGGGGTTACAGGTGCTGGGGTTACAGGTGCTGCGGTGCTGGGGTTACAGGTGCTGGGGTGCTGTGGTGCTGGGGTTACAGGTGCTTGGGTGCTGGGGTTACAGGTGCTGGGGCTACAGGTGCTGGGGTGCTGCGGTGCTTGGGTTACAGGTGCTGGGGTTACAGGTGCTGGGGCTACAGGTGCTGGGGCTACAGGTGCTGGGGTGCTGCGGTGCTATGGTTATAGGTGCTGCGGTGCTGGGGTGCTGCGGTGCTGTTACGAAGTTACTATGGTATTCCCGATGGACACAAAGGTGTTACTAGGCTTTTACTACGGTACATTAGTGGATGCTAGGATAGGTAGTTACTATGGTATTCCTGATGGCTGCTAGGATGTTACAAAGAAGTTACTATGCTATTCCCGATGGACACAAAGGTGTTACTAGGCTGTTACTACGGTACATTAGTGGATGCTAGGATAGGTAGTTACTATGGTATTCCTGATGGCTCCTAGGATGTTACGAAGTAGTTACTATGCTATTCCCGATGGACACAAAGATGTTACTACGGTACATTAGTGGATGCTAGGATAGGTAGTTACTATGGTATTCCTGATGGCTGCTAGGATGTTACAAAGTAGTTACTATGCCATTCCCGATGGACACAAAGGTGTTACTAGGCTGTTACTGCGGTACATTAGTGGATGCTAGGATGTTAATAGGGAGTTACTATGATATTCCTGATGGATGCAAGAATCTTACTTGGCAGTTACTGTGGTATTTCTAATGGTTGCTAGGATGTTACTAGGGAGTTACTATGATATTCCTGATGGATGCAAGAATCTTACCAGGCAGTTACTGTGGTATTTCTAATGGTTGCTAGGATGTTACTAGGGAGTTACTAAGGTATTACCGATAGATGTTATTCTGGTATCATTAGTGGATTTTAGGATGTAAATGGTACTTCTAATGGATACTAGGATGTTACTAGGCATTGCTATGGTATTGTTGATGGATACTAAGATGTTGCTAGGCAGTTGCTATGGTATCATTGGTGGATGCTAGAATATTAATAGGCAGTTACTATGGTATTCCCAACTTATACTAAGATGTTACTAGACAGTTGCTGTGGCATCGCTGATGAATGCTAGGATGTTAATAGGCAGTTATTACGGTACTCTTGATGGATGCTAGGATGTTACTTGGCTATTACTATTGTACTCCTGATGGATACTGAGATGTTACTAGACTGTTACGATGGAATATAGTACATCGAATATAGTGTGAATGAAGTAAACAAACGTTTGCTCACAATATACTTGTAATTTGAAAATAACATATAGCAAAATTTGATATAGATTAAACTCTTCTAAGAACTTTTACTTTCTCATTGTCAGTAAATCTACAAATATGCATATACAAATGTATAATTGAATGTCATTAGTGCAACTATGAAAGTTTATATCATGCTTCCTAATAAAATCACCCACAATGACATAACATGTACAATGAGAGAATTAAAAAGGCCCTAGAACTGACCCTTGTGGTACCCCACAGGAAATATTACCTATTACATAGCTTATTGATGTTGCATTGCACCAGTATTTACCTGAGTGTAAGGAAAACTGACAGTTCTGCCGTGTTCCTGCTCTGACTTCACAGTCTGACATCAGGGATGCAAAGTAGGTCTGAGAAGTGAAGGACACCAACGTCAGAGGCCAGTGAATGCAGGACAAGGTCTACAAAGCCTGACACAAAAACAAATATGAACAATTCTCATTACTATTAATAGAAATAATATGATATATACTCACTACAGAGATTTTATTGGCTGTTATGATTGGCTTTTTTCCTCATTTTACTAGCGGAGGCACCAATCAACAAACAAACTGAAACAAACAAACTGAAGGTCATAAAGGGTACATGCAAATACCGCTAAGTCAGACAGACCATTCAGATTTGCATCTCTCTATTTATCTAGAGACCGCGGTGCCGGCGGAAATGTTCTTTTCTTCTATAGACGGAAATTCAGAAGGAACACACACACAAATGAACTCTGACATTTCAGCTTAATGCAAATGTTCACGCTAACGTACAGTTCTGTACATCATGTATGCTCTGCTGGTCACGGGCCTCTATCAGCCAATCTACTCTCTGCACTCGCAACCGTTAGCAGGATTTAACAATATCTAACTCCACATTTCTTACAGTGTTTAATCATTTTAATGTGAAAGCCAGCAGTATTGTCTGTAGGCGGGCAGTAGGATTGTGTTACATGATGACATCATCTTTCATTGTGTTTCAGGTAGTTGAGCAAAGTGGTTTCTGTGGAAGAGAGATTCTCCCTCTGGCGTTTAACTCTGAACTTCAGAATTTAGAATTTGCTATTTCTGTTTGAACACAAATTTCACGTTCACATTAAACGTGTACAATGAAACACCTACACACACACACACACACACAATAGGGGGAAAGTGAAACACCAATACATACACACACACACACACTAGTGAACACACACACACAATAGGGGAAAAGTGAAACACCTACACACACACACACACAATAGGGGGAAAGTGAAACACCAATACATACACACACACACACACACACTAGTGAACACACACACACAATAGGGGAAAAGTGAAACACCAATACACACACACACACACACACTAGGGGGAAAGTGAAACACCCACATACATACATACACACACACACACACACACACACACACACACACACACACACACACACACACACACACACACTAGTAAACACACACTCTTGTGAACACACACACACAATAGTGAACACACACACTAGGGGAAAAGTGAAACACCCACATACACACACACACACTAGTGAACACACACACACAATAGGGGGAAGTGAAACACCAATACACACACACACTAGGGGGAAAGTGAAATACCCACATACATACACACATACACACACACACACACACACACACACTAGTAAACACACACTCTTGTGAACACACACACACACACACACTAGTGAACACACACACTAGGGGAAAAGTGAAACACCAATACATACACACACACACACACACACACACTAGTGAACACACACACACAATAGGGGAAAAGTGAAACACCAATACACACACACACACACACACACTAGGGGGAAAGTGAAACACCCACATACATACATACACACACACACACACACACACACACACACACACACACACTAGTAAACACACACTCTTGTGAACACACACACACACAATAGTGAACACACACACTAGGGGAAAAGTGAAACACCCACATACACACACACACACACTAGTGAACACACACACACAATAGGGGGAAGTGAAACACCAATACACACACACACTAGGGGGAAAGTGAAATACCCACATACATACATACATACACACACACACACACACACACACTAGTAAACACACACTCTTGTGAACACACACACACACACACTAGTGAACACACACACTAGGGGAAAAGTGAAACACCCACATACACACACACACTAGTGAACACACACTTGTGGGAAAGTGAAACACCCACATACATACACACACACTAGTGAACAAACACACAATAGGGGGAAAGTGAAACACCAGTATACACACACACACACACACACACCACACTAGGGGGAAAGTGAAACACCACCACACACACACACACACACTAGTGAACACACACTTGTGGGAAAGTGAAACACCCACATACATACACACACACTAGTGAACAAACACACAATAGGGGGAAAGTGAAACACCAGTATACACACACACACACACACACACACACACACCACACTAGGGGGAAAGTGAAACACCAACACACACACACACACACTAGGGGGGAAGTGAAACACCCACATACATACATACACACTAGTAAACACACTCAAGTGAACACACACACACACACACACATACTAGTGAACACATTCTATGGGACAGTGAAAGACTCACACACACACACACACACACACACACACACACACACACACACACACACACACACACACACACCCCACACACACACACAGAAGGAGCAGTGAGCTCACTTGCCCAGAGTGGTGGACAGCCATATCCAAAGTACCACGGAGCAGTTGCAGTCTTGCTAAAGGGCACTTCAGTCGTGTCCTGTTGGTCCACGGGTTCAAACTGGTGACCTTCTGGTCACAAGACTGTTTCTAAATTACACTCTAAGAACTTCACTACCTAAAATCTTTTGGATACTATTTTTTTTGGTTTATTGTGTAAAGTTACTAGCTTGTAGTATGTTTGGGCCATGTATTCACAATTTGTAAGTGAAATTAAAATGTGATTTTAGAATTGCTCAATTGTATTAATATTGCATATCAGATTTTCCCACTCTGCTATAATGAGGCAGCTGCCGTTTCCACTGTGTGAAAATTTCATGGTGAATGAACCAATAAAAAATGCTCCAAAATAGCTTGGAAAATCTGGTTCCATTAACTTACATTTAAAGTAAAGTATGTTTTTGGCCTCTCCTGTAAAGTTGCAATTTTGGGAATGCTTGTTTTTCATTGCACAGTGACGAAATACAGTGAAAAACATGATAAGTCTATTAATGTTTAATATTTATAAATGGATGTATTTACAGGTCTGATGAAAATCTACACTGAAGTACTGCCTACTGATATCCATCAATTAATTTCTATATACAATAACAATAATAATACAACAATAAAGAAAACTACTGTATTTTAAGTGTACAGCACAATAACAGCAGTAGCTGAAATGTAGCTCAGTAGTCAGTAGTGCTGAATCTGCCAGCAGTAACATTAACCCAGCCTGAAACGCTCCTGAGTTATTCCTAATCGTACTCCAGCCTGGGCGACCAGGTTTCCAAGGACCTGATTCCAGAATCTAGACCTACAGTTGTGTGTTTGTGTGCTGGGCTGATCAGCAGCCCCTCCTGTCTGCTTTGATGTTGGGGCAAGACTGACTCTGTGGAAGCCTCTGTGGAGGCCCTGCATGAGTTATTGAACCTTCCACTGTCTGCTGTGCCAGAAAGCCTCACCTGCAGCCACCGCTCACAGTCCTGGTGACACTGAAAGCCTCAACTGGAGACTGTACTGAATAGACCATCATCCTCTCCCCTGTTAGGGTCCGCACCTGCGCCGGTGATGACTAATCCTAACTCCACATTATAGTCAGCTATCTCCACCTTACAGTCGGCTGTCTCCACCTTACAGTCGGCTGTCTCCACCTTACAGTCGGCTGTCTCCACCTTACAGTCGGCTGTCTCCACCTTACAGTCGGCTATGTCCACATCTTACAGTCGGCTATGTCCACATTACAGTCGGCTATCTCCCCATTATAGTCGGCTATCTCCACTTTATAGTCGGCTATCTCCCCCTTATAGTCGGCTATCTCCACCTTATAGTCGGCTATCTCCACCTTATAGTCGGCTATCTCCACCTTATAGTCGGCTATCTCCCCCTTATAGTCGGCTATCTCCCCCTTATAGTCGGCTATCTCCCCCTTATAGTCGGCTATCTCCCCCTTATAGTCGGCTATGTCCACATTATAGTCGGCTATCTCCCCCTTATAGTCGGCTATCTCCACCTTATAGTCGGCTATCTCCCCCTTATAGTCGGCTATGTCCACATTATAGTCGGCTATCTCCCCCTTATAGTCACCTATCTCCACCTTATAGTCACCTATCTCCACATTATAGTCACCTATCTCCACCTTATAGTCGGCTATCTCCCCCTTATAGTCACCTATCTCCCCATTATAGTCACTTATCTCCACATTATAGTCACCTATCTCCCCATTATAGTCACCTATCTCCACATTATAGTCACCTATCTCCCCATTATAGTCACTTATCTCCACATTATAGTCACCTATCTCCCCATTATAGTCACCTATCTCCACATTATAGTCACCTATCTCCACATTATAGTCACCTATCTCCACATTATAGTCACCTATCTCCCCCTTATAGTCACCTATCTCCACATTATAGTCACCTATCTCCCCATTATAGTCACTTATCTCCACATTATAGTCACCTATCTCCCCATTATAGTCACCTATCTCCACATTATAGTCGGCTATCTCCCCATTATAGTCGGCTATCTCCCCATTATAGTCACCTATCTCCCCCTTATAGTCGGCTATCTCCCCATTATAGTCGGCTATCTCCCCATTATAGTCGGCTATCTCCCCATTATAGTCGGCTATCTCCCCATTATAGTCACCTATCTCCCCATTATAGTCACTTATCTCCACATTATAGTCACCTATCTCCCCATTATAGTCGGCTATCTCCCCATTATAGTCGGCTATCTCCCCATTATAGTCGGCTATCTCCCCATTATAGTCGGCTATCTCCCCATTATAGTCACCTATCTCCCCATTATAGTCACCTATCTCCACATTATAGTCGGCTATCTCCCCATTATAGTCGGCTATCTCCCCATTATAGTCACTTATCTCCCCCTTATAGTCGGCTATCTCCCCATTATAGTCGGCTATCTCCCCATTATAGTCGGCTATCTCCCCATTATAGTCGGCTATCTCCCCATTATAGTCACCTATCTCCCCATTATAGTCACTTATCTCCACATTATAGTCACCTATCTCCCCATTATAGTCGGCTATCTCCCCATTATAGTCGGCTATCTCCCCATTATAGTCGGCTATCTCCCCATTATAGTCGGCTATCTCCCCATTATAGTCACCTATCTCCCCATTATAGTCACCTATCTCCCCATTATAGTCACCTATCTCCCCATTATAGTCGGCTATCTCCCCATTATAGTCACTTATCTCCACATTATAGTCACCTATCTCCACATTATAGTCAGCTATCTCCTCCTTATAGTCAGCTATCTCCTCCTTATAATCAACTATCTCCTCCTTATAGTCGGCTATCTTCACCTTATTTCTTAGGATAGCTTTACTCTAACACTTTCATGCAACAAGTTGCCTGCAACCATATTTCTGTGCAGTCGTGAAGCAAAGTCAGCATTAACAGTGTTTTGATTGGGTGTTTTAACTTGTTTCATAAAATTGTGATGCTTCTAGCTGTTGCAGCCAAGTTTGAAGCGATTTGCAGGGTGTTTTTTTAATATACAACTCAAGTGCAACTGAACTTTGAGGTTTGGGTGTAAAAGCCGTCCGAGAGCTTGTTTTTCTCAGCGTGTGAGGAAATAAAATGTCACCCGTCTCTCAGGCATTTCTAAACTAAGATAGACTTAACGAGAAATGGTGAGAGATAGAGGCTCGCACACACATTCACACTCCCGTCGGCAAACACAAGCTCACTAACACACGCGCACACTCGCCGGAGTGTTTGTTTCTCTCCGAGAACTGCAGGCTACTCACGTAAATTCATTTCTTAGCCGCGCTGTTACGGTCTGCTTCTCAATTGCCTTTTAGCAACACAACACTGGACATCAAGCAGCCAATCTGCTTTTGTGCTCTTTGCTCTACAGACTCACTCCATCGCCCACACGGTCCACTGATAAAGTCCAGAGAAGCGGAGGCGACTCGATTAAAGGGGAACTCCACCACATTTTTCAAAATGTACACATATTTCAGTCAATGCCTGTTCCTGCGTGAAGTCTCGCTCACAGTGTTAAGCTTACTACTGCATGCTGCCTGGTGGTGAACAACTGCCCACCCTGTGCTACCTGGTGGTGAACAACTGCCCACCCTGTGCTACCTGGTGGTGAACAACTGCCCACCCTGTGCTACCTGGTGGTGAACAACTGCCCACCCTGTGCTACCTGGTGGTGAACAACTGCCCACCCTGTGCTGCCTGGTGGTGAACAACTGCCCACCCTGTGCTACCTGGTGGTGAACAACTGCCCACCCTGTGCTACCTGGTGCTGAACAACTGCCCACCCTGTGCTACCTGGTGCTGAACAACTGCCAATCCTATGTGGTCTGATACTGAACAACTGCCCATCCTGTGTGGTATGATGCTGTACAACTGCCCATCCAATGTGGTATGATGCTGTACAACTGCCCATCCAATGTGGTATGATGCTGAACAACTGCCCATCCTGTGTGGTCTGATGCTGAACAACTGCCCATCCTGTGTGGTCTGATGCTGAACAACTGCCCATCCTGTGTGGTTTGATGCTGAACAACTGCCCATCCTATGTGATCTGATGCTGAACAACTGCCCATCCTGTGTGGTTTGATGCTGAACAACTGCCCATCCTGTGTGGTCTGATGCTGAACAACTGCCCATCCTGTGTGGTTTGATGCTGAACAACTGCCCATCCTATGTGATCTGATGCTGAACAACTGCCCATCCTGTGTGATCTGATGCTGAACAACTGCCCATCCTGTGTGATCTGATGCTGAACAACTGCCCATCCTATGTGGTCTGATACTGAACAACTGCCCATCCTGTGTGGTATGATGCTGTACAACTGCCCATCCAATGTGGTATGATGCTGTACAACTGCCCATCCAATGTGGTATGATGCTGAACAACTGCCCATCCTGTGTGGTATGATGCTGAACAACTGCCCATCCAATGTGGTATGATGCTGAACAACTGCCCATCCTGTGTGGTCTGATGCTGAACAACTGCCCATCCTGTGTGGTCTGATGCTGAACAACTGCCCATCCTGTGTGGTTTGATGCTGAACAACTGCCCATCCTATGTGATCTGATGCTGAACAACTGCCCATCCTGTGTGGTTTGATGCTGAACAACTGCCCATCCTATGTGATCTGATGCTGAACAACTGCCCATCCTATGTGATCTGATGCTGAACAACTGCCCATCCTGTGTGGTCTGATGCTAAACAACTGCCCATCCTATGTGATCTGATGCTGAACAACTGCCCATCCTATGTGATCTGATGCTGAACAACTGCCCATCCTGTGTGATCTGATGCTGAACAACTGCCCATCCTGTGTGATCTGATGCTGAACAACTGCCCATCCTGTGTGATCTGATGCTAATGCCCTCATGACGATATTGCAGTGTTTGCAGCAGGTAAGGAGAATTGCCCAGCAAAGCACCGACCCCAGTGCAAAACACAGGAGGGGGTAACACAGGAGGACACGACCTTCACAGCGGGTAGACACCTCCCTCACTCTGTCTCCACGCTCCTCCATCAGAATTCCTTTAATTAACCATAAACCGACCCACCCAGCAACAACAGCAGCCAACCGGCCTGTTACCCAGGCCACAGTGGTGGGTCTGGAGGCTGGAGCTCTGCTGATGGAGCCCACTGAAGTAGCCAGACAGTGTCAGAGAGTGTGAGAGAGTGAGAGTCATTCCACCACACCAGTGGCAAATAAACACACTAATTAGAATTTTTACCCCAGTCAGGAATTCACCCCCTTCTGCTCCATAGATTCTTTTACACATCACTCGCTACCGACAGCAGCTTTTCCCACCGTTTACAACGAACCACGATAATTAGAACCTCGTCACAGCAGCAGAGAGGAACGTGACAGCATGCAATGCTTTATGTAAAACTAGCCGACACACTTATTATCAAGCTCAGCCAATCACATGGCAGTATATTACATATATACATTATATATATACAAACACACACTCACTGTCCACTGTATCAGCTCCACTGACCATACAGGAGCTCCACTTACAGACTGTAGTTCATCTGATTCTCTGTATACTTTATTACTCTGTTCTTTAATGATCAGGACCCCCACAGGACCACCACAGAGCAGCTACTATTAGAGAGGTGGATCATTCTCAGCACTGCAGTGACACTGACATGGTGCTGGTGTGAGTAGATCATACACACCTCAGTGTCACTGCTGGACTGAGAATCGTCCACCAACCAAAACTATCCAGACAGCAGTGTCCGGTGGGCGGCGTCCTGTGTCCACTGATGAACAACTAGAGGAACACAAACTGTGCAGCAGCAGATGAGCTACTGTCTCTGACTTTACATCTACAAGGTGGACCAGCAAGTAGTAGGAGTGTCTAACAGAGTGGACAGTGAGTGGACACAGTGTTTAAACACTGTCACAGAGTCTGATTCACTCACACCAGCACAACACATACTGTCATTGCAGTGCTGAGAATGATCCACCTCCCTAATAGTATCTGCTCTGCGGTGGTCCTGTGGGGGTCCTGATCATTAAAGAACAGAGTAATAAAGTATACAGAGAATCAGATGAACTACAGTCTGTAAGTGGAGCTCCTGTATGGTCAGTGGGTTGAGTGGACAGTGTGTGTAGATACATTGAGGTGGTTATAATGTTATGGCTGATTGGGGTGTGTGTGTGTGTGTGTGTGTGTGTGTGTGTGTGTGTGTGTGTGTGTGTGTATATATATATATATATATATATATATATATATATATATATATATATATATATATATATATATATATATAAAATTTTTTTAAAATATTCAAACAGTATTAATAGAGTAAATAGAGCTTTTCCATATATCAGTGTGTTTATTTAACCCTTTCCAAGCTTCTCCTTCTACAAACAACCCAGTATTATTTACAGTTCTCATCTAATACCTGCTTTGACTGCTCAGTACTTCATTAAGCTAAATCAAGATTTGCTGCTGAAGGAACTGAATACATTCATACAATGTCTGGGGCGTCCAGGAGAAATCTGGAACTACACTTTGTTCTTTAAATTGGAGCTCAAGATATGATCTACTTCTCTCACAATAAGATATTGGATTGTATGTATGATTATTTACATCAACTGATGTATGGTGTCCAGAAAATAGGGCATGGGAAATGAGAGTGACACAAAGTCAATGTCCAGTCAATGTGAGTGCTGAACGCTCATGAACTTTCTGAACCACAATGTAACATATTGATTTTCATGTATTACATAACAGACAATTATAGAGGCTCAGAAGACACAAATGACTATTGCCTACTGACAAATACAGAACACCTATAATGCTCATTTTAATTAAGACAATTCGAGACATCCAGGTTTTGTTTTGTTTTTTTGTTGTTTTTTTACCCCCAGTTTCATCAGTGCTTTACATGAACACATCAAATATATGAAACCTGAACATAAAGACAGTGAACACACTTTAAAAATCATCATTAATATCCAGCACATTGTCAGAAATTAGCTTTTTCACAGTCCACAATACATCCAGTACCTAAGAAAGTCAGAATCTTTCAATCTCTTTTCTCCTCTCTCTCACTTGCTTTTTCATTCGCTCGCTCGCCCGCTCTCTCTCTTATTGAGTGAAACAGTTTTACAGCTTTGCTCTATTGAAAAACTGAAAAGCTTTCATTAAAGCTTTATTACGCTGTCCCTGACAACTGCACATCCTTGACTCGGGTTCCTGTCGGGACAGAACAGTTCAATATTCCTTTATTATAAATATGGAACTAAAGGCCTTTATCACTTTGCGCTCGTGTCATGTTTCCATTGTGACGGAACAAATAGAACTAATAGAATTTACTCCAGCTGTAACGCTGTAACGCGCTGTAACAGGTTCTGGTATATAACAATCCAGTTATAAAACCAGGTTAGGTCACAGTTGTGAAAACCAGTTAGGCTATTGCTGGGGACCCAGCTGGGTTACAGTTAGGGGACCCAATTAGGCTACAGTTGTGGGCCCCACTTAGGCTATCGCTAGTGGCCCAGCTGGGTTACAGTTATGGGACTCAGCTAAGCTACAGATAGTTAGGCTACTGTTGGGGCCCAGTTAGGTTACAGTTCTGGGACCAGGTTGACCCACAGTTATGAGCCCCAGTTAGGCTACCGGTATGGGCCCAGCTGGATTACAGTTATGGGAAATAGCTAGGCTACAGATGTGGGCTCTAGTTAGGCTACTGTTGGAGCCCAGTTAGGTTACAGTTATGGGACCTGTATAGACCATAGTTATGAGCCCCAGTTAGGCCACCACTAGGGGCCCAGCTGGGTTGCAGTTATGAGACTCAATTTGTCTACAGCTGTGGGCCCAACTGGGTTACAGCTATGGGATCAGGTTAGGCCACAGTTGTGAGCTCAAGTTAGTCTACAGTTTTGGCCCCCAGTTAGGCTACCACTAGGGGCCCAGCTGGATTACAGTTATGGTACCCAGTTAGGCTACAGATGTGGGCTCTAGTAGGGCTACTGTTGGGGCCAGTGAGGTTACAGTTATGGGACCAGGTTAGACCACAGTTATGAACCTCAGTTAGGCTACCCCTAGTAGCCCAGCTGGTTTGCAGTTATGAGACTCAATTTCTCTACAGCTGTGGGCCCAGCTGGGTTACAGTTTTGGGACCAGGTTAGGCCACAGTTGTAAGCTCAAGTGAGTCTACAGTTGTGTTAGGTTATCACTAGGGGCCCAGCTGGGTTACAGTTATGAGATCCAGTGAGGCTACAGTTGTGGGTCCCAGTTAGGCTACGGCTGAAGGCCCAGCTGGGTTACAGTTATGGGACCAGGTTAGGCCACAGTTGTGAGCCCCAGGTGGGTTACCATTGTGGCCCCCAGTTAAGCTACAGCTGTGAGCTCTATTTGTTAACATGTTCACTGAGGTGTATTATTATAGAGCATTTAATAATTCATTAGCAGAAACCAACACAGTGATGTTAAACGACTTCCTGTTAACTTGAGTAAACTATGACCACCCAAATACCATTCAACGACACAGACTTGCCAGAGTTTCCACTCCATCAGGGCTCCAGCTGAAACACTTCACTTGCCCTGTGTCACTTCCAGCAAAGCAACCAATAAAATTTGAGTAAATCTGAACCCGAGAGTGAACGCAGGGCTGATCACTGGAACTGGCTTACTTATTAAACTTGAAGCTTGAACATGAAACTATATTTAAGATTAATCGTCCTTGACTTCACTGGTGTATGTCCAATCCTGGAACCTGTTATCAGTTAGTTTTGCCTACAAACCCTGGGAAACAGCCCCTGTGGTTTGAGAAACAGCCCCTGTGGTTTGAGGAGTAGTTGCTGTAATGTAGACATTGTAGTTAATGTTTACATGAGCTGACTGAGAAGAACCTGCTGAACAATCAGTGCTGTTTTCTCTAGTCTGTCTACTCAGGGACGTGATGTGTTGTTGAATATAAAGATCTGGTCTGCTACTCATCACAGTGGGATTATTCACAGTTCAGACTCACTCACACGCTCACAGATACGCTTAATAAATGCAATAGTTCCAACACAATGCGCGGCAAAGACGTCTGCTCCAGTGTACCATAGCAGAAAGCAGCCCTGATGCATGAGCTAAGCAAACCCCTCCTAATGCACAACACGGGGTTAAACTTGACCCAGTTTGTGCATCAAAGGGTTAACCAAGTTGAACTAGCCTCTCGTCCATGCTGAGGGGACGTCCAGATGTCCTGACTGTTCTTCTGGTGGCTGAGCTGAGCTGAAGCCAAAGGCTGAAAACCGGCCGGACGTGACGGCCGCCATCTTTAAATCTGTTATTGACCACAGCGGCAGTGAAGACCACCACCCTGAGCAGCCATGTTAGCAGGCAGGTCATCAGCATCCACACAGTGACAGTAGGGACAATTACTGCCCCACTACCCCAGTGAACAGAGACACAGTTCACAGCAAGAAGCTCCCAATAAAACCCTGTAGTTTATCGAGAAGATCCACGAAGAACCAGTTTATCTTCTAGCAGTGGAGCTGCCGTT
>CM038702.1:66513567-66813567 GCA_021613375.1 Megaleporinus macrocephalus | reverse complement strand
TTGTATGTATGATTATTTACATCTGTTCTAATCAGATCTGGTGTTCTTAGTAAAGCTGTAGTAGAGCTGCAGTAAAGCTGGAGCAGAGCTGCATTAGAGCTGTAGTAAAGCTGGAGCAGAGCTGTAGTAAAGATGGAGCAGAGCTGTGGTAAAGCTGTAGTAGAGCTATAGTAAAGTTTGAGAGGAGCTGTGGTAAAGCTGTAGTAGAGCTGAAGCAGAGCTGCTGTAGAGCTGTACTTAAGCTGTACTAGAGCTGTGGTAAAGCTGGAGCAGAGCTGTGGTAAAGCTGGAGCAGAGCTATAGTAAAGTTTGAGAGGAGCTGTGGTAAAGCTGTAGTAGAGCTATAGTAAAGTTTGAGAGGAGCTGTGGTAAAGCTGTAGTAGAGCTGAAGCAGAGCTGCTGTATAGCTGTACTTAAGCTGTACTAGAGCTGTGGTAAAGCTGGAGCAGAGCTGTGGTAAAGCTGTAGTAGAGCTATAGTAAAGTTTGAGAGGAGCTGTGGTAAAGCTGTAGTAGAGCTATAGTAAAGTTTGAGAGGAGCTGTGGTAAAGCTGTAGTAGAGCTGAAGCAGAGCTGCTGTAGAGCTGTAGCAGAGCTGTAGTAGAGCTGTGGTAAAGCTGGAGCAGAGCTGTGGTAAAGCTGTAGTAGAGCTATAGTAAAGTTTGAGAGGAGCTGTGGTAAAGCTGTAGTAGAGCTATAGTAAAGTTTGAGAGGAGCTGTGGTAAAGCTGTAGTAGAGCTATAGTAAAGTTTGAGAGAAGCTGTGGTAAAGCTGTAGTAGAGCTGCTGCAGAGCTGTAGTAGAGCTGTAGTAGAGATGGAGCAGAGCTGTAAAAGCTGTAGTAAATCTGAAGCAAAGCTGTAGTAAAGCTGGAGCAGAGCTGCACTAGAGCTGTAGTCAAGCTGGAGCAGAGCTGTAGTAAAGCTAGAGCAGAGCTGTAGTAGAGCTGTAGTAAAGCTGGAGCAGAGCTGTAGTAGAGCTGTAGTAGAGATGAAGCAGAGCTGTAGTAGAGCTGTAAAAGCTGTAGTAAAGCTGAAGCAGTGCTGCATTAGAGCTCCAAACTGATGGAGTGAATCTTCAGGAAAGTTCTACAGGTAATGTATAATGACAAGACACGATGCTTCAGTTCATATGACGCACCCACACGCATACATACATACTTAAACAGACATCTGTGTCACGGCTTCACAACACTGTTCTCTCTCTCTCTCTCTCTCTCTCTCTCTCTCTCTCTCTCTCTCTCTCTCTTACTCTCTTTCTCCTCTCTGTGTGTCTCCTATTCACTCTCTTCCCTCTCTTCCCCTCCCCTTAAATCCTATTGCATTTTAAGCTGGATGTCAGTGACCACTCAGAGGTCAGGATAAAAATAGACCACCTACACGACTCACACACATTTGTGTGTGTGTGTGTGTGTGTGTGTGGTGGGGGGGGCTCAGTGTATTAGAAGCTTGAATAATGTAGAGAGTCACTGTTTTATCTCTTTTCTGTAAAGGAGAGATGTGCTGGTCTGCTCGATTGAGCTCTGGTATACTGAGTAATGCATGGAGAGCTGGTGGGTTTTAGCTCAGAGATAAAACAATGAATTTCAAGGACATCTTTAAAATCCGCAAGAGCCTTTCTAACATATTAAAAAGCCTTTTTTACTCTCCGCCCTTATTCAGAGAGCAGAGTTATAAACACAAGAGACAAGATTCCATCTCTCTCTTTCTCTTTCTCTCTCTCTCTCTCTCTCTCTCTCACAGAGGCGGGTCTGTGGACGATACTCTTCTTTATTTCTCTTACATTCAGTTCAGCTTTCCAGCCTTCTCTGAGTAAAGGACGCTAAAGGTAGCAGGTTGTATCATGGCAATATCTTGTCTAATCTCTGCCTTCAAAGTGGGTCTTAACAGCAATTGAGTTCTAAGCACGGTGCAAAGTACAGGCCGTCTTGTATGACCCCGGACCCCCTATTTAACCTCTTTAACCCTGGAGCCCCTATTTAACCTCTTTAACCCCTAAACTTCTTAAAATCAAAATTCATCCAGGCAGTGCTGGGTTACTGATCCAGCATTGGACCCCTGAATACTGGAGGGTATTTCTGGGGCATGTACCTTCATCACAAAGCCCCCCTTTTAAGACCCTGACTCCTGAGACAGCGCAGTCAGCATGGCATCGAGACACCAGCCTTCAGTTTCAGACATGGCCTGTGTTTGTTCGCTCACTGTACGAAAACCGTACATGCAGTATTTCAACGATCCTGCAGATCTTTGAGCTTCTGTAACCTGTAAATACAGCACAAACAAGTCTAGAAGAATAAAACGAAGAACAGGAATTTGTTTTCATCAACATGTGTTTATTTACAGTGTGTGAAGATGTTTACATGCTGCTGTACACACCTAAGCTGATAGTTTAAATGTCTTTATCTGATCAATACGTGTATGTTCACCAGTAAGAACAGCAGATAAGATGTAAATAATCATACATACAATACAAAGTAACACAATATCTTATGGTGAAAGAGATAAAATTGTAGTACAACTGCAGTAATGAAAGCAGTAGCTTTAGTAAAATTGTACCAGAACTGTAGTAGTAATACTAGTAAAGCTGTATTAAAACTAATAAAGCTGTAGTAAAATTAGTAGAGCTGGAGTATACCTGCAGTAATAACACTAGTACAGCTGTAGTTGACCTGAAGTAATAGTAATTCTAGCAAAGCTGTAGTAAAGCTGTAGCAATAAAAGTAGTAAAGCTGTAGTAGAACTACAGTAGTAATACTAGTACAGCTGTAGTAATAAAAGTAGTAAAGCTGTAGTAGAGCTGCAGTAGTAATACTAGTACAGCTGTAGTAATAAAAGTAGTAAAGCTGTAGTAGAGCTGCAGTAGTAAAACTAGTACAACTGTAGTAATAAAAGTAGTAAAGCTGTAGTAGAACTGCAGTAGTAATACTAGTACAGCTGTAGTAATAAAAGTAGTAAAGCTGTAGTAGAGCTGCAGTAGTAAAACTAGTACAACTGTAGTAATAAAAGTAGTAAAGCTGTAGTAGAACTGCAGTAGTAATACTAGTACAGCTGTAGTAATAAAAGTAGTAAAGCTGTAGTAATAAAAGTAATACAGCTGTAGTAATAAAAGTAGTACAGCTGTAGTAATAAAAGTAATACAGCTGTAGTAATAAAAGTAGTAAAGCTGTAGTAGAACTGCAGTAGTAATACTAGTACAGCTGTAGTTATAAAAGTAGTAGAGCTGTAGTAGAACTGCAGTAGTAATACTAGTACAGCAGTAGTAATAAAAGTAGTAAAGCTGTAGAACTGCAGTAGTAATACTAGTACAGCTGTAGTAATAAAAGTAGTAGAACTGTAGTAGAACTGCAGTAGTAATACTAGTACAGCTGTAGTAATAAAAGTGGTAAAGCTGTAGTAGAACTGCAGTAGTAATAAAAGTAGTAAAGCTGTAGTAGAACTGCAGTAGTAATACTAGTACAGCTGTAGTAATAAAAGTAGTAAAGCTGTAGAACTGCAGTAGTAATACTAGTACAGCTGTAGTAATAAAAGTAGTAGAGCTGTAGTAGAACTGCAGTAGTAATACTAGTACAGCTGTAGTAATAAAAGTGGTAAAGCTGTAGTAGAACTGCAGTAGTAATACTAGTACAGCTGTAGTAATAAAAGTAGTAAAGCTGTAGTAGAACTGCAGTAGTAATACTAGTACAGCTGTAGTAATAAAAGTAGTAAAGCTGTAGTAGAACTGCAGTAGTAATACTAGTACAGCTGTAGTAATAAAAGTAGTAAAGCTGTAGTAGAACTGCAGTAGTAATACTAGTACAGCTGTAGTAATAAAAGTAGTAAAGCTGTAGTAATAAAAGTAGTAGAGTTGTAGTAGAACTGCAGTAGTAATAAAAGTAGTATAGCTGTAGTAATAAAAGTAGTAAAGCTGTAGTAGAACTGCAGTAGTAATACTAGTACAGCTGTAGTAATAAAAGTAGTACAGCTGTAGTAATAAAAGTAGTAAAGCTGTAGTAGAACTGCAGTAGTAATACTAGTACAGCTGTAGTAATAAAAGTAGTAAAGCTGTAGTAGAACTGCAGTAGTAATACTAGTACAGCTGTAGTAATAAAAGTAGTAAAGCTGTAGTAGAACTGCACTAGTAATACTAGTACAGCTGTAGTAATAAAAGTAGTACAGCTGTAGTAGAACTGCAGTAGTAATACTAGTACAGCTGTAGTAATAAAAGTAGTAAAGCTGTAGTAGAACTGCAATAGTAATACTAGTACAGCTGTAGTAATAAAAGTAGTAAAGCTGTAGTAGAACTGCAGTAGTAATACTAGTACAGCTGTAGTAATAAAAGTAGTAAAGCTGTAGTAGAACTGCAGTAGTAATACTAGTACAGCTGTAGTAATAAAAGTAGTAAAGCTGTAGTAATAAAAGTAGTAGAGTTGTAGTAGAACTGCAGTAGTAATAAAAGTAGTATAGCTGTAGTAGAACTGCAGTAGTAATACTAGTACAGCTGCAATAATAAAAGTAGTTGAGTTGTAGTAGAACTGCAGTAGTAATAAAAGTAGTAAAGCTGTAGTAGAACTGCAGTAGTAATACTAGTACAGCTGTAGTAATAAAAGTAGTAGAGCTGTAGTAGAACTGCAGTAGTAATACTAGTACAGCTGTAGTAATAAAAGTAGTAAAGCTGTAGTAGAACTGAGTAGTAATACTAGTACAGCTGTAGTAATAAAAGTAGTAAAGCTGTAGTAGAACTGCAGTAGTAATACTAGTACAGCTGTAGTAATAAAAGTAGTAAAGCTGTAGTAGAACTACAGTAGTAATACTAGTACAGCTGTAGTAATAAAAGTAGTAAATCTGTAGTAGAACTGCAGTAGTAATACTAGTACAGCTGTAGTAATAAAAGTAGTAAAGCTGTAGTAATAAAAGTAGTAGAGTTGTAGTAGAACTGCAGTAGTAATAAAAGTAGTATAGCTGTAGTAATAAAAGTAGTAGAGCTGTAGTAGAACTGCAGTAGTAATACTAGTACAGCTGTAGTAATAAAAGTAGTAGAGTTGTAGTAGAACTGCAGTAGTAATAAAAGTAGTATAGCTGTAGTAGACCTGTAGTAATAAAAGTAGTAGACCTGTAGTAATAAAAGTAGTATAGCTGTAGTAGACCTGTAGTAATAAAAGTAGTATAGCTGTAGTAATAAAAGTAGTATAGCTGTAGTAATAAAAGTAGTAGAGCTGTAGTAGAACTGCAGTAGTAATACTAGTACAGCTGTAGTAATAAAAGTAGTAGAGTTGTAGTAGACCTGTAGTAATAAAAGTAGTAGACCTGTAGTAATAAAAGTAGTAGAGCTGTAGTAGAACTGCAGTAGTAATACTAGTACAGCTGTAGTAATAAAAGTAGTAGAGTTGTAGTAGAACTGCAGTAGTAATAAAAGTAGTATAGCTGTAGTAGACCTGTAGTATTAAAAGTAGTAGACCTGTAGTAATAAAAGTAGTATAGCTGTAGTAGACCTGTAGTAATAAAAGTAGTAGACCTGTAGTAATAAAAGTAGTATAGCTGTAGTAGACCTGTAGTAATTAAAGTAGTGCAGCTGTAGTAATAAAAGTAGTAAAGCTGTAGTAGAACTGCAGTAGTAATACTAGTACAGCTGTAGTAATAAAAGTAGTAAAGCTGTAGTAGAACTGCAATAGTAATACTAGTACAGCTGTAGTAATAAAAGTAGTAAAGCTGTAGTAATAAAAGTAGTAGAGTTGTAGTAGAACTGCAGTAGTAATAAAAGTAGTATAACTGTAGTAGAACTGCAGTAGTAATACTAGTACAGCTGCAATAATAAAAGTAGTTGAGTTGTAGTAGAACTGCAGTAGTAATAAAAGTAGTAAAGCTGTAGTAGAACTGCAGTAGTAATACTAGTACAGCTGTAGTAATAAAAGTAGTAGAGCTGTAGTAGAACTGCAGTAGTAATACTAGTACAGCTGTAGTAATAAAAGTAGTAAAGCTGTAGTAGAACTGAGTAGTAATACTAGTACAGCTGTAGTAATAAAAGTAGTAAAGCTGTAGTAGAACTGCAGTAGTAATACTAGTACAGCTGTAGTAATAAAAGTAGTATAGCTGTAGTAGAACTGTAGTAATAAAAGTAGTAGACCTGTAGTAATAAAAGTAGTATAGCTGTAGTAGACCTGTAGTAATAAAAGTAGTAGACCTGTAGTAATAAAAGTAGTATAGCTGTAGTAATAAAAGTAGTAGAGCTGTAGTAGAACTGCAGTAGTAATACTAGTACAGCTGTAGTAATAAAAGTAGTAGAGTTGTAGTAGACCTGTAGTAATAAAAGTAGTAGACCTGTAGTAATAAAAGTAGTAGAGCTGTAGTAGAACTGCAGTAGTAATACTAGTACAGCTGTAGTAATAAAAGTAGTAGAGTTGTAGTAGAACTGCAGTAGTAATAAAAGTAGTATAGCTGTAGTAGACCTGTAGTAATAAAAGTAGTAGACCTGTAGTAATAAAAGTAGTATAGCTGTAGTAGACCTGTAGTAATAAAAGTAGTATAGCTGTAGTAATAAAAGTAGTATAGCTGTAGTAATAAAAGTAGTAGAGCTGTAGTAGAACTGCAGTAGTAATACTAGTACAGCTGTAGTAATAAAAGTAGTAGAGTTGTAGTAGAACTGCAGTAGTAATAAAAGTAGTATAGCTGTAGTAGACCTGTAGTATTAAAAGTAGTAGACCTGTAGTAATAAAAGTAGTATAGCTGTAGTAGACCTGTAGTAATAAAAGTAGTAGACCTGTAGTAATAAAAGTAGTATAGCTGTAGTAGACCTGTAGTAATAAAAGTAGTAGACCTGTAGTAATAAAAGTAGTATAGCTGTAGTAGACCTGTAGTAATTAAAGTAGTGCAGCTGTAGTAATAAAAGTAGTAGAGCTGTAGTAGTAATCAGCTGTTCATTTTGTTATGGAGTTTTTAAAAATAATCTTATTAAATATAATAATTTTCCCACGTGCCTAATACCTGTGCTTAGTGCTGTACACGACCAAGCGTCGCTTCTGAGGTTAACAAACTTGCAGCAGCATCACCACCTGCAGCCATGACTCAAAGCAGTTCAACCATTAACTTATATTAGAGCACCAGTTTAATCGAGATGTAGCAACAGCAGCCCAGCAAATTCATTCACTCGTTAAATAAACTATTCGTCTCTCTTCATTTAAGATCCTAATTACGGGACTCGGCTCGGGCGCCAGGCTGCCGTCATAACAGCTCCATTCAGAGAGTTCAGAGCATGTAGGAGAAAGAAACTCAGCTCTCGCCGTTCATTCACTCTCGCTCTCAGAGTTCAGCTGAACAGTTAGAGAGTGTTTCTGGATCTGAATAGCAGCGTGGAGTGCTTTGCACCTCTCCCCCCCCCCCACAGAGGCAGCAGTGCGTCAGAGACGTGTCCCGGAGCTGGTGTGATATCAGCCGCTGCTGTTTCAGAGGTGACAGCCAGTGTGGGTATTTATAGGGCTGTGGAATTTACCTGCGCGTGATGATGATGATGATGATGATGATGTGATTAGCCTGGCCACCGGCGCTGAGGGCACGTTCAGCAGTCTTTCATGTACAGAGATCAGAGCGAGCGCGCGGGCGGAGCTGGCTGGGGGGGAGCGGGGACGGTGTTTGATCAAGCCGGAGAATGTCACTGACCCTTTTGTTGGACAGTCAGAGCAAAATATCAGACATTAAACACAAAGAAGATTTAATGAACACCCTGAGCACTCTAATTGGGGGGCTGGACGTTGAGGAACCGGCCTCGTGACCGGAAGGTCGCTGGTTCAATTCCCCGAACTGACGAACACGACTGAAGTGCCCTGGAGCAAAACACATAATCCCCAACTGCTACTGTGGGTAGGGCTGCCCACCACTCCAGGCAAGTGTGCCCACCGTCCCCTATAGTGTGTGTGGGTGTTTCACTGCCCCCTAGTGTGTGTGTTCACTAGTCTGTGTGTAGGTCTTTCACTGCCCCCTAGTGTGTGTGTGGGTGTTTCACTTCCCCCTAGTGCGTGTTCACTAGTGTATGATGATGTGCGTGTTTCACTGCCCCTAGTTTGTGTTTTACTGCCCTCTAGTACATGTTCACTAGTGTATGATTGTGTGCGTTCTCTAGCGTGTGGGTTTTAATGCCCCCTAGTACTTGTTCACTAGTGTATGATTGTGTGCGTTCTGTAGCGTGTGGGTTTTACTGCCCCCTAGTACATGTTCACTAGTGTATGATTGTGTGCGTTCTCTAGTGTGTGGGTTTTACTGCCCCCTAGTACATGTTCACTAGTGTATGATTGTGTGCGTTCTCTAGTGTGTGGGTTTTACTGCCCCCTAGTACATGTTCACTAGTGTATGATTATGTGTGATTTACTGGCCCATTGTGTGTTTGTGTGTTTTACTGGCCCATTGTGTGTGTGTGTGTGTGTGTGTGTGTTGTTGTACTGGCCCATTGTGTGCGTGTGTGTGTATATGTGTGTTTTACTGGCCCATTGTGTGTGTGTGTTTTTTTTTTTTTACTGGCCCATTGTGTGTGTGTTGTTGTACTGGCCCATTGTGTCTGTGTGTGTTTTACTGGCCCATTGTGTGTGTTTGTGTGTGTTATTTGCTGGCCCATTGTGTGTGTGTGTTTGTGTGTGTGTGTTTTACTTCCCCAGTGTGTGTGTGTGTTTTTTACTGGCCCATTGTGTGTGTGTGTTTGTTTTACTGGCCCATTGTGTGTGTGTGTGTATATGTGTGTTTTACTGGCCCATTGTGTGTGTTTGTGTGTGTTTTTTACTGGCCCATTGTGTGTGTGTGTGTGTGTGTTTTACTTCCCCAGTGTGTGTGTGTGTGTGCGTGTGTTTTTTTACTGGCCCATTGTGTGTTTGTGTGTGTTTTTTACTGGCCCATTGTGTGTTTGTGTGTGTGTGTGTTTTACAGGCCCATTGTGTGTGTGTGTGTGTGTGTGTTTGTGTTTTTTTTCCTGGCCCATTTTGTGTGTGTGTGTGTGTGTGTGTGTATGTGGGTTGGTGTTTCACTGCCCACTAGTGTGTGAGTATGTGTTTGTACACTAGTGTGTGTCTGTGTGTGTATATGTTTCACTGCCCCCTAGTGTGTGTTTTCACTAGTGTGTGTCTGTGTGTGTATATGTTTCACTGCCCCTAGTGTGTGTTTTCACTAGTGTGTGTGTGTGTGTGTTTCACTGCACTGATGTGTTAAATGTGGGGGTCAAGTTCCTCTGTGTGCAAACAGAAGTGGTCAGTGTGAGTATTATATATTATACTGTGGGTATTATGTTGTACTGGATTCCTTCTTATACAATGTTCTGCACTCGTCTATTTGTTGTTTATTCATCCCTCATTCCTCCCATAGAGTCCCATTCATTTTCAAACCCACACAAACATCATGATTTCGTTTAACCTGCGGCCACAAACCTGCCTGTACTCACTCCGAGCACATCCCCAGACACACTGACCCACACTCCTCTACTTCAACCCTCGTTCCTCACACTGTTTAAGCTGCAAAGCCATCTGGCATTTCCTTCAGATAATGCACTTTTCTAGTTTATTATTATTAATATTATTATTATTATTATTATTATTTATTTATTTATTTATTTTATTTACAATCAAAACCTTCCAGTCATTCTCACATCAAGGCTTTTCAGCTAATCAGTTCTTGTGTTGCTGCTCGTGTCCATCTGTCTGTCTTTCTCTCAGTGATGATTTTAAAGGTGAGCCTCGGTTGGGCTTCAGCTGGCTCTTATTATAAGCAAGCATCCGAGCCAGTGGAGACATGGGTTCCTCTGTTTGAGTCTGGTTCCTCTCCAGGTTCTTCCTCCTGCTCTGAGAAAGGTCTTCCTTGGCGATGCTCATTGAGGAACCCAGATTTTCTGTGAAGCCGCTTTGTAAGGACTATTGTAAACGGCGCAAATAAATAAATAAATAAATAAATAAATAAATAAACAAACATACCTCAACCTAGAAAGACATGCATTTCAGTGAATATTCAGATTAGCACTCAGTCAAGGGGGTAGGGAGCAGATTGAAGCCGCGCTTTACTTGCAGCTCAAACGGCTCAAGGTACTGATCAGGTTTTCATCGTCACCATAAGGAGGGAGGAGCTGGTCCACGCAAACATCAGAGATCAAAATCTGATCTCGGCGACTACAGGAAGCCGGTGCAGGGAGAGCAGCAGCAGAGCGACACGAGTGAGCTCGGGAAGATTGAAGACGAGCCGTGCTTCTGCATTCTAGATCAGCTGGAAGAAAGGAAGATCAGCCGGGAGCGAGATGCAGCAGACAGGCCTTGAGATGAAAAGAGACCTGGGTGGTCTCCCGAGAGAACGAATCCACCGTATGTTGTGAAGGAGAAACCTGCATGACCGAGTCGGATTCTGATTCAGGTGATGATCTGGCATCCACAAAGAGATGTTAGTCAGACGTGCTGAGATGCCACTGGAAACAAGAGTATCAGAAGGAGGGAAGCACAGTAGATGTTTGAGAAGACATGGAATTGAGTGTACAGTTGTTATGACCTGGTCTGGGGGCAGGCTGTAACTGAAATTGAGAGTGGGTTCTCTCTCCCAACCTCTGCCAGACCGGACACTGTTCAAACTACATAAGTGTAAGTTAATTGTCTACAAATGAGTGATGGAAGGGACAGTGGCTTCAGGGACGGGCGAACGCCAAATTAACAAACAAAACTGAAAACTGAAGAAAGAAATCTAACTAAACCTGAAAACAAAACAAACAAAATACACCAAACTACCCCTAACTCCCCACCACAAAACAGGGGAAAAGGGTAGATAAACAAAAAGCAACCGTCCCCTACGTCCCACAGATATCTTATAGAGTCTAACAAAGCTGTAGCTAAATGTACAGATGTAGTGGAGAGTGCCGGGCTGGTCTGAGTTGTTCCAGGTCAGGTCAAAGGAGAGAACCCTGAACGCCTCCCCAAGATGGCCGCTTGACGATCTTTTATATTGCAATGTGCCCTCTAGTGGTCAGTCACGGACCTGCACAATGTCCCAAAGAAAAACACCCAACAACATGGCCACCAACAGACCTAAAAATGGCTATTACGAGCAGGGGTCGGAATAACAGTGAAAACAGAAGAGGACCCAGTATGGAGCCCCGTGGGACACCAGTGTACAGTCTGCACGGAGAAGATATGAAATATATTTTTGGTTCAAATCTTGTCAGGAACGTAAAGAAGTCAGGAACGTATAAGGCATGTTTTTAAGTGGAAAATTATTGGTATGCAAAGTACAGAACAGCAAGACATATACACCACCCGCCTCACCCGCAAAGCGATCACAATTGTGGGTGATGCCAGCCATCCTGCTCACAACATGTACAGCGTCCTGCCTTCTGGAAAGAGGTACAGGAGTCTCCGTTCCCGTAACACTAGACTCTCCAACAGCTTCATCCACCAGGCTGGGAGGATGCTGAACTCTCTCCCCTCAGCACCACCAGGACTGACAAGAAGCCAGGGACTCTAAATAGCCCTACCCCCAACATAGTAGACCAAATGCTCTACTTTTGCTCTATCTACACTACTTGCACTACCCATGCAACTACCTCAGACTTTTATCATACTGTGAATGACCAACCCTATTTCAATTCCCTGAGCACACTCAGTCTCTATGTTTAGTCTCTTAGTTTAGACTAAGTTATAGTGGTTTAGTTAATGTTACTCCTGCCACTTGAGCACTTTATTGTTAAAATGTCACTTAGTATTAAAGTAAGTGTTAGTCATGGTGCTTTTACTGTTACTGTCAATGTCAGGAATGATTGGTCAGGAAGGGCCTGTCTTGTTCGTCTTGTCTACACCGAGGGATGGTGAGGAACGTGATTTTGATTCCTTTGTATGTCTGGTACATGTGAAAGAGTTGGTATTAAAGCTGACTTGTTAACTTGACTTGTTTACTCGTTACAGTTGAAGGATTCGTATAATGGAAGAATGGAAAATGTAGCTCTCCTTCTGGAGAAATGGTCAGTCTCATTATTCACTTCTGTGAATGAACGCCTGCATCACATGCTGGTCTACTCCACAGAGATTGTGTGATAATATACAAATACATACATTATGGATGTGTCTCAAACCCTAGTGAGTGTCTAAGTAGGCTGTCTAGGTAGCAGCTGTTTAAGTAGCAGTGTTCTCTCCTCATCTCTCCTCATAAAACAGATTACTGAGACGCTCTAGTTAGAGAGAGAGTTGTTGATAAAATACTGTTTTGTGTGATTATATGACCAGAAACACATTAAAACTCCAGAGAGAATCAAAATAACTCACATTTGAAGATGACTTCTCCGCTAGTAGCTTGGCTTTTGTCCACCATGTTGGGAAAAAGTTTTGCCTGTGTTGCATCATGGGATTGCCTTAGCGGCTGAGGAAGTGTTTGATGCTTCCTTAAAATCAGGTGAAAATAAGACTCCTCAGTAGACAGCATGGTATGGTAAGGTATGTAAGAATTGGGACAGTCTGCATGTTGGGAGCGCATACCATGATGTTACATGCTGCCTATGTAGGAGCTCAATAGGTTTTGAGACACACCCTATACAGCACTAAAACGTTTGTCTGGTAGTGTATCTAAAACGTTTGTCTGGTAGTGTATCTAAAACGTTTGGCTGGTAGTGTATCTAAAACGTTTGGCTGGTAGTGTATCTAAAACGTTTGACTGGTAGTGTATCTAAAACGTTTGTCTGGTAGTGTATCTAAAACGTTTGACTGGTAGTGTATCTAAAACGTTTGACTGGTAGTGTACTAAAACGTTTGGCTGGTAGTGTATCTAAAACGTTTGACTGGTAGTGTACTAAAACGTTTGACTGGTAGTGTATCTAAAACGTTTGACTGGTAGTGTACTAAAACGTTTGACTGGTAGTGTATTTAAAACGTTTGACTAATAGTGTATCTAAAACGTTTGTCTGGTAGTGTATCTAAAACGTTTGTCTGGTAGTGTACCTTAAACGTTTGGCTGGTAGTGTATCTAAACCGTTTGTCTGGTAGTGTATCTAAAACGTTTGTCTGGTAGTGTATCTAAAACGTTTGACTGGTAGTGTATCTAAAACGTTTGACTGGTAGTGTACTAAAACGTTTGGCTGGTAGTGTATCTAAAACGTTTGACTGGTAGTGTACTAAAACGTTTGACTGGTAGTGTATCTAAAACGTTTGACTGGTAGTGTACTAAAACGTTTGACTGGTAGTGTATTTAAAACGTTTGACTAATAGTGTATCTAAAACGTTTGACTGGTAGTGTATCTAAAACGTTTGTCTGGTAGTGTATCTAAAACGTTTGTCTGGTAGTGTACCTTAAACGTTTGGCTGGTAGTGTATCTAAACCGTTTGTCTGGTAGTGTATCTAAAACGTTTGTCTGGTAGTGTACTAAAACGTTTGTCTGGTAGTGTATCTAAAACGTTTGACTGGTAGTGTATCTAAAACGTTTGACTGGTAGTGTACTAAAACGTTTGGCTGGTAGTGTATCTAAAACGTTTGACTGGTAGTGTATCTAAAACGTTTGACTGGTAGTGTATCTAAAACGTTTGTCTGGTAGTGTATCTAAAACGTTTGACTGGTAGTGTACTAAAACGTTTGACTGGTAGTGTATCTAAAACGTTTGACTGGTAGTGTATCTAAAACGTTTGACTGGTAGTGTACTAAAACGTTTGACTGGTAGTGTACTAAAACGTTTGACTGGTAGTGTATCTAAAACGTTTGACTGGTAGTGTACTAAAACGTTTGACTGGTAGTGTACCTTAAACGATTGACTGGTAGTGTATCTAAAACGTTTGTCTGGTAGTGTATCTAAAACGTTTGACTGGTAGTGTATCTAAAACGTTTGTCTGGTAGTGTACCTTAAACGATTGACTGGTAGTGTACTAAAACGTTTGACTGGTAGTGTATCTAAAACGTT
Source organism: Megaleporinus macrocephalus (assembly GCA_021613375.1). Taxonomy (NCBI): domain Eukaryota; kingdom Metazoa; phylum Chordata; class Actinopteri; order Characiformes; family Anostomidae; genus Megaleporinus; species Megaleporinus macrocephalus. The sequence continues at coordinate 66,799,712 of CM038702.1, read as the reverse complement.
TGACTGGTAGTGTATCTAAAATGTTTGTCTGGTAGTGTATCTAAAACGTTTGACTGGTAGTGTACCTTAAACGATTGACTGGTAGTGTATCTAAAACGTTTGTCTGGTAGTGTATCTAAAACGTTTGACTGGTAGTGTATCTAAAACGTTTGACTGGTAGTGTACCTTAAACGATTGACTGGTAGTGTATCTAAAACGTTTGTCTGGTAGTGTATCTAAAACGTTTGGATAGGATATTAGAAGATAATCCAGACCTCAACATCACTGAACGTGTTTAGGATTGTTTGGATGCTGCAGAAGCAGAACATGGTAAACCAACTTCTAAGACTGAAAATAGGTGGTAAATCTGTTTGAGGGACTGAAAGAGTCTCCAGGAAAGAAAGGACGCTGATAAAAGACTGGACGCTCCTTATGCAGAAGACATGAAGGGTGGTCTCTGACTGTAGTTGTGGTGTGCTGTTGTAGACGGGATTGGCCGTAATGTGTTGAGACAGGAGGGGGGGATTTTCACCCCTCCTCTGCAAGTACGAGGCAATGGATCATCTCCTCTCAGCTGCTTAATGGGATTCTTCTGTCTGCGAGGGGAACGTACACACGCACTAACCCCCTGTGAAGGCCTACTTTGTGAAACATGAGCAGAACTAGTTAGTGAAGAGAATTCGTTTCCAGCCGTAAACAAGATTTGCTTAATTCCCGGAATTCGAAAAGGGGACGCGATGCAAGATGAGACAAACCGCAAATTGGCAGTCATGAAATGCAGACAGCGAGATTAGTCCTGCACGTTAATACACATCAGAATAATTGATGACAGCTCGAGAGGAAATAGAAAATTAGAGCGGAAGGATGGAAGAATCAGGAGACTTGTTCTGTTCAACTATTCATGCATCAGCCACAACGCAGAACATGGTGCATGCAGGACTTCTGGTCTAAGCTGTTTCCTAAACAGAGCCAGCGCAAGACAGCATGGTGCAGGAGGATCTGGGGTGAAACATATTGGTTAGTGCTTCCTCCAGTGACCTGAGCGGCTAAGGAGGCTTCAGCACTAAGCAGATGCTATTAAACCGTTTAAAGGTGGTTTAGTTTTTTTGGGGTTTTTTTGACCAGGAAACTAACAATTACGTGTACAAGCTCTCTACAGCTCCTCAGAGCTCGACTGGAGACGTGATTGTTTCAGTGTAACTATGATCTGAGATACAGTCAAATGCAGAGCCTGATAAGCTTTTAGAGAAAACCTTATATTGTCCGAGTCTGGGTCAAGCCAACTGCAAGTCTGGGTGAGGATGGAGTCCAAATGAAAATGAAAGTGGGTCCTGACCATCTCCACATCAGATCCACCTGAAATAACTTCAAATTCAAATAGTAATAATAAAATCAAGGCCAAATATGGCCTAGATTGAAGGTTTCTTTGCATTCAGCAGCAGATCAAACCCGACCAATACCCACTCCTAACCAATCTGATCAATACCCACTGCTTACCAATTCGACCAATACCCACTCGTAACCAATCTGATCAATACCCACTGCTTACCAATTCGACCAATACCCTCTCGTAACCAATCTGATCAATACCCACTGCTTACCAATTCGATCAATACCCACTGCTTACCAATTCGACCAATACCCACTCCTAACCAATCTGATCAATGCCCACTGCTTACCAATTCGACCAAAACCCACTCCTAACCAATCCAACAACTACCCCATTTTAACAAATCCGACCAATATCCTCTCGTAACCAATCCGGCCAATACCCATACCTAACCAATCCGACCAATACCCACTCTTACCCAATCCGACCAATACCCACTCTTACCCAATCCTACCAATACCCACTCCTAACGAATCCTACCAATACCCACTCCTAACCAATCCGACCAATACCCACTCTTACCCAATCCGACCAATACCCATTCTTACCAAATCCGACCAATACCCACTCTTGCCCAATCCGACCAATACCCACTCTTACCCAATCCTACCAATACCCACTCCAAACCAATCCTACCAATACCCACTCCTAACGAATCCTACCAATACCCACTCCAAACCAATCCTACCAGTACCCACTCCTAACGAATCCTACCAATACCCACTCCAAACCAATCCGACCAATACCCACTCCAAACCAATCCTACCAGTACCCACTCCTAACGAATCCTACCAATACCCACTCCAAACCAATCCTACCAGTACCCACTCCTAACGAATCCTACCAATACCCACTCTTAACCAATCCGACCAATACCCACTCCTAACGAATTCAACCAATACCCACTCCAAACCAATCCGACCAATACCCACTCCTAACGAATCCTACCGGTACCCACTCCTAACCAATCCTACCAATACCCACTCCTAACCAATCCTACCAATACCCACTCCAAGCCAATCCGTCCTAATACCCACTCTTAACGAATCCTACCAATAGCCACGCCTAACAAATCCAACCAATACCCACTCCTAACCAATCCTACAAATACCCACTCCAAACAAATTCGACCAATACTCACTCCTAACCAATCCTACAAATACCCACTCTTAACCAATCCTACCAGTACCCACTCCTAACGAATCCTACCAATACCCACTCCAAACCAATCCTACCAGTACCCACTCCTAACGAATCCTACCAATACCCACTCCTAACCAATCCGACCAATACCCACTCCAAGCCAATCCGTCCTAATACCCACTCTTAACGAATCCTACCAATAGCCACGCCTAACAAATCCAACCAATACTCACTCCTAACCAATCCTACAAATACCCACTCCAAACAAATTCGACCAATACTCACTCCTAACCAATCCTACCAATACCCACTCCTAACCAATCCGACCAATACCCACTCTTACCCAATCCGACCAATACCCACTCTTACCCAATCCGACCAATACCCACTCTTACCCAATCCGACCAATACCCACTCTTGCCCAATCCTACCAATACCCACTCTTACCCAATCCTACCAATACCCACTCCAAACCAATCCTACCAATACCCACTCCAAACCAATCCTACCAATACCCACTCCAAACCAATCCTACCAGTACCCACTCCTAACGAATCCTACCAATACCCACTCCAAACCAATCCTACCAGTACCCACTCCTAACGAATCCTACCAATACCCACTCTTAACCAATCCGACCAATACCCACTCCTAACGAATTCAACCAATACCCACTCCAAACCAATCCGACCAATACCCACTCCTAACGAATCCTACCGGTACCCACTCCTAACCAATCCTACCAATACCCACTCCTAACCAATCCTACCAATACCCACTCCAAGCCAATCCGTCCTAATACCCACTCTTAACGAATCCTACCAATAGCCACGCCTAACAAATCCAACCAATACCCACTCCTAACAAATTCGACCAATACTCACTCCTAACCAATCCTACAAATACCCACTCTTAACCAATCCTACCAGTACCCACTCCTAACGAATCCTACCAATACCCACTCCAAACCAATCCTACCAGTACCCACTCCTAACGAATCCTACCAATACCCACTCCTAACCAATCCGACCAATACCCACTCCAAGCCAATCCGTCCTAATACCCACTCTTAACGAATCCTACCAATAGCCACGCCTAACAAATCCAACCAATACTCACTCCTAACCAATCCTACAAATACCCACTCCAAACAAATTCGACCAATACTCACTCCTAACCAATCCTACAAATACCCACTCTTACCCAATCCGACCAATACCCACTCTTACCCAATCCTACCAATACCCACTCTTACCCAATCCTACCAATACCCACTCCAAACCAATCCTACCAATACCCACTCCTAACCAATCCTACAAATACCCACTCTTACCCAATCCGACCAATACCCACTCTTACCCAATCCTACCAATACCCACTCCTAACCAATCCGACCAATACCCACTCCAAGCCAATCCGTCCTAATACCCACTCTTAACGAATCCTACCAATAGCCACGCCTAACAAATCCAACCAATACTCACTCCTAACCAATCCTACAAATACCCACTCCAAACAAATTCGACCAATACTCACTCCTAACCAATCCTACAAATACCCACTCTTACCCAATCCGACCAATACCCACTCTTACCCAATCCTACCAATACCCACTCCTAACGAATCCTACCAATACCCACTCCTAACCAATCCGACCAATACCCACTCTTACCCAATCCGACCAATACCCACTCTTACCCAATCCGACCAATACCCACTCTTGCCCAATCCTACCAATACCCACTCTTACCCAATCCTACCAATACCCACTCCAAACCAATCCTACCAGTACCCACTCCTAACGAATCCTACCAATACCCACTCCAAACCAATCCGACCAATACCCACTCCAAACCAATCCTACCAGTACCCACTCCTAACGAATCCTACCAATACCCACTCCAAACCAATCCTACCAGTACCCACTCCTAACGAATCCTACCAATACCCACTCTTAACCAATCCGACCAATACCCACTCCTAACGAATTCAACCAATACCCACTCCAAACCAATCCGACCAATACCCACTCCTAACGAATCCTACCGGTACCCACTCCTAACCAATCCTACCAATACCCACTCCTAACCAATCCTACCAATACCCACTCCAAGCCAATCCGTCCTAATACCCACTCTTAACGAATCCTACCAATAGCCACGCCTAACAAATCCAACCAATACCCACTCCTAACCAATCCTACAAATACCCACTCCAAACAAATTCGACCAATACTCACTCCTAACCAATCCTACAAATACCCACTCTTAACCAATCCTACCAGTACCCACTCCTAACGAATCCTACCAATACCCACTCCAAACCAATCCTACCAGTACCCACTCCTAACGAATCCTACCAATACCCACTCCTAACCAATCCGACCAATACCCACTCCAAGCCAATCCGTCCTAATACCCACTCTTAACGAATCCTACCAATAGCCACGCCTAACAAATCCAACCAATACTCACTCCTAACCAATCCTACAAATACCCACTCCAAACAAATTCGACCAATACTCACTCCTAACCAATCCTACAAATACCCACTCTTACCCAATCCGACCAATACCCACTCTTACCCAATCCTACCAATACCCACTCCAAACCAATCCTACCAATACCCACTCCTAACCAATCCTACAAATACCCACTCTTACCCAATCCGACCAATACCCACTCTTACCCAATCCTACCAATACCCACTCCAAACCAATCCTACCAATACCCACTCCTAACGAATCCTACCAATACCCACTCTTAACCAATCCGACCAATACCCACTCCTAACGAATTCAACCAATACTCACTCCTAACCAATCCTACAAATACCCACTCCTAACGAATTCAACCAATACTCACTCCTAACCAATCCTACAAATACCCACTCTTAACCAATCTGACCAATACCCACTCTTAATAAATCCGACCAATACCCACTCTTAATAAATCTGACCAATACCCACTCTTAATAAATCTGACCAATACCCACTCTTAATAAATCTGACCAATACCCCATCTTAACTAAACGAAATGTTCAGTCATGTCATGACTGAAGACCCTTCTAGCAACCATAGTAACCTTCAACAAACACCTACCTACACACACACACGCAACAGCCACCCCCCCCCCATCACTCTTCCTAGAGGTTCCCACCAGCTCGTTTTCCCTCTCGTACCCTTTAAGCAAGGATGTGCTTGTTAGCTAATAGGATTATTAGCATGCTAATCAGCACTTAATTCCCAACAGCTGCAAAGAAGAAGGCGGAGAGAATGAAGATCTAGAGATAGATCGACATAGAGAGAGACAAAGAGAAATAGAGGGAGAGGGAGAGAGAGAGAGATAGAGAGGGTTCACTGGGGGGAGGGGGGTTGGAGATGTTCCTCTCCCTCAGGCCTGGATATGCTCTCTTGAGGAATGATAAATGAAGAGACTGCCGCAGGAGAGTGAAACACTCCACTATACACACCGTACTCACTCCATTACACAGAGCAAGGACACATACTGAGCCTAGAACACTTTTAATGAAAGACGTACACATACATATACACATATATATATATATATACACACAGGAGAATCCGACTGTGTATAGGAAACAACGCTACGAGATACAGCGCTATAGAAAACAATGCTAAGAGATACATCGCTATAGAAAACAACGCTAAGAGATACATCGCTATAGGAAACAACGCTACGAGATACAGCGCTATAGGAAACAACACTACGAGATACAGCGCTATAGAAAACAACGCTAATAGATACATCGCTATAGAAAACAACGCTACGAGATACAGCGCTATAGGAAACAACACTACGAGATACAGCGCTATAGAAAACAACGCTAATAGATACATCGCTATAGAAAACAACACTACGAGATACATCGCTATAGGAAACAACGCTACGAGATACAGCGCTATAGGAAACAACACTACGAGATACAGCGCTATAGAAAACAACGCTAATAGATACATCGCTATAGAAAACAACGCTACGAGATACAGCGCTATAGGAAACAACACTACGAGATACAGCGCTATAGAAAACAACGCTAATAGATACATCGCTATAGAAAACAACACTACGAGATACATCGCTATAGGAAACAATGCTACGAGATACAGCGCTATAGGAAACAACGCTACGAGATACAGCGCTATAGGAAACAACGCTACGAGATACAGCGCTATAGAAAAAACGCTAAGAGATACATCGCTATAGGAAACAAGGCTAAGAGAAACAGCGCTATAGGAAACAAGGCTAAGAGATACAGCGCTATAGGAAACAAGGCTATGAGATACAGCGCTATAGGAAACAAGGCTAAGAGATACAGTGCTATAGGAAACAAGGCTATGAGATACAGCGCTATAGGAAACAACGCTACGAGATACAGCGCTATAGGAAACAAGGCTATGAGATACAGTGCTATAGGAAACAAGGCTATGAGATACAGCGCTATAGGAAACAACGCTACGAGATACAGCGCTATAGGAAACAACGCTACAAGATACAGCGCCACAAGATACAGCGCTACACGACACAGCATTAAAAGACACAGCGCTACAAGATACAGCGCTACATGATACAGCATTAAAAGACACAGCTCTACACGACACAGCATTAAAAGACACAGCGCTACAAGATACAGCATTAAAAGACACAGCACTACAAGATACAGCGTTACACGACACAGCATTAAAAGACACAGCGCTACAAGATACAGCATTAAAAGATACAGCACTACACGATACAGCGCTACACAACACAGCATTAAAAGACACAGCGCTACAAGATACAGCACTACACGATACAGTATTAAAAGACACAGCGCTACAAGATACAGCGCTACACGATACAGTATTAAAAGACACAGCGCTGCAAGATACAGCATTAAAAGATACAGCACTACACGATACAGCATTAAAAAACATAGCGCTGCAAGAGACAGCATTAAAAGATACAGCACTACATGATACAGCATTAAAAGACACAGCGCTACACGATACAGTATTAAAAGACACAGCGCTACAAGATACAGCGCTACACGACACAGCATTAAAAGACACAGCGCTACAAGATACAGCGCTACACGACACAGCATTAAAAGACACAGCGCTACAAGATACAGCGTTACACGATACAGTATTAAAAGACACAGTGCTACACGACACAGCATTAAAAGATACAGCACTACACGATACAGCGCTACACGACACAGCATTAAAAGACACAGCGCTACAAGATACAGCTTTACACGACACAGCATTAAAAGACACAGCGCTACAAGATACAGCACTACACAGCGCTACAAGATACAGCGCTACACGACACAGCATTAAAAGACACAGCGCTACAAGATACAGTATTAAAAGTACACGATACAGTATTAAAAGATACAGCGCTACAAGATACAGCGCTACACGATACAGTATTAAAAGTATTAAAAGACACAGCGCTGCAAGATACAGCATTAAAAGATACAGCACTACACGATACAGTATTAAAAAACATAACGCTGCAAGAGACAGCATTAAAAGATACAGCACTACATGATACAGCATTAAAAGACACAGCGCTACACGATACAGTATTAAAAGACACAGCGCTACAAGATACAGCGCTACACGACACAGCATTAAAAGACACAGCGCTACAAGATACAGCGCTACACGACACAGCATTAAAAGACACAGCGCTACAAGATACAGCGCTACAAGATACAGCGTTACACGATACAGTATTAAAAGACACAGTGCTACACGACACAGCATTAAAAGATACAGCACTACACGATACAGCGCTACACGACACAGCATTAAAAGACACAGCGCTACAAGATACAGCGCTACACGACACAGCATTAAAAGACACAGCGCTACAAGATACAGCTTTACACGATACTGTATTAAAAGACACAGTGCTACAAGAAACAGCATTAAAAGATACAGCACTACACGATACAGCGCTACACGATACAGCATTAAAAGACACAGCGCTACAAGATACAGCATTAAAAGATACAGCGCTACAAGACACAGCATTAAAAGATACAGCACTACACGATACAGCGCTACACGATACAGCATTAAAAGACACAGCGCTACAAGATACAGCATTAAAAGATACAGCGCTACAAGACACAGCGCTACAAGATACAGCATTAAAAGACACAGCGCTACAAGATACAGCATTAAAAGACACAGCGCTACAAGATACAGCATTAAAAGATACAGCACTACACGATACAGCGCTACACGATACAGCATTAAAAGACACAGCGCTACAAGATACAGCATTAAAAGACACAGCGCTACAAGATACAGCATTAAAAGACACAGCGCTACAAGATACAGCATTAAAAGATACAGCGCTACAAGATACAGCATTAAAAGACACAGCGCTACACGATACAGCATTAAAAGATACAGGGCTACAACATACAGCGCTACAAGACACAGGGCTACAACATACAGCGCTACAACATACAGCATTGAAAGATACAGCGCCACAGGATACACCGCTACATGATACAACATTAAAAGACACAGCGCTACAAGATACAGCGCCACAAGATATACAGCATTAAAAGACACAGCGCTACAAAATACAACGCCACAATATACAGCGCTACAAGGTACAGCGCTACAAGGTACAGCACTGAAAGATACAGCAGTAAAAGATACAGCATTAAAAGATATAGCGCTACAAGGTACAGAATGAAAAGATTTAAAAGCGTTACAAGTCTCTACAAGACACAGCGTTACATTATAAACATTAAAAGATACAGCGCTTTTTCTTCAGGACGTTAAACGGACACACACAGCGCTGTAGGTATGAAGAAGGCCCAGCAGCTCTTTCATTGCCTGTCCATGAAATTTGGACTGCTGCAAGCACTGCAGGTCCAGTTCTACACCGCCATTATAGATTCCATCATCACATCCTCCTTTCAACGGAGAACATTCACCTGAGAAACTGGACAGCCCGAGGAGCAAGAATATATCTGTACCACCATTGAAGGTGGGAGAAAGCTGGGTATTGGGGGGCTACTACAAGTCTAAATGTAAGAGAAATAAGAATATGACAGGTAGAATATTGAGAAGTTTACATAACAGACACAGCAGGACTCTGGGCTTCATAACTCATTGTGTATTTGGAGTAGAGGTTCTCACTGTGATCTGTAGGCTTTAGATATATTACAGTTGTGTTATAATGCGCTGACATCACTGTCAAGAATATCTTTCTTGACACAGTCCTTGGCTTTCAGATACAAAGAGTCTGGATATATCAGTCTATCATTTCTCTCTGCTTCATTTCCAGTATTGTGTACTTACTGAACATTATGAGACTTCTTTAATTTAAATGTCACATAAAGTTAACAAGAAGCAATAAATCCAAGCCATAGATTATAGCTGCAGGTCTTCCGCACTCTGGTTGTGAAATAAGGCAGCAGAAGCACGTAAAGGTTAAATAATAAAGGACCCAGAATAGATCCCGAGGGAACTCTGCAAGATACTGCATGATGCTTGGAAACAAAAATACCCGGAGCCATATAGTATTCATGAGCACCTTCGAATGTGAGCCAGCACACGACTAACGCCAGATAGAACAACCTCAGTCTACCTCCAGTCAAACACCATCTCACTGTCTACTGTACTTTATCATATGCTGAAATGATATTTTAACAGAATCCACAAAAACAAGCCAACTTTTCATCAAACCTGCAGTCCCTAACTGCCTTAACCTCACCGGGATATGGACCGTCACACCAGCATCACTGCTGTCTGATCCACTCATACCAGCACAACACACACTAACCCTAATAAAAAGTATACAGATGAACTACAGTCTGTAATTGGTGTCAAGCTGTTTGGTAGAAGCTCTTATCCACACTGACTTGTACACAGGTACGTAAAGGTAGTATTGGGAGTCTTGCCCAAGGATTCTTACTGGTATGGTAAAACTAGAACTACAGGATGGGAAGGCAGCAGTGTACGCCACTACACTATACAAAACAACTACACTATAGCGACCACTGTATACCAACCACTACACTATAGCGACCACTGTATACCAACCACTACACTATAGCGACCACTGTATACCAACCACTACACTATACCACCCACTGTATACCAACCCACTACACTATACCAACCATTGTATACCAACCCACTACACTATACCAACCACTGTATACCAACCCACTACACTATACCAACCACTGTATACCAACCAGTACACTATACCAACCACTGTATACCAACTCACTACACTATACCAACCACTGTATACCAACTCACTACACTATACCAACCACTGTATACCAACTCACTACACTATACCAACCACTGTATACCAACCACTGTATACCAACCCACTACACTATGCCAACCACTGTATACCAACCCACTACACTATACCAACCACTGTATACCAACCACTACACTATACCAACCACTGTATACCAACCACTACACTATACCAACCACTGTATACCAACCCACTACACTATACCAACCACTGTATACCAACCACTACACTATACCAACCACTGTATACCAACCACTACACTATACTAACCACTGTTTAACAACCACTACATCAGCCAAAATGCACTACAGAACACCACAGGTCATTCCTACCAGTGTCTATTATACTTTATAACTCCTCTCTTAATGTACAACACCTTTCACATGTACAGTAATAACTATAGAACAATGATTTAATTATGTACAATTCAAATGTACAATAACTTTCCTACTTCTAAACTCTTACTGCTGTATACAGTATATCTGTACTTAATATTATAGACACAGTCACTTTATATTTTATTCTTCTATTGTAATATAAGACTTTATATATGTGCTACAGTCACTTTATAGTTTATTCTTCTAAGACTTTTATATATGTGTACATATTGCAAATTTCTTTTTTGTTGTAAATTATTATTAAAGTGTTTATTCTTCCACTTAACCGGCTGCTACTGTAATAACTGCAATTTCCCCCTGGGGTCAATAAAGTATTTCTGATTCTGATTCTGAGTATACCAACCTCACTTTACAAATGCACCACAAGATACTCAAACATGGACAATTTCCTAGCTACCCCAATACACATCTGACCTTCAAACTCATTCTCTTGTGAAACACTGACCAAAACAAAAAGAGATGTCATGAACATCATCTCCGTCCAGCCTGGTTTCTGTCTGAAAAGGAAAGTCATGATTTTCAATTAGCTGCCCGACTATAAAATAATTACAGGACAATGAGATTCACTTCAGCAGATTTAATAACCTTGTCAGCCTTAAAATTCTCACCTATAGCGCATATCGCAGTAATTAATACGTCCATGCCACCGGCTATTGCAAGTGTCCAGAATATTCCACTAAGTAGCCTGGAGGCTTGCAGTCACTGTATAATGAAGATGGACTGGACTTGCAAATGGCTAAGACGTGCTGGAGCAGGTCCGGTCCAGAGAGGAGTCAGAGCTGGGGCAGGAGGGTCCTATCAGAAGAGAAACACATACAGAGCTTAGTGGCTCGCTGCTGTTCAGTGTTTTATCACACAAGCAGAGATTCTGGCAGGAGCAGGTATAATAGCTGAAAGCCAGAAGGCAGCGCAGGCATGAGGTCACCCTGAGATACCAGCACTCCATCACACCTGAGCGATCGGCGGGAGTCATTCTCAGGGCCTTGTACGCTCGAGCTGCCAGTTACAGGCGGAACTCGGACAATACTGCCCACATATGATGTAGAAAACTTGCACCCCACCCGCCACCCTACCCGGGGGGTGGCTGTACTGTAGCCTGGCCAGGCTCACTGTGCTGAACTGATTCAAGATCAGAGCTGAGAACATGTTTCAGACTTTCAGCTGACTTAAATTCACCAACACACATCTGCTGGTTCCATTAAACCTCTGGACACTAGCAGTCCACACTGAAGGTCATTACTGGAGACCCTTATAGCATTCACTGCTGCAGACCGTATGGAACAGGTGGCTGGTCCAGCAGTTTAACAGGAAACACACTTATCACTATTGTTATAAGCCACTGGTCAAAAGAATATACTGAATATACACCCATCAGCCATAACATTAAACCCACCTCCCTGTATCTACACTCACTGTCCACTGTATCAGCTCCACTGACCATACAGGAGCTCCACCTACAGACTGTAGTTCATCTGATTCTCTGTATACTTTATTACTCTGTTCTTTAATGACCAGGACCCCCACAGGACCACCACAGAGCAGGTACTATTAGGGAGGTGGGTCATTCTTAGCACTGCAGTGACACTGACATAGTGGTGGTGGATCCACTCACTGTCCACTCTATTAGAAACTCCTACTACTTGTTGCTTCACCTTGTAGTTGTAAAGTCAGAGACAGTAGCTCATCTGCTGTTCTTCATTAGTGGTCACAGGATGCTGCCCACAGGACACTGTAGTCTGGATGTTACTGGTTGGTGGATAATTCTCAGCACTACTTTAGAACAGGTAGAAGCAGCTGGACCAGGGCTTCAGGTGAGGTCGTCCAAACATGGTAAATGGAGCTATACAACAGACAATGGGTGTCTTCAGATCTATGTTCAGCACCAGGAACAGCACACTGAACATGCTGCTCAATGTGGTTGTTGTTGCAACTTTGTGTTGATAACGTTTGAACCACAAGAGATACTGCAAATCTGATTGCATCAATAGATTTCTGAGACAGTTCTGGTCTTCCTTTATATGCTACATGATCAACTTCCCATTAGGAAAATTTTCTCTTGATCCAATATGGCAGCTTTCAACATGGCAGCCATGTTCGGGACATAGCCTAAAAGATAAGCCCCGTCACCCGTTACTTGCTGGGGTATTTAGACGTTAGATGTTGTTTTCCCTTTGGTTTCCGAAATAAAAGAGAGTGTCCTGAGACTTTTGAATCACCTTGTATATATGACAATGACTGGTCCCATCTATCGGTATCCTCAGTTCTCCATGCAAGCAACATAAAACCAACTGCCGTATACCAACTCACTACACCAACCACTGTGTACCAACCAGTACACTAAACCAACCACTGTATCAACCACTTCATCACACCAACCACTGTATACTAACCCACTACACTATACGAACCACTGTATACCAACCACTACACTACACCGAACACTGTATACCAACCACTTCACTACACCGAACACTGTATACCAACCACTTCACTACACCAACCACTGTATACCAACCACTACATTATACCAACCACTGTATACCAACCACTACATTATACCAACCACTGTATACCAACCACTACACTACACCAACCGCTGTATACCAACCACTGTATACCAACCACTACACTATCAACCACTGTATACCAACCACTACACTATCAACCACTGTATACCAACCACTACACTATACCAACCACTGTATACCAACCCACAACACTACACCAACCACTGTATACCAACCCCTTCACTACACCAACCACTGTATACCAACCACTACACTACACCAACCACTGTATACCAACCACTACACTATATCAACCACTGTATACCAACCCACAACACTATACCAACCACTGTATACCAACCACTTCACTAAACCAACCACTGTATACCAACCACTTCACTACACCAACCACTGTATACCAACCACTGCAGTACACCAACCGCTGTATACCAACCACTACACTACACCAACCACTGTATAACACTACACCAACTGCTGTATACCAACCACTACACTACACCAACTACTGTATACCAAGCACTACACTACACCAACCCCTGTATACCAACCACTTCACTACACCAACCACTGTATACCAACAAATTCACTACACCAACCACTGTATACCAATCACTCCACTATACCAACCCCTGTATACCAACCTACTACACTATAACAACCACTGTATACCAACCTACTACACTATACCAACCACTGTATACCAACCCACTACACTATAACAACCACTGTATACCAACCTACTACACTATAACAACCACTGTATACCAACCTACTACACTATACCAACCACTGTATACCAACCCACTACACTATACCAACCACTGTATACCAACCACTACATTATACCAACCACTGTATACCAACCTACTACACTATACCAACCACTACATTATACCAACCACTGTATACCAACCTACTACACTATACCAACCACGGTATACCAACCTACTACACTATACCAACCACGGTATACCAACCCACTACACTACACCAACCACTGTATACCAACCCACTACACTATACCAACCACTACATTATACCAACCACTGTATACCAACCTACTACACTATACCAACCACGGTATACCAACCCACTACACTACACCAACCACTGTATACCAACCTACTACACTATACCAACCACGGTATACCAACCCACTACACTACACCAACCACTGTATACCAACCACTGCACTATACCAACCACTGTACACCAACTACTACACTATACCAACCATTGTATACCAACCCACTACACTATACCAACCACTGTATACCAACTACTACACTAGACCAACCACTGAATACCAACCACTACACTATTCCAACAGTATACCAACCACTACACTACACCAACTACTGTATATCAACTACTACACTATACTAACCACTGTATACTAACTACTACACTAAACCTACCACTGAATACCAACTACTACACTATACCAACCACTACACTATACCAAATAAAATAAAAATAAAAAAGCGTCCTGAGACTTTTGACTCACCCTGTATATATGCTAATGACCAGTCCCCTCTTTCGATATACTCAGGTCTCCATGCAAGCAACATAGACACTGAATATAGTTGTTGTGACCAAAAGTGAACATATTTCATACATTTTACAACAAATTATATTCCAGAGATTTTATATTTATATACATTTTTATTAAGTGTACCAGTGTTGAGAGGAAGTCTACACCCTTGATACAATCTGGCAGGACCACATAACCAACAGCACAAACACTGGCAGTTGCCTTTAACTGGCAACGTGGCGTTAACTCAGCAGGTCTAATGCAGTCGAACACCTCAGTCAGAACATTTGCTGCTGCATGGACATCAACATGAACCTGAATGAGATGACAACTAATAGTGACGCTCAGGTTTTTCCACAGGAGTGGATGATGCCACTGAGCAGACATCAAGTTCCGAAACATTTGTCATGACCAGGACGAGATGTGCCAGATCACTGATATTATCTAGTGCGCAGGTTAATCACTCTGAATGATCTTCTGGAAGATCACGCACGGTAGGAGCCGGAACGTGTTCCAGTGATGTCATGTTCATTGTCCAGACCTCTGCTCTGGTTTCAGCCTGTCGCAAAACCAAAACTCCAGGATGTTGCAACGCTCAACCTCATGACTCGCCTCAGCTTCGCCTCTCTCCAGCGGAGGAAGTGCGCTGCCCTCAGCGTCCACCAGGGCTGTTTTCACGTGGCCTGTGATCGCAGGACTGCTCCCTGAAGTTCCGCACGTCTTTTCATGCCTTCAGAGCATGTGACCTACGCCCGCAGCTGGGTTGATCTCATCCAGGCTCGGTGACCTCTCTGGTCAGAAACAGCCTCTGTGAGTTCCTGGCTCCAGTGTTTTCTCCAAGGGCCAAACTGAGAGGAATATCTGTGGTTCAGTGAGACTTAATAAAAATTCATATGAATATTAAAATCTCTGGAATCTAATTTGCTGTTAAATATGAAATATGTATGAAATTTGTTCACTTGTAGTCACAACAACTTCATTCATTGTTATGTCGCTTGCATGGAGAACTGAGGATACCCATAGATGGGACCAGTCATTAGACATACATACAGGGTGAGTCCAAAGTCTCAGGACACTCTTATTTTAGAAACCCAAGAGAAAATGACATATCTGAACACCCCAGCAAGTAACAGGTGAGGGGGGCAATCTTTTAGGCTATGTCCACATTGAACTGCCACATTGGAACAAGCCGTGACGCAGTCTCTCTCTAACTAGAGCGTCTCAGTAATCTGTTTTATGAGGAGAGATGAGGAGAGAACAGCTGCTACCTAGACAGCCTACTTAGACACTCACTAGGGTTTGAGACACACTCCATGTTTAAGGTATGTAAGAATTGGGACAGCCTACATGTCAGGAGCACATACTATGACATAAAATGCTGTCTATGTAGACCCTCACTAGGTTTTGAGACACACCCAATATATTTTTCAGTCAGGATAAAGAACATGGAACGGCCGAACCCTTCTGATTGGTCAAATTTAGTTTTCAAGGTCTCTCTCTCTCTTTCTCTCTCCATTATTAAATACATAATCATTTCATTTTGTTCAATAATGCAGGACAGTCTCCCCTAAGGCCACACAAATAAACCCACAGTGGGAATGTTTACAATGCGCCTGTTATCCGAAGCATTCTGTTCGCCCAAGTCCTTCACGCAGGAATGTGTGTCCTCAGATGCCCTTCTACAGGCTTTACGCCACTGCTTAAAAATAATAAGTGACACACACAAGGAAACAATCTGCTCGCTTATTTAAAGACTTATTCAAAAGATTAGCACCACATTTCAGCAAGTCTATTCAACAGAGGCTTAAAAAAAACCTCACTTCTTTGAGGGCCGGTTATCAAACACCCAACATCAGAGCATCAGGTGTCACGTCCTGTGTGTTTTGAAGTACGTGTTGTCTTTTTTATTTCTCTACTTTTTTCTCTTGGCCCTTTTCCAGATATATAAGTGTTTGCTGTTTGGCTACACTGTAAAATGGACAATAACTTGCTGGCAGCAAAGATTTGATCACAGCATCAGTACAGTACTCTAATTGTTACTACAGTCAGAGAAGGCTGACCAAGGCGAAGCTAGCTATGATTCGCTTTATGATGACCTTACACCAAACGATTTTCAAGCGATTTTACTGTCACAGACAAATTTCCAGTGTTGGAATAAAATCTTGAGTCTTGCTGGAGTTGAGTCGTGCTCGTGTCCTCTCGATGGTTTAGTGTGAGGTGGTCTAGACTTTAGGTTTAAGTCAGTCTTTTTCTCGTCCGAGAGTTCCAAAAATCAAGCGTGTTTAATATTATCATTAGTCTGAAGTCTCTGCTCACGCAAATAGTGACGTGAACATTGTCGACAACCAATAAGAGAGCTCTGTTCTGTAAAGAAGTTAGACGTGGAGGGGAGTCCGACAAGGGTTTGGAAACTGCAGCTCTCCTGGACTGTACAGTAGGAGAAGGAGAAACTGGTGGAGCTGTGGAGTGAGCTGTGGAGTGAGCTGGGGAGTGAGCAAGAGTGCCTCTTTCACGTGTCTTCACATTTATACCACGACAGAGCGGAAAAGGAAAAAACGTGGACAGAAATCGCTGAAGCTCTCAAATCCCTGCTGAGTATGCTAAGCTAAAACACTGCTGAACGGGGCTACAGTTACAGTTAGCCTAGCAGCTAACTGTACATTTAGCTGAATACGCTAGCTTCAATCATATAAATAGGAGATAATCTCTAAAGGAATCTAGCTGCAGTCTTATAAATAGTTACTCTAAATGACCCCCAGTCTTTGTAAAATCATAGCCTGTGACTAGTCTGAGACTAAAAATCTGTGACTAGTCTTTAGATGTGAGAGGGAGTCAGACTTTAGTCTATTAAATGTCTTTTCAGAGTCTTCTAAAAGTCTTCTAGCGTCTGGTCAGTATTAGCTGGGCTGCACAGAAAAACCCTAACAACCAAGCAGGGTCAGGGTGTTTCTTGTTATAACCAGAAGTCTTCATGCTGTGGTTGTTAGTGTTTTGTCTGTGCTGCCCATGTAAGGTGAACTTAGCTAGCCAGGCGTGTCGGTCAGACAAGGGCTGACGAAGACAGCTAGCTAGCTGTGATGAATATGGCTAGCTAGCTGTCTTCGTCAGCCCTTGTCTGACCGACAAGCCTAACATCTGCACCATGCAAGAAAAAGATCAGCATGGTCAGTCTTTCAAGGACGCTCCTGAAAAAGACGGCGTCTAGAAGGCAGCATAGGCTCCTCAAAATTGATTTCAGCATTAACAATACTTTCACAGATGTGCAGGTCATCCACTCCAGGGTAAAGCTTTTAATGTAGAAGTATGTTATTGTAATACATACAATGATACTGAAGTATTGAACGCAGTGATATTTGGGTATACGTTACATATTGAACATATATCATTGTTACCCAAAGAAAAAAAAAAAACAGGCATCTCAAAACTTTACAGGAGAGGCCACAATGTATTTTACTTCTAATGTACGTCAATGGAACCAGAACTTTTTCCAAGTGATTTTTGAGCATTTCTATTGGTCCATTCATCATGAAATTTTCAGACAATGGGCAGCTGTCTTGTACAAACGATGCAGATAATATAATATGCTTAAGGCTATTAATTAGTATTATATAATACTCACAACAGGGTGACCTGATCAGTTGCTGATGATGTAGCTCAGCGTATGACTCACTATCTAACCATTACTATGTCACATACCAAGTCTCCATCCAGTCACAGGCGGTATGTGCATGCTGAATAAGTACGTGTGCAGTCTATTAATATCTCAGAAAAGTCCAGCAAACTTTTACTGGCTTGTCCAGCACTCCTATAAACATCCCCGAGCTATATATAGTGATGAGGCAGACATAGCAAACGTTCCTGAAACCCAGTTGCAGCGTGTAAGCATTACTCAGCACATAGCTGCACACCTGCATGTCCAGAGATGAGATACAGCCAAGATGTCATAGTTTCATCACGCTGACAGACACGATGCCAGAAATAGTGTCCTTCAGTCACCCATCACATACCAGAGTAATTGAATGATCTATTAGACACTCCTACTACTTGCTGGTCCACCTTGTAGATGTAAAGTCAGAGACAGTAGCTCATCTGCTGCTGCAGTTTGTGTTCCTCTAGTTCTTCATCAGTGGACACAGGACGCCGCCCACAGGACACTGCTATCTGGATAGTTTTGGTTGGTGGACGATTCTCAGTCCAGCAGTGACCCTGAGGTGTTTAAACACTCCAGCAGCAGCACTGCTGTGTCTGATCCACTCACACCAGCACAACACTAATACACTAACACACCACCACCACGTCAGTATTACTGCAGTGCTGAGAATGACCCACCTCCCTAATAGTACCTGCTCTGTGGTGGTCCTGTGGGGGTCCTAATCATTAAAGAACAGAGTAATGAAGTATACAGAGAATCAGATGAACTACAGTCTGTAAGTGGAGCTCCTGTATGATCAGTGGAGCTGATACAGTGGACAGTGAGTGGAGATACAGTAATGTTGTGGTTGATCGGTTTATACTGATCACCTGACTACCTTCACCTACCTGTGTACAGGTAAACTGTAACACCACCTTCACCTGCCTGTGTACTGTAGATAACCCTGTGGATACATATGTGGCTGCTGCAAATTCCTGATTACAGGTTTGATATTAACCATAGAGTTTTTCAGTATGAGGAAATAATTCTCAGGATCAGTAGACTCTTCTGGAAGTCAGTTCTTTGGTATTGTGATGTAACACTGAATTGTTCTACTGTTTACAGGTGAGGATAAGAATGAATTACCTGGGTGAATGGTGAATGGTCTGTATGACAGGAAGCACACCTGTCAGGGCCTGCGGTGTTCAGGTTACATACCCTCTCTCTCTGTGTTGTGTTTAC
Organism: Megaleporinus macrocephalus; assembly: GCA_021613375.1. Lineage (NCBI taxonomy): Eukaryota > Metazoa > Chordata > Actinopteri > Characiformes > Anostomidae > Megaleporinus > Megaleporinus macrocephalus. Next base: position 66,779,552 of record CM038702.1, on the reverse strand, counting down.
ACCAGCAGCGAACTCTGCTGACCTCAGTAGACACTGAAGCTCACCTTGTTACTACACAACGACAAGTTCAAGCAGGTCAGCATCAAAGGTGCAAGGCGGCCTCTTCCTGCAGTGACCGGTCAGCGAGCCTATTTGGAAAACTGTGAAACATAAGTATGACTATAAGGACTGAGGTCTGAGGTCACATGATCACGACTAATCAGGACCAAGCTGTCTGGCTTTAGTTATGCCTGTGTTCATCTTCGCTCTTGTTCTGTGTTGGTTTTGGGTTTTTTTTTCCAGCTCCTCTCTTGCTCCGCCCCTTTGCCGTGACCCTCACCTGCGTATAGTCTGTAGCTCCGCCCTCTCGCTAGCCCCAGGTGTTTGTTCTCTGTGTATTTATACCCCTGGTTGTAAAGTCTAGAAAGAATTTAGGCCCTAACTGAACTACTGAAACAAGTGATCGTGAAAAGGTTCACAGGTCTTCAGTCTGACTCACCCACCTCCTTGTATCTACACCCACTGTCCACTAAATCAGCTCCACTGATCATACAGGAGCTCCACTTACAGACTGTAGCTCATCTGATTCTCTGTATACTTTATTACTCTGTTCTTCAATGATCAGGACCCCCACAGGACCACCACAGAGCAGGTACTATTAGAGAGGTGAATCATTCTCAGCACTGCAGTGACTCTGGAGTGTTTAAACAATTTGTTCACTCACTGTCCACTCTATTAGACACTCCTACTACTTGCTGGTCCACCTTGTAGATGTAAAGTCAGAGACAGTAGCTCATCTGTTGCTGCACAGTTTGTGTTCCTCTAGTTCTTCATCAGTGGACACAGGACGCCGCCCACAGGACACTGCTGTCTGGATAGTTTTGGTTGGTGGACGAATCTCAGTCCATCAGTGACACTGAGGTGTTTAAACACTCCAGCAGCAGCACTGCTGTGTCTGATCCACTTACACCAGCATGTCAGCTGGGAATGACCCATCTCCCTAATAGTGCCTGGGCATAGTGGTCCTGTGGTGGTCCTGTGAGGGTCCTGATCTTTAAAGAACAGGGTAATAAAGTATACAGAGAATCAGATAAACTACAGTCTGTAAGTGGAGCTCCTGTATAGTCAGTGGAGCCCTCCTAAAGAAGGATGTGCTGTAATTTCATATTTAATCCCTTTATTATTACTGTTACAGTTATTAATATGACTAATAAATATCATTTAACATTCTTAAGTGCATTCCTCTTGGACACCTCGAGGGTTCATTCTCTGATTGTAACCCAGATAAACAGGGTTCAGCAGCCTCCTGGTGAACAGCAGAGAGAAGTATTTCATTGATTGTAGATAAACGACCCCCGTCAAACCGGTTTGTGAAGAAACGCCCGCATATGAACATTTGCATTTAAATAGGCCACATATGTGCTCCGCCATAAAGCACACAAAGCCAGCGTACACTAACCGCTTAACGCTCCACTGAGCACTGCAGGTGATGTTACACGTGGAAAAAACACACCAACTGAACTTCAGAAGGATAGAAACGTTCACTCCTCCAGCCTCACGCTTCGTAATAAGACCATTTTCCAAAACACATGATTCATATTCATGAACTCGTGATGTATTGGCAATAAAATGAGCTGAATTCCTCCCCGTTCAACGCTAACCAGCACTGCCGCTAACCCGCCTGCACTTGTGTTTGGTTTGTTTATTTCCTTGTTCCCGTTGTTGCCCATTTGTCTTCAGGCCTCGATGGATTCTGGCCATCAATAACACAGCAAGTCACCACCTACAGCTGCTCACTGTGTTTGCAGTTCATTATCATTTTTCACTGTACTTTATGTGGCTAAATCGGTTGGAATGCCATGAAATAACCACATTCAGTTTCCTGAAAAGACTCTTTGGGTTCATTTTCTATAAAGATTTCAACATTTTTCAAAACACCATTTGTGTAAATGAGGTATGTGACTGGAAAGAGCATTTTTCACATTTGCAGCACTAGGTAGACCCCCTTATCCACAGTTTACCTGCACACAGGTAGGTAAAGGTATGTTACCTACACTATACCAACCAATGTACTCCAACCCACTACACTATACCAATCAATATACCCCAACCCACTACACTATATCAACCACTACACTATACCAACCACTGTATACAAGTGACTACACTATACCAACCACTTTATACAGACCATTACACTATACCAACCACTGTATACCAACCACTACACTATACCAACCACTGTATACAGACCACTACACTATACCAACCACTGTATACAGACCACTACACTATACCAACCACTGTATATCAACCACTACACTATACCAACCACAGTATATTAACCCACTACACTATACCAACCACTGTATAACAATTACTACACTATACCAACCACTGTATGCCGACCACTACACTATACCAACCACTGTAAACAACCCACTACACTATACCAACCACTGTATACCAACCCACTACACTATACCAACCACTGTATACCAACCCACTACTCTATACCAACTAATGTACCCCAACCCACTACACTATATCAACCACTACACTATACCAACCACTGTAAACAACCCACTACTCTATACCAACTAATGTACCCCAACCCACTACACTATATCAACCACTACACTATACCAACCACTGTATACAACCCACTACACTATACCAACCACTGTATACAACCCACTACACTATACCAACCACTGTATACCAATCACTACACTATACCAACCACTGTATACCAACCACTGTATACCAATTACTACACTATACCAACCACTGTCTACCGACCACTACACTATACCAACCACTGTAAACAACCCACTACACTATACCAACCACTGTATACCAATCACTACACTATACCAACCACTGTATACCAACCACTGTATATCAATTACTACACTATACCAACCACTGTCTACCGACCACTACACTATACCAACCACTGTAAACAACCCACTACACTATACCAACCACTGTATACCAACCACTGTATACCAATTACTACACTATACCAACCACTGTCTACCGACCACTACACTATACCAACCACTGTAAACAACCCACTACACTATACCAACCACTGTAAACAACCCACTACACTATACCAACCACTGTATACAACCCACTACACTAAACCAACCACTGTATACAACCCACTACACTAAACCAACCACTGTATACAACCCACTACACTATACCAACCACTGTATACCAACCACTACACTATACCAACCACTGTATACCAACCACTACACTATACCAACCACTGTATACCAATTACTACATTATACCAACCACGGTATACCAACCGACTACACTTTACCAACCACTGTATAGAAACCACTACACTATACCAACCACTGTATAGAAACCACTACACTATAACAACCACTGTATAGAAACCACTACACTATACCAACCACTGTATACCAACCCACTACACTATAGCAAACACTGTATACCGACCACTACACTATACCAACCATTGTAAACAACCAACTAAACTATACCAACCAATGTACCCCAACCCACTACACTATACCAACCACTGTAAACAACCCACTACACTATACCAACCACTGTATACCAACCACTGTATACAACCCACTACACTATACCAACCACTACACTATACCAACCACTGTATACCGACCACTACACTATACCAACCACTGTAAACAACCCACTACACTATACCAACCAATGTACCCCAACCCACTACACCATACCAACCACTGTATACCAATTACTACATTATACAAACAACTGTATACCAACCCACTACACTATACCAACCACTGTATAGCAACCACTACACTATACCAACCACTGTATACCAACCAGTACACTATACCAACCACTGTATACCAACCCACTACACTATAACAACCAGTACATTATACCAACCAATGTATACCGACCACTGTGTAACAACCCACTACACTATACCAACCACTGTATAACAACCAGTACACTATACCAACCACTGTATAGCAACCCACTGCACTATACCAACCACTGTATACCGACCACTGTGTAACAACCCACTACACTATACCAACCACTGTATAACAACCAGTACACTATACCAACCACTGTATGCCAACCCACTGCACTATACCAACCACTACACTATACCAACCACTGTATAACAACCCACTGCACTATACCACCCACTGTATACCAACCACTGTGCAACAAGCCACTACACTATACCAACTACTGTATAACAACCAGTACACTATACCAACCACTGTATACCAACCCACTGCACTATACCACCCACTGTATACTGACCACTGTGTAACAACCCACTACACTATACCAACCACTGTATACCAACCCACTGCACTAAACCAACCACTGTATACCAACCACTACATTATACCAACCACTGTAAACAACCCACTACACTATACCAACCACTACATTATACCAACCACTGTATACCAACCCACTACACTATACTAACCACTACACAATACCAACCACTGTATACCAACCCACTACACTATACTAACCACTGTATACCGACCACTACACTATACCAACCACTGTAAACAACCCACTACACTATACCAACCAATGTGCCCCAACCCACTACACTATACCAACCACTACACTATACCAACCACTGTAAACAACCCACTACACTATACCAACCACTGTATACCAATTACTACATTATACCAACCACTGTATACCAACCCACTACACTATACCAATCACTGTATACCAACCCACTACACTATACCAACCACTGTATAACAACCAGTACACTATACCAACCACTGTATACCAACCACTACATACCAACCCACTACACTATACCAACCACTGTATACCGACCACTGTGTAACAACTCACTACACTATACCAACCACTGTATATCAACCAGTACACTATACCAACCACTGTATACCAACCACTACACTATAGCAACCACTGTATACCACCCACTACACTACACCAACCATTGTATACCAACCACTACACTACACCAACCACTGTATACCAACCAGTACACTATACCAACCACTGTATACCAACCACTACACTATACCAACCACTGTATAACAACCACTACACTATACCAACCACCGTGTAACAACTCACTACACTATACCAATCACCGTGTAACAACTCACTACACTATACCAACCACTGTATAACAACCAGTACACTATACCAACCACTGCATACCAACCACTACACTATACCAACCACTGTATACCAACCACTGTGTAACAACTCACTACACTGTACCAACCATTGTATAACAACCAGTACACTATACCAACCACTGTATACCGACCACTGTGTAATAACCCATTACTCTATACCAACCACTGTATACCAACTACTACACTATACCGACCACTGTATAACAACCAGTACACTATACCAACCACTGTATACCAACCACTATATACCAACCCACTACACTATACCAACCACTGTATAACAACCAGTACACTATACCAACCACTGTATACCAACCACTACACTATACCAACCACTGTATACCAACCCACTACTCTATACCAACCACTGTATACCAACCAGTACACTATACCAACCACTGTAAACAACCCACTACACTATACCAATCAATGTACCCCAACCCACTACACGATATCAACCACTACACTATACCAACCACTGTATACAACCCACTACTGTCCAACCACTGTATACCGACCACTACACTATACCAACCACTGTAAACAAGCCACTACACTATACCGACCACTACACTATACCACCCACTGTAAACAACCCACTACACTATACCAACCACTACACTATACCACCCACTGTAAACAACCCACTACACTATACCAACCACTACACTATACCAACCACTGTATACAACCCACTACACTATACCAACCACTGTATACCAATTACTACATTATACCAACCACTGTATACCAACCCACTACACTATGACAACCACTGTATTGCAACCACTACACTATACCAACCACTGTATACCAACCCACTACACTATACCAACCACTGTATAACAACCAGTACACTATACCAACCACTGTATACCAACCCACTACACTATACCAACCACTGTATAACAACCAGTACACTATACCAACCACTGTATACCGACCACTGTGTAACAACTCACTACACTATACCAACCACTGTATAACAACCAGTACACTATACCAACCACTGTATACCAACCACTACACTATACCAACCACTGTATACCAACCACTACATTATACCAACCACTACACTATACCAACCACTGTATAACAACCACTACACTATACCAACCACTGTGTAACAATTCACTACACTATACCAACCACTGTATAACAACCAGTACACTATACCAACCACTGTATACCAACCACTACATACCAACCCACTACACTATACCAACCACTGTATACCGACCACTGTGTAACAACTCACTACACTATACCAACCACTGTATAACAACCAGTACACTATACCAACCACTGTTTACCAACCACTACACTATACCAACCACTGTATACCAACCACTACATTATACCAACCACTACACTATACCAACCACTGTATAACAACCACTGTATAACAACCAGTACACTATACCAACCACTGTATACCGACCACTGTGTAACAACTCACTACACTATACCAACCACTGTATAACAACCAGTACACTATACCAACCACTGTTTACCAACCACTATATACCAACTACTACATTATACCAACCACTACACTATACCAACCACTGTATAACAACCAGTACACTATACCAACCACTGTATAACAACCAGTACACTATACCAACCACTGTATAACAACCAGTACACTATACCAACCACTGTATAACAACCAGTACACTATACCAACCACTGTATACCAACCCACTACTCTATACCAACCACTGTATACCAACTACTACACTATACCAACCACTGTATAACAACCATAACACTATACCAACCACTGTGTAACAACTCACTACACTATACCAACCACTGTATACCAACCACTGTATACCAACCCACTACTCTATACCAACCACTGTATACCAACTACTACACTATACCAACCACTGTATAACAACCAGTACACTATACCAACCACTGTATACCAACCCACTACTCTATACCAACCACTGTATACCAACTACTACACTATACTAACCACTGTATAACAACCATAACACTATACCAACCACTGTGCAACAACTCACTACGCTATACCAACCACTGTATACCAATAAAGACAATAAATCTGTTATAACACTGATTAAAATTTTGATGGAAATTATTTTTTTATGTATCTGTGACATATAGACGGTTATACTCCTGCTCTGAATTCACCATTTGTGCACCTCTGAAGAATTACTGGACACTTTTTATTTCACATGAGGGCCGCAGTGAAGCCAAGTGTGCAGTAATGCTCCATCGTGTAAAAGCAGATGTGATCGTTTGTCATGATCTCGGTAAGAACACTGCTGCTCTGAAATTCCCTGCAGTAGCGTCAAATAGAAATTGCAATAAATGATAGAACTAGGCTACAGGGCTGGTTGTCATAGAGATTATACCTCACCAACTGATGTCACACACACACACGCACTCACACACACAGCTGTGTGAATGCAATGGGTGTGTGTCGCTAATGAAGCAATGTTAATGATGTCTGTGTAGACCGTCAGTGTTCTCCCACTGAGAGGAGATACGCTCCATCCACTCAATACAGCACAGCACTCCTCACTATAACAGCAACAAACACAGCAACAAGAGCACCATCAACAACCACATCAACAAAAACAAACCACTACAAAAACAACAGAACCTGTTATATTAGCAACCACAACATCTTAAACCACTACAAAAACAAACAGTACCCATTACATTAGCAACTACATCAGCCACAACCACAACAGCAACCACATCAACATCCATAACCACCGCAACCACAACAGCAACAGTTACATCAGCAACCACAACAGTAACCACATCAACACATACAAATCACTACAAAAACAACAGTACCTGTTATATTAGCAACCACAACATCTTAAACCACTACAAAAACAAACAGTACCCATTACATTAGCAACCACATCAACATCCATAACCACCGCAACCACAACGGCAACAGTTACATCAGCAACCACAACAGCAACAGTTACATCAGCAACCACAACAGCAACAGTTACATCAGCAACCACAACAGCAACAGTTACATCAGCAACCACAACAGCTACAGTTACATCAGCAACCACAACAGCAACAGTTACATCAGCAACCACAACAGCAACAGTTACATCAGCAACCACAACAGCAACAGTTACATCAGCAACCACAACAGCAACAGTTACATCAGCAACCACAACAGTAACAGTTACATCAGCAACCACAACAGCAACAGTTACATCAGCAACCACAACAGCAACAGTTACATCAGCAACCACAACAGTAACATTAGCAACCACAACAGCAACAGTTACATCAGCAACCACAACAGCAACAGTTACATCAGCAACCACAACAGCAACAGTTACATCAGCAACCACAACAGCAACAGTTACATCAGCAACCACAACAGTTACATCAGCAACCACAACAGCAACAGTTACATCAGCAACCACAACAGTTACATCAGCAACCACAACAGCAACAGTTACATCAGCAACCACAACAGTAACAGTTACATCAGCAACCACAACAGCAACAGTTACATCAGCAACCACAACAGCAACAGTTACATCAGCAACCACAACAGCAACAGTTACATCAGCAACCGCAACAGTAACAGTTACATCAGCAACCGCAACAGTTACATCAGCAACCACAACAGCAACAGTTACACATCAGCCACCACAACAGTAACCACATCAACCCATACAAACCACTACAAAAACAACAGAACCTGTTATATTAGCAACCACAACAGTAACAGTTACATCAGTACTTAATACGAATTATACTTACTTCACGCATGACCTTCATATAAAGCTCTACTCACTTCACTCTACTGTCTTGAGTCCTCCAGTCTCAACTCACGGACCTGATAGTTTATAATTACACTGAATATATTTCAAAGCAGGAACATGTAAGATTAAACTAACACACAGCAGCTGGTGAAGGTGGTGTATAACGAGAACTCCAGAGCAGTACAGCGTAAACCTGGATGCTAGATTTGTACAGAATATGAATCAATATGTAAAGAAACTCATCGCAATATTCACAATAACTCGATCTGAACAAGGTCGCCTATCAACATTTTGAAAAAGTCCTTTTAGGTAGTCAATCAACGACCCTCACAGCTCCGGCGTCCACAGACGCTCTTCTAAAAGATGTCTGCACTGCTGAGCTGATAGCATTATCACCCACACTGTGCGTCTCAGGCTGTCTGTGGAGAGATCAGGAGACACTGCAGGTGGTTCAACCTGGACTTAAGAGCTGGTTCTGAATAGGATCTAGAAAAAACACATCTAACTCCTCACAGTCAGCCAGAAACACAAGAGGAGGCCTAACAGTGACATCTACACCAGCACCAGACACTACTAAACATAAAACACTCCTACTGCTACATCTTATAAGACTTAACATGGTACCACCACCACCACCCCCAACATCAACTGTAGCACCTCTAGTGTTGCGTCACCACCCCTAACAACCTCAACTGTAGCACCTCCACTGTACCCCCACCAACTGTAGCACCTCCACTGTAGCGTCACCACTCCCAACATTAACTGTAGCACCTCCACTCCAACATCAACAGCAGCACCTCCACTGTAGCACCAACTTCCCAACATCAACTATAGCACCACCCCCTGTAGCACCTCCAGTGTAGCACCAACCCAACAACATCAACTGTAGCACCTCCACTGTAGCACCACCTTCCCAACATCAACTATAACACCACCCCCGGCAACATCAACTGTAGCACCTCTACTGTAGCACCACCACCCCCAACATCAATTGTAGCACCACCACAAACCACTAACAACAACCACTATAACCACAACAGCAATACCAGCAACTGCTGTAACAGCAACCTCTACAAACAGTGACTACTTTAACAATAACAGTGAGGCATACAATCTGGTGGGTCCCGGGGGGTCCGAGACCCACTAATTAGCCTTGTGGCAAGAGTCAGAATAGAAGTTGAGTAAGATTTTAACTTGTGTGTCGAAAACCTTGTTACCAAACTACAAAAGTGCTGCTGGTGGGCGAACAGTACACCAACATGGAACAATAACAACAACAACAACAACAACAACAACAACAACAACAACAACTACTCAACAAGAACAGCCAAATTCAACCAGAACAATCACTACAGCAACCACACACATCCACAGAGACCACCACGACCAACCCAGAAGAAGCTGTAATGAGATTTCAGTGTGAAGTTCACTGCCGTGTAATCAGAGCTGTTTTTTGGCTGTACTCGTCCTGAAACAAGGAGAGAGAGAACCAGAGAGCTGGATGTGAGGAGAGAGAGAGAGAGCTGGATGTGAGGAGAGAGAGAGAGAGCTGGATGTGAGGAGAGAGAGAACCAGAGAGCTGGATGTGAGGAGAGAGAGAGAGAGCTGGATGTGAGGAGAGAGAGAGAGAGCTGGATGTGAGGAGAGAGAGAGAGAGCTGTATGTGAGGAGAGAGAGAGAGAGAGCTGGATGTGAGGAGAGAGAGAACCAGAGAGCTGGATGTGAGGAGAGAGAGAACCAGAGAGCTGGATGTGAGGAGAGAGAGAACCAGAGAGCTGGATGTGAGGAGAGAGAGAACCAGAGAGCTGGATGTGAGGAGAGAGAGAACCAGAGAGCTGGATGTGAGGAGAGAGAGAGAGAGAGAGAGCTGGATGTGAGGAGAGAGAGAGAGCTGGATGTGAGGAGAGAGATAACCAGAGAGCTGGATGTGAGGAGAGAGAGAGAGAGAGAGCTGGATGTGAGGAGAGAGAGAACCAGAGAGCTGGATGTGAGGAGAGAGAGAGAGAGAGAGCTAGATGTGAGGAGAGAGAGAGAGAGAGAGAGAGAGAGAGAGAGAGAGAGAGAGAGCTAGATGTGAGGAGAGAGAGAACCAGAGAGCTGGATGTGAGGAGAGAGAGAACCAGAGAGCTGGATGTGAGGAGAGAGAGAGAGAGAGAGAGCTGGATGTGAGGAGAGAGAGAGAACCAGAGAGCTGGATGTGAGGAGAGAAAGAGAACCAGAGAGCTGGATGTGAGGAGAGAGAGAGAACCAGAGAGCTGGATGTGAGGAGAGAGAGAGAGCTGGATGTGAGGAGAGAGAGAGAGAGAGAGAGCTGGATGTGAGGAGAGAGAGAACCAGAGAGCTGGATGTGAGGAGAGAGAGAGAACCAGAGAGCTGGATGTGAGGAGAGAGAGAGAGAGAGAGAGAGCTGGATGTGAGGAGAGAGAGAGAGAGAGAGCTGGATGTGAGGAGAGAGAGAGAGAGAACCAGAGAGCTGGATGTGAGGAGAGAGATAACCAGAGAGCTGGATGTGAGGAGAGAGATAACCAGAGAGCTGGATGTGAGGAGAGAGAGAGAGCTGGATGTGAGGAGAGAGAGAGAGAGAACCAGAGAGCTGGATGTGAGGAGAGAGATAACCAGAGAGCTGGATGTGAGGAGAGAGAGAACCAGAGAGCTGGATGTGAGGAGAGAGAGAGAGCTGGATGTGAGGAGAGAGAGAGAGAGAGAGAGCTGGATGTGAGGAGAGAGAGAGAGAGAGCTGGATGTGAGGAGAGAGAGAGAGAGAGAGAGCTGGATGTGAGGAGAGAGAGAGAGAGAGAGAGAGAGAGAGCTGGATGTGAGGAGAGAGAGAGAGAGAGAGAGAGAGCTGGATGTGAGGAGAGAGAGAACCAGAGAGCTGGATGTGAGGAGAGAGAGAGAGAGAGAGCTGGATGTGAGGAGAGAGAGAGAGAGAGAGAGAGAGAGAGAGCTGGATGTGAGGAGAGAGAGAGAGAGAGAGCTGGATGTGAGGAGAGAGAGAGAGAGAACCAGAGAGCTGGATGTGAGGAGAGAGATAACCAGAGAGCTGGATGTGAGGAGAGAGAGAACCAGAGAGCTGGATGTGAGGAGAGAGAGAGAGCTGGATGTGAGGAGAGAGAGAGAGAGAGAGAGCTGGATGTGAGGAGAGAGAGAGAGAGAGCTGGATGTGAGGAGAGAGAGAGAGAGAGAGCTGGATGTGAGGAGAGAGAGAGAGAGAGAGCTGGATGTGAGGAGAGAGAGAGAGAGAGAGAGAGAGAGAGAGCTGGATGTGAGGAGAGAGAGAGAGAGAGAGCTGGATGTGAGGAGAGAGAGAGAGAGAGCTGGATGTGAGGAGAGAGAGAACCAGAGAGCTGGATGTGAGGAGAGAGAGAGAGAGAGAGAGCTGGATGTGAGGAGAGAGAGAACCAGAGAGCTGGATGTGAGGAGAGAGAGAACCAGACAGCTGGATGTGAGGAGAGAGAGAGAGAGCGAGAGCGAAAGAGTGAGAGAGAGAAGGGGGGGGGTTTGCTGCTGTACATTTGCCAGAGTGGTAATTGGATATTTTAATGAGATGTAATATTTCGGTGGTGTGTGTGAGTGAAAGAGTGTGTGTGGGAGTGAGAGTGTGTGTGTGTGAGTGAGAGTGTGTGTGTGTGTGTGTGATAAAGCGTAACTCATAATTAATCTTTGTAGCTTCATTAACCCGACTGACAACAGCACGCCAGCATAAACCACCGTCTATATTTCTGAGCAACCCCCCCCCTCTCTCTCTGACTCTGTATCTCTCTTACTCTGTATTCCTCCCCCTCTCTCTCTCTCTCTCTCACTCTGTATCTCTCTTACTCTGTATTCCTCCCTCTCTCTCTCTCTCTCTATGTATCTCTTTCACTCTGTGTATCTTTCTCTTTTCTTTTATGCTGTTGTGAATATAAGCATGATATGAATGTGTGTGTGTTCGTGAAACACAGAGAGAGTGTTTGTGAGAAAGAGAGAGTGAGACAGAGAGAGAGAATGTGTGAGACAGAGAGTGTGTGAGAGACACAAAATGTGTGTGTGTGTATGTGTGAGAGAGAGTGTGTATGTGAGAGAGACACACAGAGAATGAGAGTGTACATGAGAGGGAGAGAGAGACAGAGTGTGTGTGAGTTAAATATACTGTATGATTATTCTAGCTTTTGGATGTTTGTGTGACTGTATTATTGCACTCAGATCTCACACACATAGCACAGCCCTATTCACAGTAGCAGTTGGGGGTTAGGTGTCTTGCTCAAGAGCACTACGGTTAGTTGAGGGGATCGAACCGGCGACCTTCTGGTAACAAGACCAGCACCTGCGCACGACTGCCCAACACTGGAAGATTTGATTGTGTGGCTGTGTGTGTGTGTTTGTGTGTGTGTGGAGGTGTGAGGGGGGGGCATTATGGAGCAGACTCCAGAGCATGGTGCCTGCTGGTGGTGGAGTAATGACTCTGGAGTCTGCTCTGTTGCGTCACAGGGTTTGAGCAGACACCTCCTTCACCACTGGAGCCGATAACAGCAAACACTGGGGGGAGCTGACAAGGATCGCATGCACAACCCAAAGTAGGTCCATGGAAATGCAATAAACGAAGCCACCTCCTCTAGCTTCTCCAGGGGGATACTGATGTATTCCCAGGCCAGCTGAGAAGTATAATCCCTCCAGCGTGTCCTAGGTCTTCCCCGGGGTCTCCTCCCAGTCGGACATGTCCAGAACACCTCCACAGGGAGGAGCCAGATGTCTGAACCACCTCAACCGGTTCCTCTCTATGTGGAGCAGTAGTGCCTTGACTCTGAGCCTCTCATGTATGATCAAGCTCCTCAGCCTGTCTCTGAGGCTGAGACCCGACCTGCCAACCTCCCACTCCATCCTTCTTTTCCTCACTCTTGAACAAGACCCTGAGATACTTCAACTCCTCCTCCATCCTTTGCCGACTGAGGACCACAGCCAAGAACAAGAAGTTCAGTGTACTTCCAGATTTCTCCTGGACGTTCCTTCAGCAGCAATCTTGATTTAGCTTAATGAAGTACTGAGCAGTCAAAGCAGGTATTAGATGAGAACTGATAATAATACTGGGTTGTTTAGGAGAAGCTTGGAAAGGGTTAAATAAACACACTGATGTATGGAAAAGATCTACTTACTCTATTAATACAGATTAATATTTAATAAAAACATGGTTGCACCATGTTTCCTGAATAATAGTATGTTGGTCAAGTTATTTTAGGGAATGATAAAGACTCAGCAGGAGGAAGGGGGTGTTGGATGTGCTAGTGTCCTCACTGACCACTCCTCTAATCCTCCCTCAGTGGGTTTCATTGTTGCTGACTAATCAAAACCCAACGAAACATCAATGAAAGTCAAAACAATTCAAAACAAGCGCTAACAAGAACAGAGTTCAGCACTCCATCACACACAGTGCCACACACTCTTATTAAAAACACGGAGCTTGAGGGTGAAACGTCTGCAGCAGACGTCCCACCATCACAGCACAGATGAGCGCGTGTGACTGATGGCTCTCTCTCCCTCGTTACCGTGGCACTTTGAGGAAAACACACTTCGGCAATCTGCTGATTAATCTGCAGCGATAACTTGGCCAAGGTGTAAATTGGACTGTGGGAAAAGCAACAGTGGCTCTGTTTCAGTGGCCTGACCTACACAGTCCCGTCCAACACCCAGCATAACACAACCCAACCCAGCACCAGATTCAATAGACCAGAGCACGAGCCCAACCCAGCACCAGATTCAATAGGCCAGAGCACGAGCCCAACCCAGCACCAGATTCAATAGGCCAGAGCACGAGCCCAACCCAGCACCAGATTCAATAGACCAGAGCACGAGCCCAACCCAGCACCAGATTCAATAGACCAGAGCACGAGCCCAACCCAGCACCAGATTCAATAGGCCAGAGCACGAGCCCAACCCAGCACCAGATTCAATAGGCCAGAGCACGAGCCCAACCCAGCACCAGATTCAATAGACCAGAGCACGAGCCCAACCCAGCACCAGATTCAATAGACCAGAGCACGAGCCCAACCCAGCACCAGATTCAATAGGCCAGAGCACGAGCCCAACCCAGCACCAGATTCAATAGACCAGAGCACGAGCCCAACCCAGCACCAGATTCAATAGACCAGAGCACGAGCCCAACCCAGCACCAGATTCAATAGACCAGAGCACGAGCCCAACCCAGCACCAGATTCAATAGACCAGAGCACGAGCCCAACCCAGCACCAGATTCAATAGACCAGAGCACGAGCCCAACCCAGCACCAGATTCAATAGACCAGAGCACGAGTACAACCCAGCACTAGATTCAATAGACCAGGGCATGAGTACAGCCCAGCAATAGATTCAATAGACCAGAGCACCAGTACAACCCAGCACTAGATTCAATAGACCAGAGCACCAGTACAACCCAGCACTAGATTCAATAGACCAGGGCATGAGTACAGCCCAGCACTAGATTCAATAGACCAGAGCACCAGTACAACCCAGCACTAGACTCAATACATCAGAGCACGAGTACAACCCAGCACTACATTCAATAGACCAGAGCACCAGTACAACCCAGCACTAGATTCAATAGACCAGAGCACGAGAACGTCATCACACTTTATTACAAACACCTACCTTGTGCTTCCTCTGACTGGCCACTTTATTAGAAACACCTACCTTCAGTTTCCACTGACTGGCCACTTTATTAGAAACACCCACCTTGTGTTTACACTGACTTGCCACTTTATTAGAAACACCTACTTAGTACTTAAATTAACTGGCCACTTTATTAGAAACACCCACCCTGTATTTATATTAACTGGCCACTTTATTCAAAACACCTATCTGGTACTTCCACTAGCTGGCCACTTGATTAGAAACACCTACCTTGTGTTTACACTAACTGGCCACTTTATTAGAAACACCTACCTTGTGTTTACACTAACTGGACACTTTATTAGAAACACCTACCTTGTGTTTACACTAACTGGACACTTTATTAGAAACACCTACCTTGTGAAACACCTGCCTTGTACTTCTTGTGTACCTTATCTCCTGAATACCAGTTTAACAATCCTCTTAACCAGCTCCTTCACTGGAAACAAACAAGCCATTAATTGGTGAGCTGATATACATCAGATCTTAACAGTACATCTTTGTAAAAGTAAAGGTAACAAAACCATCTCTAATATGTTTGGACTCCACTGACGATTTGTGTAAAAATGGATGGAAATTCAATTTCATTGTTTTTTTTCCATGGAGAGGTCAACCAACCAAGATCACTCCAAGAGTGTAATAGTCTTACCTAAACACAGTAGTTACTGTACAGTACCGGTGTGGATGCTGAAGAGGTGAGTAAAGATCAGTAGTACCAGCAATAGAACACAATATCAGGGCACAGTATCTGAGCAGCTTTTGTACAGTCACGAATCTTCATCTTCTCCAAAAAATATAAACACCATTAGCCACAAAGCTCAATAACCCAAACACACGAGTCCAGCCATGCAGGAGAGCGGAAGTTCAAAGCTCAACAAACGTTTTGCTCAGTAAATGCCTCCAAAGTCCAAACCAAACCAATGAGTAAATGTCCCATAACCACAAAAACTCAAAAATGGTGACCAGCACCACAAACAACTCACCCAGTTCCTTGTAACACCTCCACAGCAGAGTGAGTGATGGTCCTGTTTCAGAGATGGCGGTAAGAAAAATAAGTAAAACAAAAAACAAAAAAAACCAGGATTGTATCTCTTTGGCTGGCAATGAGAGGCAAAACCAGAATCCCTCAAACTTGGTTCTTTACAAGATGGCCGCCACCTTAACTTCTCTCTTCTCTCAAACTGGGGTTCAGACATCAAAATAAGAGTCTCCAGCTGGACTGGACTGAAGTTCAGTCAAGAAAAATAATACATAATAAAAACAAAACACAGTAAAAACGATCACATCGTCATGTGTCCGTAATAATAGCTTTACAGGAGAGGCCAAAACCTGTCTTTACTCTTAGTGTAAGTCAATGGAACCAGAATGTTTTCCTGTTCTATTGGTCCATTCATCATGAAACCCGTACACAGTGTAAACAGCAGCTGTCGTGTTCAGACGATGCAGAAAAATAAAAATAGATTAAAATTTCTTTGGGGCAACAATATGTTCCATCATATCAAGGGACCGAGTGAAGTAGAGGTATGAGTGAGAGAGGTAGAAAGAGTTGGAGAGTGAGAGAGAGGATTAGAGAGTGAGAGGTAGAGAGATAGAGAGAGAGTTATAGAGAGGTAGAGAGAGTAGAGAGTGAGAGAGAGTTAAAGAGGGTTAGAGAGTGAGAGAGAGAGTAGAGAGAGTGAGAGAGGTAGAGAGAGAGTGGAGAGAGTTAGAGAGTGAGAGAAAGGGGGTAAAGAAAGAGAGAGAGGTAGAGAGTGAGAGAAAAGGGGTAGAGAAAGAGAGAGAGGTAGAGAGAGAGTAGAGAGTTAGAGAATACAGAGAGTGAGAGAGGGGGTAGAGAGAAAGAGAGTGAGAGAGAGGTAGAGAGAGAGTAGAGAGAGTGAGAGAGGTAGAGAGAGAGTAGAGAAAGAGTTCGAGAGGTAGAAAGAGTGGAGAGAGAGTGAGAGAGGTAGAGAGAGAGAGAGAGGTAGAGAGAGATAGATAGAGAATAGAGAGAGTTAGAGAGATAGATAGAGAGTATAGAGAGATAGAGAGAGTAGAGAGAGGTAGAGAGAGAGAGAGGTAGAGAGGTAGAGAGAGAGATAGAGAATAAAGAGAGTTAGAGAGATAGATAGAGAGTATAGAAAGATAGAGAGGTAGAGAGAGTAGAGAGAGGTAGAGAGAGGTAGAGAGAGTAGAGAGAGGTAGAGAGAGTTAGAGAGGTAGAGAGAGAGTATAGAAAGATAGAGAGGTAGAGAGAGTAGAGAGAGGTAGAGAGAGTTAGAGAGGTAGAGAGAGAGTATAGAGAGTTAGAGAGAGAGAGTAGAGAGAGGTAGAGAGAGTTAGAGAGAGTTAGAGAGGTAGAGAGAGAGTATAGAGAGTTAGAGAGGTAGAGAGAGTAGAGAGAGATAGAGAGAGTTAGAGAGGTAGAGAGAGAGTATAGAGAGTTAGAGAGAGTAGAGAGAGATAGAGAGAGTTAGAGAGGTAAAGAGAGTTAGAGAGAGAGTAGAGAAAGAGTTAGAGAGAGGTAGAGAGAGTAGAGAGAGTTAGAGAGAGTAGAGAGAGTTAGAGAGGTAGAAAGAGTGGAGAGAGAGTTAGAGAGAGAGAGAGAGAGAGAGTAGAGAGAGTTAGAGAGGTAGAAAGAGTTAGAGAGGTAGAGAGAGTAGAGAGTAGAGAGAGAGTGAGAGAGGTAGAGAGAGTAGAGAGAGTTAGAGAGGTAGAGAGAGAGATGGAGAGAGAGAGAGCTGATAGTGAGAGAGGTAGAGAGAGTAGAGAGAGTGAGAGAGAGTAGAGAGAGTAGAGAGAGTTAGAGAGATGGAGAGAGAGAGAGCTGATAGTGAGAGAGGGAGTGAGAGTGAGAGAGTAGAGAGAGTTAGAGAGGTAGAGAGAGTGAGAGTGAGAGAGGTAGAGAGAGTAGAGAGAGTGAGAGTGAGAGAGGTAGAGAGAGAGAGACAGAGAGCTTGTGTGAAAGCCATGAATAAGTGAACAAAGGCAGGAAGGTGTGCGCGTGCCAGGCGGTGTCAGTACTGCAGACACCTGACGCTCTGATCAGCGCGGCTCCTCAGCTCCTCCTGAAGATCCGCTGCAGTCGGAGAAAGTCATCGGCAGGAAACGGTTCGCGCTGACTGACACATCAGTGGGTCGATCCTCTCCGGAGAGACGCCGCCGCCACCCCTTCATCTCTACGACTTATCAGCCGAGCCTCCTCGGGCCAAATACAACAAAATCTCCTCAATTTGCCGCACTGCGGGGGGGAGCGGGCCGCACCCCCGGCCTCTGCCACTCGCGTCGTTTGTGGATTCAACGTGCGCCTCTGGCTTTTTTAACCAAAGAGACGCCGGCGCGGCTGGCGGGGAGGAGAACCCGGATTCAATTTTCAGAGGAGCTGATTGAAAGGCGACAGAGATGTCAGGCCTGAAAAATAACTCCGCTCTGGAATGAGCGAGAGTGAGAGATGGAGGAAAGAAGAGTGTACGTGAGTGTGGGGGGTAGACGACATTTCTCATTTCGCTCCGAGTGCAGAGCCCCGTGGCCCGAGGTTCCACTCACTTTGGAGAATCCTTAACAAATTTGTTTGGTTGGACGCAGAACTAATCATAGATGCGGTTCCATCGGCTAAAGTTTGCTGATGTCCATGCGCAAAGGCTGCTGTGGCCAGGGGGACTGACCGGTCACCACAGACGCCACAAAACTTCTTCCACCTCATTGGCTAGCTATGAGGCTGCCTGGACTTGCCACCAAAACAACTAACAGTCATTAAATCTAACTAATTCTGGCCTAAATCTTTTAATCTGAGGCCCCAGGTTCATTTCTCTGTTCGGGTGGGTGTGTAAGATCTTTGGACCAGTCGAAGCTTGGTGACGTTTTATATAGGAAGGCGCCCCATTCCTGTCGCTTGTCTTCCATGAATCTTGAGTGATGGCGGGTGAAGCCGAGCCGTAGTTGAAGCTTGAAGGGCTCGAGGTGCGGATGAACTTTTGACCATTGCCATAAGGTCAGGAGGAGCTGGTCCAGTCTTGGCTTTGTGGGCATCAGAACTTTAAACTGAATGTGAGCAGCTACAGGAAGCCAGTGAGGGTACCACAGCAGTGGAGTGACATGAGTGAACTTGGGAAGATAGAAGACGAGCCGTGCTGCTGCATTCTGGATCAGTTGAAGGGCCTGATGGCCTGCAAAGGAAGACCAGTCAGGAGTGAGTTGCAGTACTCGAGCCTTGAAATGACAAGAGGAGGCCTCCTGAGAGAGGAAGGGTCGGATGCTTCTGATGTTGTGGAGAATGTATCTGCATGACCGAGTCAGGTTCGTAATATGGGCTGAGAATGATAACTGGTCATCCAGAGTCAGCCAAGGTTTCTTGCATCTTTAGAAGGAACGATTGAAGAGTTGAATGAGATGGAAAGATCTTGCTGAGGACCTGTAGTTCCAGGGATGAACAGCAGCTCAGTCTTGCTGGGGTTGAGCTTCAGGTGATGAGCTGCCATCCACAACATTTGTATGTTCTGGTGGTTCTTTTATCTGCTGCCTAGATAGCAGCTCATCTTTCATTAACAAGGTTGGCAATAAGACACAACAGCAAAATACGTACAAACGTAATGCGAGATGGTAATCCAGGGTACAGGCAAGAGTCAAAACCAGGAGATCAGTAAGCCAGACAAACTAGACACTAGAGAGAGACAAGAGAGTAGTCGAGGGAACGGAAGAGCAACCAGAACCAGGGGAGACAAACAGGCCAATCAACCAGAACCAGGAGTGGCAAACATGAAAGAGAGAGAATCAAGAAACAAAGAAAGTCAAGAGGCGTGCTCAACCTGGCTCGAGAGACGGCTTGATGACGACAGAGCTTAATCCTCATTGGTCAGAAGCTCCGTGGACACCTCTGACGTTTGACTCTTTCTACTGTTTAATAAATATCTCCTCTAAAACTCTTTAAAGACCTCATATTTACACTAATACTATCATATCTAGTACCAGGACAGTTCATTTTCAGTATTCAACACATTTCTTTTTTCATAATTAGTATTTCAGATCATGAAGAGGCTGAAGTGCCGTAGATTTTTCTATTGCGTCTACTTCATCAGCTAAACATCGCAAACACCGCAAGACCCGCCGTTGTTCATGTAGGCTGTAGGTTGAAACCGTCCGAGTTGAGGCTCTATTCTAACCCCCTCCCCCCACTGCGTCCACCTGCTCTCACTGACCACCAAAGCCAGACGTAGCCGTATCTCAAACACGTCTAAAGCCAGAGCCAGCGGAGCGTGATGGAGATGTGTGTTTGGTGTGTTGAAGACATGTGGGTGTGACATCATCGGAGGAGTGCCCGTAGAGACCGTAGGCGTGACACTGTGTTATGTAAAAGGAGCTCCAAGAGGATTGGACTCCTGTCAGAACTAGGGATGGGAATCAAGACCCAGAGTTTGGCTCAGAGTTTTCTGATCCATCGGAAGATAATAAGGTCTGATATTGAGGTGTTGGCGCAGAGCAGGACAACAGGCTTTCACACACAAGTACTTCTTTAATTCCCTCAAAGCGCTGTTGAACAGCTAGCCTGGCTAAACGATAGAGAGACTCTATTTTGAACACTCTCTCTCCATGGACCGTTGCTCATTGCCGCTTCCAGGAAATGCAGTCCAGAGCTGGGATAGCACATGCAACACAAGTGCCTCCCACCGCGAGTACATCGTTCCCGAGAGGCTCATCCCACAAGACCACGCGAGCCAGGATGCTACAGTAATTCTCTTCTCGTTAGCATTTCAGGGGGCCATCATCTCACTGCACCCACCCCATCAGTGTGTTCAGTTAGCGGTTCGTACATACCCACCTGCATCACTGAGCAGCCCGTTACCCCTCAACCTCGACAACAAGGAAATGACTGCGAGACCATTGACAACATCTCTCAGTTTCAAACAACCAAAAGAGTTAAAGACGAGCAATAACGGAAAAAAACCCTTCAGACAATATCTCGCCCGCCAACGCGGCCCGAGGATCCGAGCTGGAGCCTCGTTTTTGGTGAACGTGTCTGAAATCCTCCGGGAACCGAAGGCATCAGCGCTCGGCGCCTCATTCAGCCTTCGCTTTTCATATTCCATTTCCCTTCCTGTCAGACGTTGTTTGTTTTTAATCTCTCTGGTTATTTGGCATTTATCAGACGCCCCCCCGCCTTCCACCTTCCTTACAGAAAGGCTAATGCATTCAGAGGAAGCTTAATAAGCCATTCCGTCTCTAGCCGAGACCAAAAGCAACGATTTAATGCTTTCTTTTCTCCCTCATGCGAGATCCGCACATCGTTTCTGAGTCATCCGCGACATGCATACAATGATTTCATGCAGGAGTGACAGGGTTTCAGAGGAGGAGAGAGAGAGGTGGAGCTGTCAAGCAGACGTCTTGCCTGCGCTAAATAACCCATCATGTCCTGTTTTGACAGAACACAGATGCGTAAGGTCAGAGCCCAAGCCGGCACGCTCTGGTTTCCATTAAACGTCCTTCCTGATGGTCCTGCAGGAGGAAGCGCTGAGCTGCAGAGAAAGAGAACACAAGAGTTACATATGCAGTATGAGAGGCACCTCTGTAACCCGTACCTGACTGTTGGATAGATTCCTGCAGCCACAGAGGGAGTGAGTATTGTAGTGTGTACAGGTGATCTGTGGGTGACCTGATGGTGCTGGTGGTCAGTAGGAGTGAGTATTGTAGTGTGTACAGGTGATCTGTGGGTGACCTGATGGTGCTGGTGGTCAGTAGGAGTGAGTATTGTAGTGTGTACAGGTGATCTGTGGGTGACCTGATGGTGCTGGTGGTCAGTAGGAGTGAGTATTGTAGTGTGTACAGGTGATCTGTGGGTGACCTGATGGTGCTGGTGGTCAGTAGGAGTGAGTATTGTAGTATGCACAGTTGATCTGGGGGTGACCTGATGGTGCTGGTGGTCAGTAGGAGTGAGTTATGTAGTGTCTACAGGTGATCTGTGGGTGACCTGATGGTGCTGGTGGTCAGTAGGAGTGAGTATTGTAGTGTGTACAGGTGATCTGGGGGTGACCTGATGGTGCTGGTGGTCAGTAGGAGTGAGTATTGTAGTGTGTACAGTTGATCTGTGGGTGATCTGATGGTGCTGGTGGTCAGTAGGAGTGAGTATTGTAGTGTGTACAGGTGATCTGTGGGTGACCTGATGGTGCTGGTGGTCAGTAGGAGTGAGTATTGTAGTGTGCACAGTTGATCTGGGGGTGACCTGATGGTGCTGGTGGTCAGTAGGAGTGAGTATTGTAGTGTGCACAGTTGATCTGGGGGTGACCTGATGGTGCTGGTGGTCAGTAGGAGTGAGTTATGTAGTGTCTACAGGTGATCTGTGGGTGACCTGATGGTGCTGGTGGTCAGTAGGAGTGAGTATTGTAGTGTGTACAGGTGATCTGGGGGTGACCTGATGGTGCTGGTGGTCAGTAGGAGTGAGTATTGTAGTGTGTACAGGTGATCTGGGGGTGACCTGATGGTGCTGGTGGTCAGTAGGAGTGAGTATTGTAGTGTGTACAGTTGATCTGTGGGTGATCTGATGGTGCTGGTGGTCAGTAGGAGTGAGTATTGTAGTGTGTACAGGTGATCTGGGGGTGACCTGATGGTGCTGGTGGTCAGTAGGAGTGAGTATTGTAGTGTGTACAGGTGATCTGGGGGTCACCTGATGGTGCTGGTGGTCAGTAGGAGTGAGTATTGTAGTGTGTACAGGTGATCTGGGGGTGACCTGATGGTGCTGGTGGTCAGTAGGAGTGAGTATTGTAGTGTTTACAGGTGATCTGTGGGTGATCTGATGGTGCTGGTGGTCAGTAGGAGTGAGTATTGTAGTGTTTACAGGTGATCTGTGGGTGATCTGATGGTGCTGGTGGTCAGTAGGAGTGAGTATTGTAGTGTTTACAGGTGATCTGGGGGTGACCTGATGGTGCTGGTGGTCAGTAGGAGTGAGTATTGTAGTGTTTACAGGTGATCTGTGGGTGATCTGATGGTGCTGGTGGTCAGTAGGAGTGAGTATTGTAGTGTTTACAGGTGATCTGTGGGTGATCTGATGGTGCTGGTGGTCAGTAGGAGTGAGTATTGTAGTGTTTACAGGTGATCTGTCGGTGAACACTAGTGATAGATTTAAAACCGTGTTACAGTAAGTAAACAGCTGTAACGTTAATGACGAGTTGCTGGACAGTAAAAGAAAACCAAACAATGGACATTGTGGAGATTCTTGGTGTTGAGGTTGACCAACCACTAACAAACAAGTTGCATGTTTTTAAACTTTTGGTAGGGATGGTCAATTCTGAGTAGAAGGACATCTGGAGGAGAAGCTAGTTCTTGAGTAAAAGGAGTCTGGAGCAGAAGGTAATTTTTGACAGAAGGTAGATTTTGAGAAGATGGACGTCTAGAGGCGAGGTCGTTCTTGAATAGAAGGACATCTGAAGGAGAAAGTAGTTCTTGAGTAGAAGGATGTCTGAAGGAAAAGGTTGTTCTTGAGTAGAAGGATAGTAGTTCTCAACTAGAAGAGCATCTGGAGGAGAATGTAGTTCTTGAGTAGAAGGACATCTGGAGGAGAAGGTAGTTCTTTAGTAAAAGGACATCTGAAGGAGAAGGTAGTTCTTGAATAGAAGGACATCCGGAGTAGAAGGTAGTTCTTGAGCAGAAGGACGTCTGGAGGAGAAGGTAGTTCTGGAATAGAAGGACGTCTGGAGTAGAAGGTAGTTCTTGAGTAGAAGGTTGCCTGGAGGAGAAGGTAGTTCTTGAATAGAAGGTCGTCTGGAGTAGAAGGTAGTTCTTGAGTAGAAGAAGGTCTGGAGAAGAAGGTAGTTCTTAAGTAGAAGGACGTCTGGAGTAGAAGGTAGTTCTTGAGTAGAAGGGCATCTGGAGTAGAAGGTAGTTCTTGAGCAGAAGGATGTCTGGAGAATTAGGTAGTTCTTAAGTAGAAGGACGTCTGGAGAAGAAGGTAGTTCTTAAGTAGAAGGACGTCTAGAGGAGAAGGTAGTTTTTGAGTACAAGGACGTCTGGTGGAGAAGGTGGTTCTTATATCTGCTGCTCGATAGCAGCTCATCTTTCAGTTCAGCTCAAATCTCTCTTCAACACATCAGCATCAAGTCTAACATCTACTGTGATGTTCTGCTTGTATCTCTCTCTCCTGATATCTTCTAAACTAGTGCAGCACAGACTCCTCACCTCCATCTCCTCCCTTACTGCCCTCTGTCAGGATTTCAAACATAGTGAGAATCAAGTAACTGAAAATAACCAACCTCTATGTCACACCTGTGTTATGCAAGTCGGAACTAGGGATGGGAATCAAGAACCGGGTGAGAACTTTTTTTTCCCCATCCATCAAAATCATCTGCTTCTGACACGGTTCCTGTTATTGATTCTGTGACAGTTACACCTCACAAAACCTGCCAAACTCTGTATCTGTGCTGCCGGAAACATGCGGCGACAAGGAGTCATGATGGCAAGAAAGCAGCCCGGAGTGTGGCTTCACTTCATTTCACGAAGCAAGATGACAACAGCGCTGCTTGCACTGTCTGAGAAACGATCATCTCAGCATAGTTAAGTGGTTGAGGTGTCAACAGAGTTATTCTGAGTGTGTTTTGGTGTGAAATGGTTCAGATGTTCTTCAAAGTGGTGGTGATGGTAACCAGACTTCACCAAGTCTACATCACAAAGATACACATTTTAGTGACTATCCAAACACCAGTTGATGTATATGTGTGATTATGATGATGATGATGATTTTGGCTCTTTACTCTTTCTGAGATAATGACCGTCCTCCTGTCCTGCTGAATGCTGTTGAAAGACTGACCATCAAGGCCTCCTCCTCACCCAACACCAACCAGCTCTCCTCTTCATTCATACCATCTGCTACACCATCAACTGCACCACTGTATCATCCAGATGTAGCAGCATTGAGATATGATGGGACTGTTTCAACTTACCACCACTCTCCACAAAGATTAAATCAGAGACCACCTCAGTCAGAGACTGCCTCTACCTTCTTTTCTGAACTGGGTTTAATGAACTAAGGTAAGTAGAAGGAGTACAAGGATGTCTGGAGGAGAAGGTATATTTTGAGAAGATGGGCTTCTGGAGGAGAAGGTAGTTCTTTAACAGAAGGATATCTATAGGTTAAGGTTGTTCTTGTGTAGAAGGATATCTGGAGAAGAAGGTAGTTTGTGAGTAAAAGAGCATCTGAAGGAGAAGGTAGATCTTGAATAGAAGGATGTCTGGAAGAGAAAGTAGTTCTTGAGTGGAAGGATGTCTGTAGGAGAAAGTAGTTATTGAGTAGAAAGATGTCTGAAGGAGAAAGTAGTTCTTGAGTAGAAAGATGTCTGAAGGAGAAGGTAGTTCATGAGCAGAAGGATGTCTGGAGGAGAAAGTGGTTTTCAACTAGAAAAGCATCTGGAGGAGAAGGTAGTTCTTGAGTAGAAGGTTGTCTGGAAGAGAAGGTATTTCTTGAGTAGAAGGATGTCTGTAGGAGAAGGCAGTTCTTGAATAGAAAGATGTCTGGAGGAGAAGGTAGTTCTTGAGTAGAAAGATGTCTGGAGGAGAAGGTAGTTCTTGAGTAGAAAGATGTCTGGAAGAGAAGGTAGTTCTCAACTAGAAGAGCATCTGGAGGAAAGGTAATCTGAAGGAGAAGGTAGTTCCTCAGCAGAAGGACGTGTGGAGGAGAACATGGTTTTCAAGTAGAAGGTAGTTCTTTAGTAGAAGGTTGTCTGGAAGAGAAGGTATTTCTTGAGTAGAAGGATGTCTGGAGGAGAAAGTGGTTTTCAACTAGAAGAGCATCTGTAGGAGAAGGCAGTTCTTGAGTAGAAAGATGTCTGGAGGAGAAGGTAGTTCTTGAGTAGAAGGATGTCTGTAGGAGAAGGCAGTTCTTGAGTAGAAAGATGTCTGGAGGAGAAGGTAGTTCTTGAGTAGAAGGATGTCTGTAGGAGAAGGCAGTTCTTGAGTAGAAAGATGTCTGGAGGAGAAGGTAGTTCTTGAGTAGAAAGATGTCTGGAAGAGAAGGTAGTTCTCAACTAGAAGAGCATCTGGAGGAAAGGTAATCTGAAGGAGAAGGTAGTTCCTAAGCAGAAGGACGTCTGGAGGAGAAAGTGGTTTTCAACTAGAAGAGCATCTGGAGGAGAAGGTATTTCTTGAGTAGAAGGATGTCTGTAGGAGAAGGCAGCTCTTGAGTAGAAGGATGGCTGTAGGAGAAGGTATTTCTTGAGTAGAAAGATGTCTGGAAGAGAAGGTATTTCTTGAGTAGAAGGATGTTTGGAAGAGAAGGTATTTCTTGAGTAGAAGGATGTCTGGAGTAGAAGGTAGTTCTTGAGTAGAAGGATGTCTGGATTTTGGATTCTGGATTGGATTCTTATTTTGGCTCTTTACTCTTTCTGAGATAATGACCGTCCTCCTGTCCTGCTGAACGCTGTTGAAAGACTGACCACCAGGACCTCCTCCTCACCCAACACCAACCAGCTCTCCTCTTCATTCATACCATCTGCTACACCATCAGCTGCACCACTGTATCATCCAGATGTAGCAGCATTGAGATATGATGAGACTCTACACAAAGATTAAATCAGAGACCGCCTCAGTCAGAGACTGCCTCCGTCTTTCTCTGTTTCTCAGTTTCCCTCTCAATCTGTTTCTTAGTCTCTCCCTCTCAGTTTCTCAGTCTCTCTCTGTTTTTAGTCTCCCTCTCTCTCTTTGTTTCTCAGTTCCTCGCTCTCTGTTTTTTAGTCTTCCTCTCTTTCTGTTTTTTCAGCCTCTTTCTGTTTCTCACTCTCCCCCTCTTTCTCTGTTTTTCAGTTTCCCTCTCTGTTTCTCAGTCTCTCCCTCTCTCTCTGTTTCTCAGTTTCCCTCTCTGTTTCTCAGTTTCCCTCTCTGTTTCTCAGTCTTTCCCTCTCTCTCTTAGTTCCTCAGTTTCTTTTTCTCTTTGTTTCTTAGCCTCTCTCTGTTTCTCAGTCTCTCCCTCTCTCTCTGTTTCTCAGTTTCCCTCTCTGTTTCTCAGTCTCTCCCTCTCTCTCTTAGTTCCTCAGTTTCTTTTTCTCTTTGTTTCTTAGCCTCTCTCTGTTTCTCAGTCTCCCTCTCTCTTTGTTTCCTAGCCTCTTTCTCTGGTTCTCAGTCTCCTTCACTTTGTTTCTCAGTCTCTCTCTCTCTCTGTTTTTCAGGCCCCAGCCTTCTCAACACAAGCTCTTCTCCCTGCGTTTCACTGCTACTTGGACTGTGTATAACTTTGTATGAGAGAAGTAAACCTGTGATCCACCTGAGAAGAGATGACCTCACTGCAAACACGAGCGTGGTCCAGGAGGTCGGTCGAGGAGGTCTGTCGAGGAGTAACTGCAATACAAACAGAACTAAGATGATCAAACCTGCAGTTTAAACCCGTGGCTGAAACTACCCTCAGTGTCTGGGAGCTTGACAGTGTTTGCGGATGAGCTGCGAGGGTCTAGCTGAGGTGGTGGCCCCCGTGTGATAGGACATGTGACTGGAATGAATTATCTCATTTCCTGGAACGCTGAGGAAATAAGGTTAAACACATCTGTTATTATAACCGGCCAGACTGATGCAGAGGCCAGCGGTGCGGCAGGGATACAGGGAATTGCTGCCGGCACAAAGAGATTGGTGCTGACTCTGTGGAGCCCTCAGGGTCTTCTCGGCCTTCAGAGGAGGACTAACGATTTCTGTGACATAAAAAATAGATGTTGTAGTAGGTTTTATTGAATACAGCCATCGTGGTGGTTGTATTTGAACTCTGCAGATACTGTAGTTCTACTCATGTCATTGTTGCTTTTGGAGAAATGATAGGATTAACTGTTAAAGCTCTGGAAATGGAAATCTATACAATCCCATCCAGATCCTGTCTTTGGTTTCTATTGATTAGGCTCTCAGGAGCAGAGCTGGAGACCTAAAGGGGGATTAATGGTTCAGATGATGAGTTTTGCTTTAGGAAAACCGAACCCCAGCAACACCAGAAACACAATCTCCCGACCCGCAGCTTTACAGGAGAGCGGAACAACCTCACCGGCCTCTCAGCCTCATCTGTTCATCTCATCATCATCTTCTCTCCCAGCTTTTCTCAGCTTTTCTCTTTCTCCGTTTCTCAGCCTTTCTCTCTCTCTCAGCCTTTCTCTCTCTCTCTCTCTCTGTTTCTCAGCTTTTCTCTTTCTGTTTCTCAGCCTTTCTCTCTCTCTCTGTTTCTCAGCCTTTCTCTCTCTCTCTTTGTTTCTCAGACTTTCTCTCTCTCTCTGTTTCTGTTTCTCAGCTTTTCTCTTTCTGTTTCTCAGCCTTTCTCTCTCTCTCTTTGTTTCTCAGACTTTCTCTCTCTCTCTCTGTTTCTCTCTCTCTCTCTCTCTCTCTCTCTCTCTCTCTCTCTGTTTCTCTCTCTCTCATTCTGCAGATTCTTTACTGTGAATTAACAGCTTAATAATAAAAACCTGACAGACTAGCAATAGAGGGAACAGTGAGTGTAGATTTATATGTATTATATGTATTTATATGTGTTTAACTGTATATGTTATAGTGTTATAGTCCGGAGTATAAAGAGTTTAGCGCTGATCTTGAGATGCAGTCTCTCTGTTTTTCACGTCTACACCTCTGCGTTCACAGGAAAGAGCTTAGCAGCTCCAGAGATGGTGCAGGGTGGCATTGCAGGGGGAGGGAGGAGGGAGGAGACGGGGTGCTAAAAGTGTCAGAAATCCTTAAACGTGCCAGAAAAAAAGGGCTGAAAAAGGCTGGAGGAGCGGAGACCTCCTGCTGCTCCTATCCCTGCAGTGTCCTTCTCCACTTCAACATTTACACCAGACACAGAATGTAACCTGCCGGCTGCCAGCTCAGCCCCCCCCCCTGCCGTCTGCACTTCTGCTGGCCACAAATAACATGAAAGAAATGCCATTATCACCTTGTTCTGGATGCCTTTCAGCACCATATTTCAGTCCTGAATAAACAGGCCCGCACGCTGAACAGGTGACCTTGTGGCGGAGACCATGTGCTCATGCTAGAAAGCCAAAGTGTGTCGGTCCATACTGAACACGTGTGTGCAGCGGCTGTGTTTACATGTGAGGACTAAACTCATTCAGCTCCATCTACATACACACTACAGTCATCAGATCCAGAACGATGGGCATTCACAGAGTCCCACTTAGTGGAGAAGTTATCATGACAGTGAGCGTCACGTGAGCCTGGGGGACGTAAGCAGCAGTATGAGTTACCTGAGCTTTCACTGTTTTAAATTATGGCAGATGGCAGAAAATTTTATTTAACATGCACTCATGATTCACATGCATTTATTAAAGGAGCAATGTATTAATTGATTCATATGCACTCTTTAAAGGAGCGATGTATAAGTTGATTCACATGTACTCTTTAATAGAGCGATGTATAAGTTGATTCATATGCACTTATTAAAGGAGCGATGTATTAGTTGATTCATATGCACTCTTTAAAGGAGCGATGTATAAGTTGATTCACATGTACTCTTTAAAGGAGCGATGTATAAGTTGATTCATATGCACTTATTAAAGGAGCGATGTGTAGGATGATTGACAATTACTTATTAAAGGAGCAATGTGTAAAATGGGTCACATGCACTCTTTAAAGAGCAATGTGTAAGATAATCAGCACACTCATTAAAGGAACAACGTGTAAGATAATTTACATGCGCTTATTAAAGGGGCAATGTGTAAGATGATTCACATGTGCTTATTAAAGGAGCGATGTGTAGGATGATGTACATGTACTTATTAAAGGAGAAATGTGTATGATGATTCACATGCACTCTTCAAAGGAGCGATGTGTGGGATGATTGACATTTATTTATTAAAGGAGCAATGTGTAAGATGATTCACATGCACTCTTTAAAGGAGCAATGTGTAAGATGATTCACATGCACTCTTTAAAGGAGCAATGTGTAAGATGGATCACATGCACTCTTTAAAAGAGTGATGTGTAAGTTGATTCATATGCACTTATTAAAGGAGCGATGTGTAGGATGATTGACATTTACTATTTACTTACTAAAGGAGAAATGTGTAAGATGATTCACATGCACTCTTTAAAGGAGAATTTATAAGATGATTCAAATGCCCTTATTAAAGGAGCAATGTGTAAGATGATTCACATGCACTCTTTAAAGGAGAATTTATAAGATGATTCAAATGCCCTTATTAAAGGAGCAATGTGTAAAATGATTCACATGCACTTTTTAAATGAGCAATGTGTAAAATTATTCACACACACTCTTTAAAGGAGAATATATAAGATGATTCACATGCCCTTCATAAAGGAGCAATGTGTAAGATGGATCACATGCGGGATGTGTGGTATGATTGACATTTACTTATTAAAGGAGCAATGTGTAAGATGAAGTGAGTGGATCAGACACAGCAGTACTGGTGGAGTTTTAATTCTGTGTCCACTGATGAAGGACTAGAGGAACACTGAGCTACTGTCTCTGACTTTACATCTACAAGGTGGACCAGCAAGTAGTTGGAGTGTCTAATAGAGTGGACAGTGAGTGGACACAGTGTTTAAACACCTCAGCAGCAGCACTGCTGTGTCTGATCCACTCACACCAGCACAACACACACTAACACACCAACACTACGTTAGTGTCTCTGCAGTGCTGAGAATGATCCACCTCTCTAATAGTATCTGCTCTGTGGTGGTCCTGTGGGGGTCCTGGTCATTAAAGAACAGAGTAATAAAGTATACAGAGAATCAGATGAACTACAGTCTGTAGGTGGAGCTCCTGTGTGGTCAGTGGAGCTGATATAAGGAGATGTTTTTATGTTCTGGCTGATCGGTGTAAGGCTGTAGTGATCACTGCTCATGAGTTGAGACCTGCAGTGTTTATGGAGGGCTTACTCATGAGCTGATGAAGTGCAGGAAAACCCTCAGGACGGGGAACCTGAGTTAATTCACACGAAACCCCGAGGTTTACATATGCAGCCTCCTATTTAATTCCTGCTCCTCTCTCGGTTTGCTTTGGCACGGCCTGGGCTCGCTGAAAGGTACATGGGGAAGAAAAAATGGTGCGTGAATTTACATTATTTAAATGAGTGAAATCAGTTGCACTTGAATAAATTGTGCTACATCAACTCAATACTTGCCAAAAGAGGAAAACAGACCGATCTTTTTTTTTTTACCCCTGCTGTAAAACAAGACTGCGCTTGTGTTGACATAACATATTTTATTTATGAGTAACCACCGGCGAAGTTGGAGTCCTAACAGTTCAACTAACAGATTCATATCAAATAGAAAAACCAACATATTTGAATATTAAAATGGCAACATTATTGGTTATTAGCATTTCAGTGTCCTGTTATTATTATTGTGAGGCCTACTATCCCACTGCCCCTCATATTGTTGCCAATGTGTGTATATATATATATATATATATATATATATATATATATATATGTGCAGTCACATTATTATGAGCACCTGCTAATATCCAGAGTGACCACCGTGCGCAGCACAGACAGGAGTTAGACGGACTGGGAGACTCAGTAAGGTCCTGGTAAGTGATCACAGGTATCTGGAGACATGCTGACTGCAGTGCATCCCACAGCTGTTGGAGGAGGATCCATAGAGCTGACACCACCATCCACCTGGTCCCACAGATGCTCAGTTGGGTTCAACGTGTTGCTGGAAGATCCCATCCCATATATATATATATATTCATGAATAGGAGAGCTGCTGAAGCCGAGACACCATCTGGAGAACCAGGAAATCCCTCTGAGTGCAAAGCAAAACCCCTACTTCACCAACGATACAGTGAACTGTGTTTGGGGTGCCATCTTGGATTGTTAATCCAGTCTTGACTGGCTGCTCACTTGCAGAACAACAAAACGATTCTTCTTGTGGGCATTCACTCTTTCCACCACACACCCTGGACAGAAAACATTGGACATGTTTCAGATTTACAATCACCATACAGCTTTTCAAGGAATCTCAGGCATTTGTTACAGTTGCCAGGCTACGCAGAACCAATCGGTCTGCTACAGTGACACCTTGACCAGTGCTATATCACGCATGTATCATCAAGGAAGAACTGTGGGTGAAAGCAGCTAAACAACAGCATTCATCATTATATGTTTCATCTTCAAAGACGTTCCAGGGGGCCCAATGCTTACCTTGGATACCTATTAGTACCTTGGAAGCACTGGCCCAAACTTCATCTACAAGAACGAGTCATCAACTTAATCTCAACTGTGATCTCATTACAAACATCAGGGATAAAGCATTACAAACAATCTCCACAGACATGCAAAACCTTGTACTTACTCATTTTAGCATAGTGGGTTGGTATAGTGAAGTGGGTTGGTATAGTGAAGTGGGTTGGTATAGAGTGGTTGGTATAGTGTAGTGGGTTGGTATAGAGTGGTTGGTATAGTGTAGTGGGTTGGTATACAGTGGTTGGTATAGTGTAGTGGGTTGGTATACAGTGGTTGGTATAGTGTAGTGGTTGGTATACAGTGGTTGGTATAGTGTAGTGGGTTGGTATAGTGTAGTGGGTTGGTATAGTGTAGTGGGTTGGTATAGAGTGGTTGGTATAGTGTAGTGGGTTGGTATAGAGTGGTTGGTATAGTGTAGTGGGTTGGTATACAGTGGTTGGTATAGTGTAGTGGGTTGGTATACAGTGGTTGGTATAGTGTAGTGGGTTGGTATACAGTGGTTGGTATAGTGTAGTGGTTGGTATACAGTGGTTGGTATAGTGTAGTAGTTGGTATACAGTGGTTGGTATAGTGTAGTGGGTTGGTATACAGTGGTTGGTATAGTGTAGTGGTTGGTATACAGTGGTTGGAATAGTGTAGTGGGTTGGTATACAGTGGTTGGTATAGTGTAGTGGTTGGTATACAGTGGTTGGTATGGTGTAGTGGTTGGTATACAGTGGTTGGTATAGTGTAGTGGTTGGTATACAGTGGTTGATATAGTGTAGTGGGTTGGTATACAGTGGTTGGTATAGTGTAGTGTTTGGTATACAGTAGTTGGTATAGTGTAGTGGTTGGTATACAGTTGTTGATATAGTGTAGTGGGTTGGTATACAGTGGTTGGTATAGTGTAGTAGTTGGTATACAGTGGTTGGTATAGTGTAGTAGTTGGTATACAGAGGTTGGTATAGTGTAGTGGGTTGGTATACAGTAGTTGGTATAGTGTAGTGGTTGGTATACATGCACGACGTCTCATGAATATTTCTGAATGAAGGATGCTCGGTGAAGGAAAGAATCAAACCACAAGAGTGTAGGTTGTAAACATGACTGATGAGTATATGACTAACTAAATGACTAACACTGACCGGCAGGACCTGCGTTCTCCATCAGGGTTAGACATTTTATGCGTAAGGAATTTCGAGCGTTATCACCTCACTCAGACTTTAGATTCCTCTCATATTTTCTGTGGAAGATCAGACAGATTTTTGTTCACGGCCTCCTGTTTGCTTGTGTTTGTCGACGCTGAAGAAATGCTACTTTGACATTTACATGATTCAAATGTGTCAGTCTGCTGCACATGAATAAAATATATGTTATTACTGGTTTTCTCTTCATTTCTTTGGCGAGAATTCTGAGGATGTAACATGTTTTATTCCTGTGCAGCCGACTGATACTAGAACTCCCGCTGAGTTTAAACCATCTTCTCCCACCACGGAACACTTGAAAGTCCTTGTTTTTCCTTAATAATATAAGACACCTCTCATATCTCCTCATATCAACCCTTCGGCTGTCTAAAACTATTTTTGACAGTTGTGAGGCAGGGTAACGTTTCATAATAACTTTATTTAATAAATCTTTATTATTAGCCTTGAACACTTTATCTGTGCATTAAAAACATTTTCCACAGACCTGCTCATTTTAGCATAGTGTGTTGGTATACAGTGGTTGGTACAGTGTAGTGGGTTGGTATACAGTGGTTGGTATAGTGTAGTAGTTGGTATACAGTGGTTGGTATAGTGTAGTGGGTTGGTATACAGTGGTTGATATAGTGTAGTAGTTGGTATACAGTGGTTGGTATAGTGTAGTGGTTGGTATACAGTGGTTGGTATAGTGTAGTGGTTGGTATACAGTGGTTGGTATACTGTAGTGGTTGGTATACAGTGGTTGGTATACAGTGGTTGGTTTACCGTGGTTAGTATAGTGTAGTGGTTGGTTTACAGTGGTTGGTATAGTGTGGTGTGTTACACTGCTGCCCTTCTTGCTGTGTACTGGGGTTTGATTCCCCGCCTGGGTGACCACCTTACACTATACCAATAGGAGTTCTGGGGGATCTCTAACACCACCTTTACCTAACTGCATTAACTAATAAAATAAACTGTAGGTCAATCTGGATAAGAGCATCTACCAAATGCTGTAAATGAAAACTGGTGAAATTATGTTCTTATCTTTCAAACATGATGAACTGATATACAGTTGAGGACCTTTGTTTGTGTTGTTAAAATGCTGCTACCTGTTGATGCTGTTGTAAACTGAGAGTGCTGTCTAGTGAACATCTTCAGGATTAAACAGAGTCCCTCCAGGAGCAAAGGGGATTTTTTGGGTTCCTAGGCAGAGTCGTAGTGAGTTTTCCATTGGGGGCCATAGGAACACATATTGATACATCGTCTCCATGAACTATATGGTTTCCATTGATTTGATTTATCTCATTTATTCTTAACTGTTTCATATGATTGGGGCAATGTTGTTTTTGTTTATCCCAGTGCAATTTTGTGTATTTGTGGTAATTGTACTGCCCTTTTGAGAAGTAATGGTGCATGTGGCCCCTCATATAAATGTGTATCTTGTCTAGTTGTTCAGTTAGTTGATTGTTGGTGAGATCCCAGACGTGGGTAGGTTCTGCTGGGTATTAAATATTAGATGGATTAAAGGCTTTTCTGTTTGGATTGCCTACATTGAGTGAATTTGTTTTGTCCTTTATTTTTGCTTTTCCTATTTGGTTGCTCATTTGGGGCTTATGGAGTCCTATTACTACCTTTACTATCAGAATGAAACCTAGAGGTCTTGCATTATCACTCCGTCCTTGTTTTTCAGGGTTGAGCTCTTACCTTTCAGGAGCTCATTGTCTCTTAAGGCAGATCTGACACAAGGACAGTTGTGAGAATATGAGGGACGCTGTCTGGCTGAATTAGAATGTAAGAATTTAGAGCTATCTGCACACACCAGAATTTCACCTCTGCATTTAACCTATCCATGCAGAAAAACCCCACATATACACACACTAGTGAACACACGTACTAGTGGACAGTGAACCATACACATATACACACACTAGTGAACACACGTACTAGTGGACAGTGAACCATACACATATACACACACTAGTGAACACACGTACTAGTGGACAGTGAACCATACACATATACACACACTAGTGAACACACGTACTAGTGGACAGTGAACCATACACATATACACACACTAGTGAAAACACGTACTAGAGGACAGTGAACCATACACATTTACACACAACAGTGAACACACATACTAGTGGGCTATGCAACACACACACACACACACTAGTGAATATACACACTAGGGGGCAGTGAAACACGCATGCATACACACACACACACACACACACACTAGTGGGCAGTGAAACATACACATATACACACACTAGTGAACACCCAGTAGGGGGCTGTGAAACACCCAAATATACACACTAGTGAACACACACTAGAGGCCAGTGAAACACCCACATATACACACTAGTGAACACACACTAGGGGCCAGTGAAACACCCACATACACACACACACACACTAGTGGGCAGTGAAACACCCACAGATAAACACACACTAGTGAACACACACAGGTGGCAGTGAGCACACCTGCCTGAAGTGGTGGGCAGCCCTATCCACAGTACCCAGGGAGCAGCTGGGGGTCGTGGGCCTTGTTCAAGGGCCCTTCAGTCATATCCTGTTCATGGAATTGAACCAGCGACCTTCTGTTACAAAGCCAGTTCCCAAACATACAGCCCACAGCTCACTTGCATGTACATAGGTAGTGTTACTGTTTACCTGTACACAGGTAGGTGAAAATAGTGTTAGGAGTCTTATCCAAGGATTGGTATAGTGTAAGGTGGTTACCCAGGTGATTAATCAAACCCCAGCCTACAGCATTACACTACTACTGATTCCCTCAATACGCTCTCCTTGTGTTTGTACTTGTTTTTTTTTGTGAATCTCAGCAGCTTTGACACGAGTGAGTGGCGGAGAGCTGTGAGCACACAGGACCAACCAGGTCAGCAGCGTATGAAGGCCATTTCCTTTCAGGAACGTAAGAGCAAGCTAACAAACGTTCATCTGTACCAGGAGCGCAGTACCAGCCGAGCTCCAGCCGAGCTCAGACTGTGTTCTCCCAGCAGAGCCGCAGAACAGAACGTAAATGATGCGAGGCACCACCTGGAGGAGTGTTTTACCCCTCAGGGGGATCGCTCTCTCTGCGGTGGGCGGTGATGTCACCTCTGAGACACCACCATCGCACGCTCAGATCACACTCACATCACACACTCAGCCAGACGGTCTCCTGCAGAGACGGTGATCTTTATCGCTCTGCTGAGGGATCTAATCCCACAGCCCACGCACACGTACCTCAGTAGCGACTGCGCTACTGAACGCTGACAATGCCAGCACTTTATCAGCTCCATTCTAAACAGCCCTGGCTTTATTCACCAGATTTGGCCACACCTACTTTCAAGCCTATATTTGTTCCGCCTTTGTGTTAGAACTTCTGCTCAGCTCACCAAAATGAATACAGTTATATGGGAGGAGACCAGAAAGACAGTAAGAAGTTCTAATGGACCAACACTGTCTCCTCCGAGGTTAATAACACAGTGGGTGGATGATATGAGAAGGTGGTCTGAGGTTAATAACACAGTGGGTGGGTGATATGAGAA
Organism: Megaleporinus macrocephalus; assembly: GCA_021613375.1. NCBI lineage: Eukaryota > Metazoa > Chordata > Actinopteri > Characiformes > Anostomidae > Megaleporinus > Megaleporinus macrocephalus. The sequence continues at coordinate 66,742,106 of CM038702.1, read as the reverse complement.
GTTGGTCTGAGGTTAATAACACAGTGGGTGGGTGATATGAGAAGGTGGTCTGAGGTTACTTATGGAGACATGTTAAATTACTCTGTACTCTCGGAAGGTGTAGACGGTTCAGTAATGAAAAACTATAAAAGTACTGAAGCTTATCAATACCTGCACAGTGGGAAGGTGGGCGTGTCCTCCTACACACAGACGGTGAGTTTATATTTCTGAAAGCCGGTTAAACCCAAGTCCAGCCAGCTGCCCGAGCCACTCTGCGTGGGTGTTAGTTACAGTCCAGATAGCCTAGCGCGGTGGACACTGATCAGAAAACAGTTACTGAACTGATAGACTCACCAGCACCCGACACGTCTGCTTCCTCAGAGCTTCATAAGCGAGACAGTTCTCTGGATAAGGAGGCTCTGGTGCTGGTTCTCCTCCACAGAATGATAAGAGCAGATATACGGAGGTTTGTTTGGGTGGATGTTTTAAATTTAGAGCTTCAGTCAGAGACGCAGGTGGTCTTCTTTGGAAGGCGGCCCCCCAACACTCTGATCTTTATGTGCTGTGTTCGTAACTCTGTAGTTCAAGACAAGTTTTCCTCTTCTTTCAATTACTGACATCCTGGATGTGTCTGTATCTCCTTCTCTCAGTGAGGAGCTTCTTCAACAGCTATACATCCTTTCAGACCCATCCCAATATCACATAACTACCCCTCACGTAACTACCCCCCCACCAAATAACTACCGCATATATCTGACCCCTCACAAAACTACCCTCCTCATAAATACTCCCTCATATAGCTACCCACCAAATAACTACCCCCTGACATGACTACCCCCTTACATAACTAACACCCCCCACATAACTACACCCTCACATTAATACCCTCTGACATTACCAAACTCACATAACTAGCCCAAATATATGCCCCCTCACATAACTACCCCTCACATAACTACCCCTCATATAACTACACACCAAATACACAAAACTACCCTCTCACATACATACCCCAGACATGACTGCCCCCTCACATAACTACCCCCTCACATTAATACCTTCTTACATAACTACCAAATTCCTCCATATGTGTATATATATATATATATATATATATATATATATATATATATATATATATATATATATATATATATATATATATATATACACATAACTACTCCATATATCTGTCCCCTCACATAAGAACCCCTCATACAACTACCCAACAAAGAACTACCCCCCCACATTCATACACCCTCACATGACTATCAACTCACATAACTACCCCGCCCACATACGTGCCCCCCACATAACTATCCCCTCAAAAAACTACCCCCATACAACTACCCTCAACATAAGTACCCCCTCAAATAGCTACCCCTCGCATAACTACCTCCTGACATAAAAACCCCTGATATAGCTACCTCTACATAAGCACCCCTAACATAACATCCCCGTCACAGAACTACCCCTCACATTTCTCCCCACCACATAACTGCCCCTCCACATAACTACTTCTTCACATAACTACCCTCTCCACATCCTTACCTTCGTACATAACTACCCCCAGACATAAATGCCCATAGTGTTGAAGTGTCTTGGACAGTGGAAGGATGAACAGAAACACCTGTAGATGTTCTCAGATCTGAATCAATTTAAAAGTGGATGTTGGTGTTGTTGTTATTGTTGTTGTTGTTAAGATCAATAGAATAACGTTGATGATGGTTGTTTTTATTATTATGTAGAAACACACTGCTGGTAACTGCCGTGTGCTATAACGTAACTGAGGCTGCGCTGACTTTGTTTGGATCCTCGAAACTGCTCAGCGCAGACAGGGTGGTGAGTGAAATGAAAGAATCTGCGCTGAAGGTCACTGCAGGCTGCGCCAGAATCGTCCACGTCCTAAACTAACCATCTGTCAGTGAACACCGCGAGAGATTCTCATCTGGGAGTGTGTCTCTGACATTCATATGTGTGTGTGTGAGCGCCACACCTGAGAATGACATATAACGAATCCCCCGCAGCGTCCCTCTTCACTATAACAGCTCTTGACGGATGAATTGGTGCTCTCTGAGTGTTTTGCAGGACCATTTTCGGAGCCACTGTGTCGCATTCTAAGAGCCTTAAAGCATCTTTGTGTTGTTTTGATTGCTCCGTTGTGTCTGCGTGAGTGTACGTTCATGTACGGGTAGAAAAAATGCATTAACTTCATACTTCTGTTACTGTACTGACATTTTTTGTCCTAGTTGACCAGTTATTGAAAAGTAGTCTACTAATCATTATTTACCATAAACTCTCAATCCTCACGCTACTTGGGGTCAGCTCGGCAGCTTTATGATTCCAACAAGCCTATTGAAACAAGTATTACCAGCTTTTATTAAACCCATCTTAACTATCATCAACTCTTCTCTTAGTCTGGGTCATGTACCTAAGTCTTTTAAACTAGCTGTGATAAAACCCTTGATAAAGAAGCCAAATCTTGACCCCAGAGAACTGTCCAGTTATAGACCCATTTCCAATTTACCTTTTATCTCTAAGATTTTAGAAAAGGCTGTAGCTCGACAACTCTGTTCTCATCTACATAAGAACAACATATATGAAAAATTCCAATCTGGTTATAGGCCACATCACAGCACAGAGACAGCTTTAGTTAAGATAACAAATGATCTTCTTCTTGCCTCTGATCAGGGCCACGTATCTCTACTGGTGCTACTAGATCTAAGTGCAGCTTTTGACACTATAGATCGGATATTCTCTTGGACAGGCTAGAAAATATAGTTGGAATCACAGGAACAGCGTTATCCTGGTTCACATCTTACCTTAGTGATCGCTTTCAGTTTGTAAAGATAAATAATGTATCGTCTAACACTACAAAAGTGAAATATGGAGTTCCACAAGGTTCTGTTTTAGGTCCTCTGTTATTTACACTATATATGCTACCATTAGGCTCAGTTATAAATAGACATGGAATTAGTTTCCACTGTTATGCCGATGATACACAACTGTACATATCAGACCAGATGATAAATCCAGATTAAATAAGATAGAAGATTGTGTAAGAGATATTAGACTTTGGATGCTACAGAACTTCCTTCTTTTAAACCCAGATAAAACGGAAGTTCTCCTCCTCTGCCCAAAGGCTGCTCGGACTAAATGTTCAGATTTAATGTTAAATCTTGCTGACTTCTCTGTAGTTCCTGGTTCAGTAGCCAAAAATCTTGGTGTAACAATTGACTCAGATCTGACATTTAATCAACACATAGGTAATATTACAAGAACAGCGTTTCTTCACCTACGAAACATTTCAAAGTTAAGAAATGTGTTATCTGTGTCTGATGCTGAAAAGTTGATACATGCCTTTATAACCTCAAGGCTAGATTACTGTAATGCATTATTGTCAGGATGCTCCAGCAGGAACCTGAATAAACTTCAGTTAGTTCAGAACGCTGCAGCTAGAGTACTAACTAAAACCAGGAAATTCGATCACATCAGTCCAGTTTTATCAGCGCTACACTGGCTTCCTGTTAAATTCTGTATCGACTATAAAATTCTTTTACTGACGTATAAAACCCTGCACGGTCTCGCACCGGAGTACCTGCAAGATCTAATTTCCTATTATGAACCGCCACGTTCACTCAGATCACAGAATGCTGGTTTTCTAATAGTTCCTAAAATTCAGAAGACTACAATGGGTGGAAGAGCTTTTTCCTACAAAGCCCCAAAATAATATTAATCTTCTCTTTTAGATAAAGGCAGGAGATCTGGGGGTTCTTGGACACAGAGGTTTATGGTAAACTGAGATGTTGGTGCTGTTGTTCCACCACTTCACGCGATCACACAGGTTTGTTGACGGTGGAGTGGGGGGACCCCAGTGTCTCAGGGTGCTCTCATGTCCATGTTATCTTCTGGTTCTCTCCTTTTAGTTTAGGCTGTTATAGTTAGATCTGCCGGAGTCACCAACCACACTCTAAAATTCTGAAAATTCATATTCTCTACAGTCATACTCCCGAGCCCAACTAACTCTCTCTCTTTACTCTTCCTGAGGTAATGACTGTCCTCCTGTCTGTTGAAGGCTGTTGAAGGACTGATCATCGGGCCATCACCCCACCATCACCAGCCAGCTCACCTGTCCATTTACTGCTACACCCTCAGTTACATCACTGTGCCATCCAGATGCACCAGCACTGAGATAGGATGGGACTGTTTCAGCTCACGCCCACTTAACATAAAGACTCAGTCAGAGACTGCCTCAGCCAGAGACTGCCTCAGTCATACACTGCCTCTATCTGTGCAGCTTCTAAAGCTTTGCTATCCAGATTTCAAACAGAGGCTCCTTTCTTTGGTATTTAGTTCAAACTGTAAATACTGTTTGACCAGAGGAGGATGGGTCTCCCCTTGTGAGTCTGGTTCCTCCCAAGGTTTCTTCCTCCAGTTGAGGGAGTTTTTCCTTGCCACTGTTGCCTCTGGCTTGCTCACTGGGGGATATATGTTATAACTGTTTTCAAAACTCTGTAAAGCTGCTTTGAGACAACATCGTTGTAAAAAGCGCTATATAAATAAAATTGACTTGACTTGACTTGACTGTCCACTCCCTTCATCACCAACAGCATTAATAGCACCCATAACAAAAACATATTTACATTAAAGGTTCAGATTGCTGCTCTATCCCACTTCTGACACCAATGTGAATATAGAAGCATAGAAGCAGATAAAAGCAGATGCAGGTCATCTTGCACTTATAGAACAGCTATAAGGCAGGACTGGGAGTGCAGGCAGTTCACTACTAACCACACAACTCTACTAGACGTTGCCATCCATCGTGCATGTGCATGCACTAATGACATCCATAACCAATATAATCTATTTACATTAGAAGTGCAGGTGGCTGCTCTGTTCCACTTCTGACACCAATGCAACATCGGCATAGAACAGTGGTGTCCAATCTTATCCACAAAGGGCCAGTGTGGCTGCAGGTTTTCACGCCAAACAGGCTGGAGCACACCTGATTCTACTTGTTTAATCAGTTTATCTCAGTTTTTCCACTGCTGATAAGCCGTATTCCTGCTTTGTTGGGATAAAAACCTGCAGTCACTCCGGCCCTTTGTGGATAAAATTGAACACCCCTGGCATAGAAGATGGGGGAAATCTTGAACCTCAAGCCCAACATCAAGGGGAGCCGTTATGCATACAGATCACTATTAACCACAAAACCCTTCCTGAGTTCAGTCACTTATTTCCATATACATTTAAGTTATTTACATTACAGGTTCAGGTGTCTGCTCTGTCCGACTTCTGACACCAACGTGACATCGACATAGAAGAAGACTGCATGCAAGTCAGTACTAACCACAAACCTTGACATTGGACACTAACTTTGTCCCCTGTCGTGCATTGCATTTCACTAATAACGTCCATAACAACAACTTATTTACATTAAAAGTTCAGGTAACTGTTCTGTCCCACTTCTGACACCAATGTAACATCTGCATAAAACAAGATGCAGAAAATCTTGCACTTCAAGTACAACAAGGAGGAACCGGGGCGACATGCAGGTCATTACTAACCACACACCTTCTCTTGACATTAGACACTAACTTTGTCCCCTGTCGTGCATTGCATTCCACTAATAACATCCATGACAACAACTTATTTGCATTAAAAGTTCAGGTGGCTGCTCTGTCCCACTTCTGACACCAATGTAACATCCGGGAGTGCATGCAGGTCACTACTCACCACAAAATCCTACTTAATGACAGTTGAGGTTTTTAATTGTTTGCATTTAAGGTCCAGGTGGCTGCTCTGTCCTACTTCTGACATCAGTGTGACATCGGCATAGAAGAAGATGCAATGTATTTTTGGAGTACATGCACAGAAGCAAGGAAGCACTAACTTTGCCATCTGTTGTGCATGTGCATGCACTAATAAACTTCTATAACAGTAGTTTATTTACATTTAAATTTCAGGTGTCCCACTTCTAACACCAATGTGACATCAGCATAGTAGAAGACGCAGGTAATTTTTCACAGGTCACTACTAACCACAATTAACTTTGTCCACTGTCCACCAATCCACCAATAATGACCACAATACATTAAAAGTTCAGGTGGCTGCTCTGTTCCACTTCTGACACCAATGTAGCAACAGCATAGAAGAAGATGCAGGAAATCTTGCACCTCAAGCACAAGAACAAGGAGGAAGCGGGACTGCATGTAGGTCACTACCATCCACAAAACTTTACTTGATGTCAGTCACCAACTTATTTACATTTCCTTTCTAGTTGTTTGCATTACATTTTCAGGTGGCTGCTCTGTTCCACTTCTGACACCAATGTAGCATCAGCGTAGAAGAAGATGTGGGAAATCTTGCACCTCAAGCACAAGAACAAGGAGGAAGCAGGACTGCAGGTAAGTCACTGGACCTGGTGCCCCTGTTTGCTTCCATTCTGGACCAGTTTTCCCACCATGGAGCTCCTTCAGATTGCTACTTAATCACAGATGTTTTCTTCTCCCACTTTCACAACCTTTTCTTTCTTCTCCCACTTTACAAAACACCGGGCTGGTTCTCACTGCTACTCTGATATGACTCTACTCAGCTTTCTTCCTTTTTCTCTATACTCATTGATGCCTGTAGTAGTACATTTTATTCATATTATACACATTGCACTTGTTTTGCTATCTGGTGTGGACCAGAGGAGGTCTGGTTCCTCTCAAGGTTCCTCCTCTTGATATGAGAGTGTTCTTCCTGCCACCGTCACCCCTGGCTTGCTCATTGGGGAGTTGGAGCTGGATTTTCTGATACCAAGGTAACCTTGACATTGGAGAAGATAAGGAAATCCTGCACTTCAAGCACAACAACAAGGAAGAACAGGGTCTGCAGGCAGGTCACTACTAACCATACAAGCCTACTTGACATTAGACAACGACTTTGCCTGCGATCTGTTGCGTATGTGCATGCACTAATAACATAAATGACATCAACTTATTTACATTAGAAGTAATGGCCATGGCTATGCACTATGCAAGTGGGATGCTACACCTTTTTAGGTGCCTCCATGATCCATGCCTCATCTCCTGAGCTTCACTGAGGCAACACAAGCCAGTGGTGGGTTACTCCAGTGTACAGGCTGATCAGATTTGCCATTATTTAAAGGATTTTAATAAATTTATGTATTTTCTGATCAAATTCATGCTATATATGCTTGATGGTGGATCATTCTTCGGCACCTTACTATGAGAGAACACACATTAGCATTAGGTGTACTTGCTTTTATTGATTTTCTCTTATAGCCACAAGGCATAGCCGAGGAATGTTTACCTCAGAGCCGAGACGGGCACTGTTTGTTTTCAGGATTTGTTTTCAGGTTGATCAACCTTTTATAGTATTCGCAAAGTTCAAAGGTAAAATTATTATTATTCCATCTGTTTATATATTCATTACTTCATCTGATCACTTGGAGCTGAAGATAAACACCTGCTGAAGCCCATCTGTGACACTCATCAGTTTGGACACATCATTTATTTTATTCATGCGGAAACAGAAGCGACAGGTCTGATTCATGCAAATTCAAAGCACCGATTGTTCCAGTGCTCTTGACCAGACTATGCAGCCTCGGCTGAAATAATCGTGAGGCAGTAAAAGAAAAGGAAACCTATCTGAAAGGACAGACCAGCGGCATAAACTAGACCTCTCATCAGAAGCACTTTTCCTCCTCAGGAACCAAAGAAACCAGATTCCGCTCTCCATATGTACAGACGTTCAATTTGCCTCAGTCAACAAGTCCTGCCCCCCTCTGTTTACTGCCTTTCACCTTCCACAGTCGACTGCTGCTCATACCAATTACCCCCACACAAGTAGCTGTAGTGCTTTTGTCTCTTAGAAGTTTTGGGGTACATGGTTTGAATGTCAATACATGCACTTCATGGCCAAAAGTATGTGGACATCTGACCATGACACCTATATGAGCTTGTCCTATTCCAAAACCATGGTAATTTATATGGAGTTAACCACTCATTTGCAGATATAACAGCCCCCATTCTTCTGGGACGACGGTCCACAAGATTCTGGAGTGTGTTTTTGGGACATTTGTGGCCTTTTGGTCATGTGGTCAGGCGCTATTGTAGGACAAGATGGCCTGGCTCACATACATCCCAAGGCTGGTTAGGGGGATTGAGCTCTGGGCTCTGTGCAGGTCACTAGAGTAGAACTTCCTTAAACCAGGTCCATATCTTTGGGTGCTTTAGCAGTAATATGGCCCTTCACTAGAACTAAGGAGTTTAAAAACAGCCCCAGACCCTCCTCCACCACGTTACTATGGGCACTATGCATTCCGGGAGGTAGCATCTCCGAGATTTACCCACCAAACGGAGGGTCTGTCTAAAAACCCAATGTTTGTTTTTGTAGGGTCTGTCTCCAAACCTAGGGAGTGTCTATATAGGGTCTATCTGAAAACCTAGTGAGTGTCTATGTAGGGTCTATCTTAAAACCTAGTGAGTGTCTATGTAAGCTCTGTCTCCAAACCTAGTGAGTGTCTATGTAGGGTCCGTCTCTGAACCTAGTGAGTGTCTATGTAGGGTCTGTCTCTGAACCTAGTGAGTGTCTATGTAGGGTCTGTCTCCAAACCTAGTAAGTGTCTATATAGAGTCTATCTTAAAACCTAGTGAGTGTCTATGTAGGGTCTGTCTCTGAACCTAGTGAGTGTCTATGTAGGGTCTGTCTCCAAACCTAGTAAGTGTCTATATAGAGTCTATCTTAAAACCTAGTGAGTGTCTATGTAGGGTCTGCCTCCAAACCTAGTGAGTGTCTATGTAGGGTCTGTCTCTGAACCTAGTGAGTGTCTATGTAGTTTACTTCATACTATGAGGCTACTGAGACGTAGGCTGTCCCAATTCTTAGATCCCTTATATATATTGTCTACGAAGATTCCTTCTTCTACTGAGATGAGGAGAGAATCCCGCTACTTTAACAGCTGCCTACAGAGTCCTTAGGCAGCTCACTAGGTTTTAAGACAGACCCTCAGGTTCATCCATCAGACTGTCAGATAGTGAAGTGTGAATCATCACTCACCCCAGAGTCCAGTATGAAGTCCAGTATGATGACCAAACTCATTTACACTGAGGTTGTCTGGTTCGACATCATAGGGTGTAAATAGGAGCGTAAAACACATCTGTACGTTACACTTACCTTCTATGTAGAACATCAGAGAACTAATAAAAATACTTGATCACAAAAGAAAGAACATCAGAGAACCGATTAAAATGCTGAATTAATAAGGAGTTCTGTGGTAGCTTTACCTGAGTGTGTCTGTTTGTGTGAGTGAGCTACAAATGACTAATAATTAAACATGTACGCCGAGATGTTTGATGCCAATAATGCCCTGGACGACCTCGGAGAGTTATTAGTGTTTCACAGTCAAAGACTGAATTTATGCACTAATTAACAGAAACTGATCATAAAAACAAACGAATGCTAAAATGTGAAGCAGCGCTGAAAGAGGAGGACGACAGTAATTACTATAATGTGTTGCTGCTGGATTACAGGTCAATAACTGAGAGATACAAAAACATACAGCTTTTAAACATACAGACAGCTTTCACACTACCATCTAACATAACTACCCCACCACATAACTACCCCACCACATAACCACCCCCTTACATAACTACCCCACCACATAACTACCATATATCTTCCCCCATATCAGTACTTAAACATAACTTATATATATCCCTCACATCCCTACTCAAATGTAACTACCCCCCACATAACTACCACATATCTACCCTCATATCACTACTTAACACAACTACCCCGCCATAACTACCCCCTCACATATATCCTCCTCACATCGCTGCTTAAACATAACTACCCCCTTACAGAACTACCTCTTACACGACTACCCCCCACATATCTAGCCCCTATATAAATATATATAAAACTAGCTCTACCATTCTTACTAAAACATAATTACCCCCACATATTCAATTACCCCCTTGGATAACTCCCCCATACATAAGTACCCCCTCCCAAAACTACACCCACATAGCCATCCCCTCACATCACTATGTACATACAGTAGGTTCCCTCCCACATAATTACCCCTCACATAACTAGCCCCCACATCACTACCCCTACATATAACTACTCTACATAACTACCCCTACACAATTACACCCTCAGACAACTCCCCCCATACATAGATACCCCCTCACATAACTAATATATTTGCATATAGCTTCCCTCCCACATAACTAGCCCCCACATAACTACCCTCCCACATAAGTACCCCCACATAGCTACATACAATTACCCCCTCAGATAAATCCCTCCATATATAGCTACCCCTTAATTAACTAGCCCCTACATAACTATCCCTACACATAACTAACCACCGTGTAACTACCCTCTCATGGAACTACCCTCAAACACAACTACATTGTTTAATTTTAAAGAGTGATAAAAATATATAACTCTTTCTTTTCCAGGCTTTTGTCTGTAACAGTGTGTGTATATAAACATTCTGCTTCTCCTCCTGTAATTAAATGATTCAGGACTTTCCTGATAATGGATCTGCCACTGTTCATAAATTTAAATTAGAAGCTGTCAAGGTCTCATGTTTTCAATAAGTCCTATTATTAGAGATGCATTTAAGTCATGACGGCAGGACGGAGGACTGTGACGGGCGTAAGTGGCAGACTAGTTAAACCCGCGGCGAAGGAGAAGCAGACGAGCCTCTAATCTGGACTCCATTCAGCGCTGATATGTAATTCACTTCTGATTGCTGGAACTCCCCACGGCACATCAGGCTTTGGGAGAGAGACCCCTGCTGGGCTTTAGCCTCCCGTTCCCAGGGTGCCATTCAAGGAGCTAGCAAACAAACAAAAACACAACCCGGCGTCCCGGAGGAGCGCGGCGCGTCGTTTGCACTCGCAACTCTTCCATCAGCCTCGGCCATTCCGCTCTCCACACGGCTAATTAGCGAGCGCATTAATTAGGCGTGCTGAGCTGCGGATTGTTTCCGCAGGTGGGGATTCACCCCCGTCCCCCGAGTGTCTGTGCCCTGCCTGTTTAACAATTACCAAACAACAAAACTTTAGTGTGCAGAAGGGCCCAATTAGGGGCCGTGCATGCAGCCAAGCAGCGTATTTACCTTTTTTTATTTATTTACTCACTGTTAACTTAGAGGAAAACAAATCCTGAGACTGATAAACTGATAGACTGTTAAAGGGAACCCCAGCTGGTAACACCAGCAAGCCTTAATATGATGTAAAGACTCTAAATTAATAAGACTGGTTGCTAAAAATCACTAAAAGTATCAGATTTATTAGATTTTGTGTAAAATCCACTGCATGTGGGTCTCCATTGTTGTATCTACTGACGTGATCAGCGGGTAGTGACGTCAAATGGTTGCAGTAACCGGCCGTCACGCTTGAGCACAGCTAGCTACTAAACATGCTACTGTTCAGTCTTTACAGTTTGAACTAGAACACAACATTTCTGACATCAGTGGTGACATCACACACCACGTTAGTGTAAATGGTGAACAGAGAGTGTGGAGGAGAGAGTGACACAGTGCTGGAGTTGTTGTGAAACTGTGTGTTGGTGTTGACGGAGAAGGAGAGTGTCTGTTAAAGGAGCTCCGCTTTCTAGCAGGAAACATTCACACTCAGTAAACAGCTAGATACACTGAACGGGAGTGTCTCTGAGCTTCACACTCCTTTATTAGTGAAGTAGTATGTTCACTACTAAGACTCTATTCTCACCTTCAGGATCTGTGTTGGTGGGTGTTGGCGGGATGCCAGGAGAGAATCCAGTGCATGTTCACGTTCACGGTTCTTCTCGCGGTTCTTCATAATCTGGAGCTTTTGGACTTCCTGTGTGGGGAAACTGTGGCACTGCATTGTGTTTTAGTCTACGCTTAAAACCAACAGCCTCCGTCAAGTCTCTCACCAGTGGTGGTCTACTGAACCACTCAAACTCATCCAGACTGAAGTGAGGAGAGCAGAGCGGGGGTCTTTGGGTAGCTGTGTTGGTAGAGGTTAATGTAGAGGTTAGGGTTTAGTGTAAATGTAGGAGTTAGTGTTTAGTGTAAATGTAGGGGTTAGGCTTTAGTGTAAATGTAGAGGTTAGTGTTTAGTGTAAATGTAGGAGTTAGGGTTTAGTGTAAATGTAGGGGTTAGTGTTTAGTGTAAATGTAGAGGTTAGTGTTTAGTGTAAATGTAGGGGTTAGGGTTTAGTGTAAATGTAGGGGTTAGTGTTTAGTATAAATGTAGGAGTTAGTGTTTAGTGTAAATGTAGGAGTTAGTGTTTAGTGTAAATGTAGGAGTTAGTGTTTAGTGTAACTGTAGGGGTTAGGGTTTAGTGTAAATGTAGGAGTTAGGGTTTAGTGTAAATGTAGGAGTTAGTGTTTAGTGTAAATGTAGAGGTTAGTGTTTAGTGTAAATGTAGGGGTTAGTGTTTAGTGTAAATGTAGGAGTTAGGGTTTAGTGTAAATGTAGGAGTTAGTGTTTAGTGTAAATGTAGGAGTTAGGGTTTAGTGTAAATGTAGGGGTTAGTGTTTAGTGTAAATGTAGGAGTTAGTGTTTAGTGTAACTGTAGGGGTTATGGTTTAGTGTAAATGTAGGTGTTAGTGTTTAGTGTAAATGTAGGAGTTAGGGTTTAGTGTAAATGTAGAGGTTAGGGTTTAGTGTAAATGTAGAGGTTAGGGTTTAGTGTAAATGTAGGGGTTAGTGTTTAGTGTAACTGTATAGGTTAGGGTTTAGTGTAAATGTAGAGGTTAGTGTTTAGTGTAAATGTAGGAGTTAGTGTTTAGTGTAAATGTAGGAGTTAGTGTTTAGTGTAAATGTAGAGGTTAGTGTTTAGTGTAAATGTAGAGGTTATTGTTTAGTGTAAATGTAGGAGTTAGTGTTTAGTGTAAATGTAGGAGTTAGGGTTTAGTGTAAATGTAGGAGTTAGTGTTTAGTGTAAATGTAGGGGTTAGGGTTTAGTGTAAATGTAGGAGTTAGTGTTTAGTGTAAATGTAGGAGTTAGTGTTTAGTGTAAATGTAGGGGTTAGTGTTTAGTGTAAATGTAGAGGTTAGTGTTTAGTGTAAATGTAGAGGTTAGGGTTTAGTGTAAATGTAGGGGTTAGTGTTTAGTGTAAATGTAGGAGTTAGGGTTTAGTGTAAATGTAGGAGTTAGTGTTTAGTGTAAATGTAGGGGTTAGGGTTTAGTGTAAATGTAGGAGTTAGTGTTTAGTGTAAATGTAGGAGTTAGTGTTTAGTGTAAATGTAGGGGTTAGTGTTTAGTGTAAATGTAGAGGTTAGTGTTTAGTGTAAATGTAGGAGTTAGTGTTTAGTGTAAATGTAGGGGTTAGTGTTTAGTGTAAATGTAGAGGTTAGGGTTTAGTGTAAATGTAGGAGTTAGTGTTTAGTGTAAATGTAGGGGTTAGGGTTTAGTGTAAATGTAGGAGTTAGGGTTTAGTGTAATTGTAGAGGTTAGGGTTTAGTGTAAATGTAGGAGTTAGTGATTAGTGTAAATGTAGGAGTTAGGGTTTAGTGTAAATGTAGGGGTTAGTGTTTAGTGTAAATGTAGAGGTTAGTGTTTAGTGTAAATGTAGGGGTTAGTGTTTAGTGTAAATGTAGGTGTTACAGTTTAGTGTAAATGTAGGAGTTAGTGTTTAGTGTAAATGTAGGAGTTAGGGTTTAGTGTAAATGTAGGAGTTAGGGTTTAGTGTAAATGTAGAGATTAGGGTTTTGTGTAAATGTAGGGTTTACAGAACTGCTTCAGTTCAGCCATAGTGTTAGGATTTCTGGTGTGAACAGCTCTCTTCTGCAGCACCTCTTTTGGATTCAGGTCTGGACTCGGACTGGGTCACTCCGAAGGCGGATTTTCTGTTGTAGATTTACTTTATTGTTTAGGGTCATTTTCACGTTTGTCATGTCATGTTTTTTTCATCCCTTTTTTTCTCCATAGAGTTCAATTCATTTTCATTTTTTTCTCCACCTACAGCCTACAAACTACCTGTACTCCAATCCCAAACTCTAATCCACAGACGTTTGCCTCTGTTTTTAACTGCATGTTGATGAATAATCTGATCTGTTGTGATCTTGAATTAGTGATTTTGAATGTAATTTGGATTTCAGATAATGTTCTTTATCAGTTCTGTCACATTGAAGGCAAACAGTCACAATCAGTCACTTTTTGGTGGGCCGATGATAAAACTGGGTGGGCTTAGGCCTTTTAGCCCCACTGGCAGTAGAGTGTGGTTTCTGGCTGGGGTTTGTGGACGGAGTGAACAGATTCTAACGTATGTACTGATATTACGCTCAGTGTTGCAGCGCTGTTCTCTTACTGTAGTGCTCCTGGATTCCCTCTGCCCTTAAACTTAATTAGTCTGGGCTTGTTAGCGAGTTCAGTGTCATTATGGAGGGACATTGCTTGCCAGCCAGAGAGAACAAGAAGCAGAACACATAGCCAAGGACGTCAGGTTTGCTCTATAAGCTCTATTACATTATACATAACATCCCCTCAGCCAAATCTGATCTCCACACTAAATATCAGACTGTACAGCAGAGTCCTTCCATAATGAGGTGGCTGTACTCCGGGAGCGTTTTTAATTTAATACCTGTCACACGCCATTGTCTGACCTGTGTAGCTAATAGGATAATTATCGGTGTTGTTCAGCAGCTTCGTTATTCTTAATGAACACCACACCGTCCTGTATATGAGCGGAGATACTGACCACAGATACCAGGAACCTGACACTGCAGGTGTAGTAAGCTTAACCGATACAAGATGAGAAGCACACATTGCACTCAATGATATACACCAAAGGGTTTATATATAAATCAATCAAGCGTTTCACAAAAGTTGTTCATATTTTAATCTAATTTAATCGAATTTCCATCCACTAACTCTAAAATATCCCAAGATTAAAGGCTGCATCTGATTAAGCAAGATGACGAGAATGATTTCAGTCTTTGCTTTAATATATTACTTATTGATTGTGTTAATTATTATTTTTATTTGAATAATTTTTTACAGATGTAGCGCCCCTTAACTCTAGGCTAAGCTATGAGTTAGGTGAGTTCCTGCTATACTATTTTTATTTAGGAACTGTTAGTCAAGGCTTAAACAACACTATGCCTCAGTTATAACTATTCTCAAAACATGACTATGATGCAACATTCAACCCGTCCCATGTGTGACTCTGCAATAGATTAAAGAAAACTACACCCAGCTTATAACAGCAAAATAAATTAAACAACAGGAATTACATTAACCTTGGCTGGTATATTTATTAAAACTAGCGAAACCAAGAATTTCTGGAGTTTTCTTAGTACTGTCACTCAGATTTTTCTGTTCACAAAAACAAAATATATATATTTACAGTACACCTTTTACTTCACCAATGTTACCCAAAATTATTACACACTGAATTTCTGTGGAAACACACTCACTTGAACAATACTCTTATTCAAATTAGCTTAATTCAAAGGTATTTATAAAAAATGAAATACACCAAATCAACGTGGGGTACCCCTTTTTGTTAGTGTGTGTGTGTGAGTGTCAGTGCACGTTGCGGGCCTGAATCCCTGCTTGGGAACGGTGTGGCCGCAAACTAAATGGCCGCTTCGCTCCTTTGCGCAGAAAAAAAAACCACTCAGCGTCCAGGGCGGGGAATGGAGTGGAGAGATGCCACCCTGCTCCGGTGAGGGGGGATCCAACGTGGCCAGAGGAAGTCTGAGCCTCGCGGCAGCTCAGACTGCTATCTGGTGTTGGTGGAAGTGAAGACAGCGCACTCGAACCTAATACCCAGTCTCACTGGTGCAGTTCACTGGGGAAGCGAACTTTTGCTAACTGGGGCCGATTGGGCTAACGATAGCCGAGCAGTCGTACTTCGGGCAGAACTTAACTGTACGAGGAGAGTTTCTCTCGTTTCCCAGTCTGGGGCTTATCAGTCCACTACCGGGGTTCTCCGGTTGACAACCCAGCGCTTGATTGCCAATGAAATAAAAGGTATATATAACGTGTTTTACTTTACATTCGTTTTTTTAAAATGCTGCATTAACGTCTCACTCCCTCATCTCTCTCTCTGTCTCTCTCTCTATCTCCCCGTCTCTCTCTCTATCTCCCCGTCTCTCGCCTCCTCCCACACCCAGACAAACCAATCAATAGAAAAGGCAAACCCTAACAATGAGTGACATTGCTTCTAGCCAATGAAAACACTTTTAAACTCAAGTCTCATATTCATTATTTTACACAATGAACCATATACTCAGCTATTTTAACCTTTTAACCATATCAAACAGATTTTAAACATTTTAAACATTTTAACACAGAGGAACTTAATAACATAATATACAAATAAAATCCCACAATTTACCAGGGGCTACACAGACAATTGCCATCATTGTATGTCCATGTTGTTTGCAGCTCGGAGATGCCAGACAAGACAAGGAGTGTTTCACCTACCTGTGTACAGGTAAACTGTAACACTACCTTCACCTACCTGTGTACAGGTAAACTGTAACACTACCTCCACCTACCTGTGTACAGGTAAACTGTAACATTACCTCCATCTACCTGTGTACAGGTAACCTGTAACACTACCTCCACCTACCTGTGTACAGGTAAACTGTAACACTACCTTCACCTACCTGTGTACAGGTAAACTGTAACACTACCTTCACCTACCTGTGTACAGATAAACTGTAACACTACCTCCATCTACCTGTGTACAGGTAACC
Organism: Megaleporinus macrocephalus; assembly: GCA_021613375.1. Classification (NCBI taxonomy): domain Eukaryota; kingdom Metazoa; phylum Chordata; class Actinopteri; order Characiformes; family Anostomidae; genus Megaleporinus; species Megaleporinus macrocephalus. Next base: position 66,725,397 of record CM038702.1, on the reverse strand, counting down.
TGTAACACTACCTTTACCTACCTGTGTACAGGTAAACTGTAACACTACCTCCATCTACCTGTGTACAGGTAACCTGTAACACTACCTTCACCTACCTGTGTACAGGTAAACTGTAACACTACCTTCACCTACCTGTGTACAGGTAAACTGTAACACTACCTTCACCTACCTGTGTACAGGTAAACTGTAACACTACCTTCACAAATGTAAACTGTAAGATCCAGTGGAACCAAATTATGTGACTTGTTAGATCATCATTTAATTATAAAACTCTTTCAATTTTTAAGTATATCAGTATTCTACATATTTATGTAACTTTAGTTCAGTCCACTTCAGTATTTGGATGGTTTTTGATAGTAATTTTATTTAGTTGTTCCCCATTTTTCTAAATGAATGTTTATTTTATATATATGTTATTATATATATATATATATATTTGGAGAATTTTACTGGCTTCAAGCAAAGTCCCTTCATTCAGTTCTTATTTAATCATGGAGACTTCAAGCAAGCTAAGGCTGCACAGTCTTTCACAATTTAAGAGTATTTAAAAGTTTAAGATCGTAAGTCGTCCTACTTAACAAAGAAATGATACAGTGAACAAGTCAACATGAACCTGAACATGAGAAGCACCCACACAACATCAGTCACTCATATCCACAGGTTTAGGTGTCACTCAAATACAACACACAATTCCACTGATAACCAGGACTGAGCTCGAGGTCTTATCTCTTTCAGGCCTGTTGTATCCAGATGGTGTAGCCTCGGGCAGAACATCTGGACATGAAGATTGGTGAGTGGCCAAAAGACTGAATTCCACAATATTTCCTCTAAAACTGTATGATTTATTGATTGAGGCGTTAACAGAGTCCAGAGTTATGAAACTTACTTGACTGTCAACATTCTGGTAAAGAAAGAACTTGCTGAAATTAGACAAAGGATAAAACAAAATCAGCCAATACGCAAGCAGTTGTAGCACCAACACCAGTACAGACCCAACATGTTAACATCCCAGACCCTCTGAGCAACCCCAGGCAGAACACCTGCAGTGGCTTACAGTGAAACAGCATATAACTGTTTTAACCAACAAGTGAAACACCTACCTTGTACTTCCACTAACTGGCCACTTTATTAGAAACACTTACCTTGTACTTCCACTCACTGGCCAATTTATTATAAACACCCACCTTGTACTTCCACTCACTGGCCACTTTATTAGAAACACCCACCTTGTACTTCCACTCACTGGCCACTTTATTAGAAACACCCACCTTGTACTTCCACTCACTGGCCACTTTATTAGATAATTAAAGTCTTGGAGTTTCACCCCAGAGACTCAAAACTCTTTCCACAGAGACTAGAGATTTGACTTAGTATCTCAACCCAGAGACTCTGGACTCTTAAACCAGAAATTAAAGATTTAACTCGGACTGTCACCCAGAGACTTAAGATTCGACTCAGACTCTGACCCCAAAGACTAGAGATTAGATTTGGACTCTTACCCCAGAGACTCGAAATTTGACTTGGACTCTCCCCGCAGAGACTCAAGACTCAACTTGGACTCTCACTTCAGAGATTCGAGATTCATCCTGACGGTAACCTCAGAGACGTAAGACTTAACTCGAACTCTCAGCTCAGAGACACGAGATTCAACTCGGATTGTCACCCCAAAGACTTGACATTTGACTCATACTGTCGTCCCAGAGACTAGAGATTCAACTTTGACTCTGACCCCTGAGACTAGAGATTTGACTTTGACTCTGACCTCAGAGACTAGAGATTTGACTTTGACTCTGACCCCTGAGACTAGAGATTCAACTTTGACTCTGACCCCTGAGACTAGAGATTCAACTTTGACTCTGACCCCTGAGACTAGAGATTCAACTTTAACTCTGACCCCTGAGAGTAGAGATTCAACCTTGACTCTGACCCCTGAGACTAGAGATTCAACCTTGACTCTGACCCCTGAGACTAGAGATTCAACTTTAACTCTGACCCCTGAGACTAGAGATTCAACTTTAACTCTGACCCCTGAGACTAGAGATTCGACTCAGATTGTCAACCCAAAAATTTGACATTGGACCCAGACGCTCACGCCAGAAACTCAAAACTTCCACATCACTTGAGGCTCCACTTGGATTCTTACACCCCTCAGACTGGACACAGACTCTCACCTCAGAGACTCAACCCGGACTCACACCTTTACCTCCAAAACTTCAGACTTGATTTGAACAGAACTCTGTGAACATCCACGTTATATTCCTACATTTTTTTATTTGCACTCTAAACAAAATCAAATCTGCTACAAATGTAAACATATATAATAACAGCTGCGACTAGACACTACAAAACAGCCCAGAATGAAAAATGAGGAGGGGCTTTCTTACGTTTAGGTAAACCACTTTACAAACACACGATTTTTGTAATTTCTATTTACTTCTTAGGGCTGTTCTGTAGAAAACTGCTGTCCTTGAATATCACTCGTTTCCCTGCTGGCTCGTACGGGGGAATTGTTGTGTTTGCACTTAATACTGTTGCTTTTCCTCCTCATAATGGCATTTGTCCATGTAGCAGCTGGAGACAAACCAAGTAAAGGGGTTATTGAATTTAAAAGCCTTGTGTGCGTTTACCTACCTCAGAGATTTCCATCGACTCTGACAGCTTCGACAAAGCCAAGGCCACGCCGAGTACGACGTATTACAAGGGCAGACTGACAGAGGGGACGCTTTCCTTTGAGCTTTAGGATTTTTGCATTGATATATGTTGACTATAGTTGAGCTGCACATCAATCTCATAGAGCCTGCATTCAATTTAGGAAAGTGAGCAAAATAAAAGATCCCAGTGAAAAAAATGTTTAAACATATTTGCTTTACATTGTTATTTCTAGCTGCCGGAAAACTAATACTAATGTTAAACAGCAGTTAAAAGTTTGCTGGAAAAATGTTTCTGAGCTTAAATGATCCGAAATTTATATACAAATTTTATTCGTTAGTCAAGACAAAAGAATTTGGCTTGAACAGGGGTGCGTTTCTAATAACAATTGATCTTAGCAACTTTAAGAACCCCAATTTTATGAGTGTTTCCCAAACTTACGAACTAGTTTCAAGTATCTCTTTGTTGGTTCCGTCAAGAACTGAACCATCAATTTACATACGTTTCCTCATTATTATGCCACAAATGCATCGTTATGTGAATAATTATAATAAAAAAGAACAACAAACAAGGATTTACATTACTTTGAGCCAAATGCTTGGAGAAATAGAGAAAAAAACAAAACATACTATTTCCCAAGGCTCGGGGACGTTCTATAGATAAAGAGAAATAGCAGAAATGGGAGGAGATTGCTAGAGACACAAGTGCCTATAGTGTTCATCACATACTCACCTTAGTCAGCCTTCCTATTGGTAATTTATATGTGTATGTAATTGATAGTGTAGTGTCCATGCTCAGAACAATGCATTTTTAAAAGGATGATTAGCGCCCTCTTTTGTTTTTGAGACAGAATTGCACGTGAACTTAGAGTTAAGACGAACTTTTTTTACGAGTGTCTCGGATTACTCTTACATTTACGAACGACTTTATGCACTATGTTAGTTACAAAGGCTTTCGGGAAACATTCGTAATTTTAAGAATGTATTTAAGTATGAAGTTACGAAGTACTTAGCTTTATGAACGTTTTGGGAAACGCAGCCCAGGCTAGTAGCGTAGCACAATAACAAAGTACAGGCATACACAACAGAAGAGCAATGCGAGATCGAGAGCATCCTTTCATACACAGTGGCAACCCAAAGTGCTTTACAGAAATAAAGAAATAAGAAACAAAGCATTAAAATAAATCAGTGAAAAGAAATAAGAAATATACAAATGTTTAACAGAAAGAGAATTAAACATAAAAGTGAAGAACGAGGTTTAAAGGTGTTGTCGGACTGTGTGAAAAATGAAGTAGGAGGTTTAAAGTTGAAAGAGTTGTAGAACGGTTCAGAAAGAGTAAGAGTTCAGTAACAGACTTTTAAACTGTCGGCATGGAAACATGATGCTGTGATTGCGACTAGCGGGACAAAGTGGTAGATAATGGATGGTAAGATGAATCAGTGCTATAGTAGAATTCATATCAGTGAATCGTGTTTATACCAAATTCCAACTAAAAATGAATGTCCTTTTTAAACTGAGCTCTTTATAGGCTATAGATATATACATTAATATTTTATTTAGATTTCATATCTTGTCATTTTGCTTCCTTAGAATACACAAGAATGTTTTTTCCAGGACACACAACTATGTGGCTGTTTAGAGGTGAGATGTTGCTCTGGGGCAGGACTCGGGGTTGTTCCAGGAAATGTAACCTCTTTAAGGGGAGGCTTGAGCCCTCAGGCAGAATTCACCTCTCCTTCAACAAAGAGACAATGCAGAGCCCACCCATAGCTTCTTCCTATAATTAGCAAAGTAGTGGTGTGTCCTGTCACAATGTGCCTGGGAGGGAAATTTTAGCCATAAAAGCTTGAACTGGTAACTGGACTTGGACTGGTAATGGAACTGAGCAGAAGGAAACAGAGCAATTTCTATATACTTTGTGATGTGAGCATGGGATATACTGGGGCCTAGGTATGGAAATGGTTATGGTCCAGCATTTCCAGGGAGGTCCAGTATTTCCAGGGAGGTTCAGTGTTTACAGTTACCATCCAATACCTAGTTGGTTTTATTGAATCAAGCCTTTATATTATAGTCGATGATGGAATGTAGCACATTCATGTGATGCTGGAACTGCAATCTTCAAGCCAACATGTTCATAGCATTATTGAAACCGATGCATTGTTCTGTATTATGTAGTGTTTCCATCTATGCTCAAGACCTCCACAGTGTCTGCATGTGCATTAAACAGCTCTAAGTTTTAAGCTTTATACATTAGGACCTTCACATTAGGCCAAGATGAAGGAAACTCTCCGAGCCCTGCAGAAGAAAGTTTGTTGATGCCCACGTATCTGGGAAGAGCTTCAAAGCAATCTGATGTCAGACCTTGCCCTGTTGTGAAGGTCAGCTACAAATGGAGAACATTTCACAAAGCTGGCAAACCGCCCAGGCCTGCCCAGCCCGCCAAATCTGTCTCAGGGTCTGACCAAAAGGATACTTAACGAAGTCTCCAGATCCCAGAGCTGATCTGTAAGGCTTCTGCACATACTGTCAATGAAGAGCCAATCCAAACGTTGGTTTCTTTTTATTTTTAAAGCACTTTCTGGCCGTATGCCATCGTATATCACAACAATGTTCACTGAGAATAGTACATATTACGGAACTCGCTCCAGTGATTGGACTAGCTCCAGTAATTAGATCACTCTTCAGGTACTGAGAGTTTCTACTGAACTGGGAAAATCTGCTTTCAGCTCCAGCAGCACCAGCGAGCTGGACGTCACTACAGAAAACACTAAAGCTCAGCTCGCTGGAGTCACTGAGTCACTTTAAACTCTTAATTTTAACCACCTCCACACAACCTGCCAGTGTTTTATTTAATTTTAGTTAATTTTAGTTAATTTTTTATTTATTCATTTATTTTATTTTAATTTCCTTTTGCTGTTCTTTTATCTTGATTTTTTTAAATTATATTATTATTATTATTATTTTATATTATATTATTATTTTTATTTTTTTTGACTATTTTATGTTTTACTATATTTATATCTATTTTTATTGACTCATGTTTTATTTTTGTCTTATTCCTGATTTTAGTTTCTTATTCAGTTTTTATTTGTTTTTCTTAATTCTGTCTCTGTTCTTATTGTTTCTTTTACATTTTAAGTACTCATTAAAATTAATTTAAATTTATTTTCAATTCCTATTTCTTAAGCAATTGTAATGCTCGGCTACATTGTAAATGAGGGTCTCCCTGAATGTACTCCCGAGTGAAAATAAAGGTTAATTGGTTTTCTACTCCAGAGTGTTGTTAAAAGCACATATTGAAGCTCCTTTGGCCCAAAAGTGGATAAAAACCTGAAAGGTTTGAGTGCTGATGTGTGCCAACATCACAGCAAGTGCCATTGTATTTGCAAGACAGCTTCATATTTTCGGCCACCAGAGCATTCCTCCCAGTTTTGTTTCTTCAAAGAAAATCTGACTAAAAAAATGTTAATTAAAACAAATTTGCATCTACGATTACATACAAACCATGTTTTAAATTTAGTTTCTTTAGTCTAGCTCTAGCTCTGGAACTGATGCAGCTAACAAACACTAGATTTAAATAGACATCCAAAAATTCACTGCACATACATTCTTAAAATATGCCTAATAATAATAATAATAATAATAATAATTATTATTATTATTATTATTATTTTTTTTATTTATTTATTTATTTTTTTAAAATTTATTTATCAAGCACTTTTCATACCAGCTCAAAGTGCTTTACAGTGGTGAGTGGATCAGACACAGCAGTTCTGCTGCTGCTGGAGTGTTTAAACACCTCAGGGTCACTGCTGGACTGAGAATCGTCCACCAACCAAAACTATCCGGACAGCAGTTTCCTGTGGGCGGCGTCCTGTGTCCACTGATGAAGAAGAACACAAACACAAACTGTGCAGCAGCAGATGATCTACTGTCTGTGACTTTACATCTACAAGGTGGACCAGCAAGTAGTAGGAGTGTCTAATAGAGTGAACAGTGAGTGGACACAGTGTTTAAACACTCCAGCAACACACTAATATACCACCACCACGTCAGTGTCACTGCAGTGCTGAGAATAATCCACCTCCCTAATAGTATCTGCTCTGTGGTGGTCCTGTGGGGGTCCTGATCATTAAAGAACAGAGTAATAAAGTATACAGAGAATCAGATGAACTACAGTCTGTAAGTGGAGCTCCTGTATGTTCAGTGGAGCTGATGAAACAACGGTGAGAGTAGAAACTGTGAGGTGGTTGACGCCATGAAAAGGGAACATATTTTTCCCTTAAAATAATACACTCTCAGTTTAAACTTTTGATCTGTGATTTGTGTTCTATTCTGAATGAAATATTAGATGTTGGCATCTCCACATCATTGCATTCAGTTTTTATTCACAATTTGTTTAGTGTCCCAACTTTTTTGGAATCCGGTTTGTAATCCATTACTAATATCACTGCATTGGCTTTGGCTTGAGAAACGGATACAGTTTAAAATTCTTACCCTTACTTATAGAGCATTGCATGGTCAGGCTCCATGTATATAGCTGATCTACTTCACCTATACATACCAGCACTTTCTAATAGGTCAAGTAACGTGAATTTGCTGTCTGTTCCTCGTTCCCGATTGAAGACTCGTGGGGATCGAGCATTTGAGGTTATTGCTCCTAAATTGTGGAATACATTACCAAGTTGCTGATTCGGTGGAGTCTTTTAAAAAACAATTAAAGACGTATCTTTTAAAGCAGGCGTTTGGATAATGCATCTGGTTCACTGTCTTGGACTTTATGGTCTTATAATGTGTTGTCTATTTTATTTGTCCATGAGAAGTGCTATATAAATCAATGTTACTTACTTACTTTAGAAGCTGCACAGGTAGAGGCAGTCTCTGACTAAGGTAGTCTCTGACTGAGTCTTTAGGCGTGTTCAAGATACGGCTGCGCCTGGCCTTGGTGGTCAGCGAGAGCAGCCGGACGCAGTGGGTGGAGGAGGTTAGTATAGAGCCTCAACTCGGACGGTCGCCACCTACAGCCTACGTGAACAACGACGGGTCTCACCGTGTTAGCTCTCTTTACAGCTGATGAAGTAGATGTCATAGAAAAATAGTAAAAAGAAAGAAAAGAATTAGACTCACAAGATGTCGACGTTGTATGTCATTGTGAAGCGACGGTGGCGCCGACTTAAGATAGACATAAAAACTACCCGGCATGCACCGCACCGAGCCAGGCGGAGGTCAGGCTGCACGGCTCTGTGTGAAGTCGAACACGCCTTTTGTGTAAGGTGGGCGTGAGCTGAAACCGTCCCATCCTATCTCAATGCTGGTGCATCTGGATGGTGTACAGTGATGTAACTGAGGGTGAAGCAGTTGACACATATGGACAGGTGAGCTGGCTGGTGATGGTGAGGAGGAGGTCCTGATGGTCAGTCCTCCAACAGTGTTCAACAGACGGGAGGACAGTCCCCCAATCATAGCTTTCAAGAAATCTGCAGGGATGTTTCCTCTCATGATCAAAGTTTTGGGAAATTATCATATACCTCAAAGCTTAGCCATACTGAGCTGTGATGATTCTAAGAGGATGCTATTTGGGGCTTTGGGATCTGTCGCTCCCGCCATACATGCAAAATCTACCCAGTAATATCTGGTATAACGTTCATGGAGAGAGAGAGAGAGAGAGAGAGAGAGCGAGAGAGAGAGAGAGAGAGAGAGCGAGAGAGAGAGAGAGAGAGCGAGAGAGAGAGAGCGAGAGAGAGAGAGAGAGAGAGAGAGAGGAACAGCAATAGGAAGCTATAACAGCCCCATCTCTCATTGCTGTGCAGGTGGAGCTCTGCTGTGGCTGTAATCCTCGTTCATGTTGAACCTTGCCTGACCTTTGCCGTCTCACAACACAGCGTAAATTGTCAATATCTGCAGATAATTGGCCTGGTTAACATCTCGGCCTTTCCAGGGTAAACAGTGGAGGATTAGCTGTCATGACCAAACCCAGATGGGCTGACGTTTTGAGCCCCCCGTGCCAAATTAGATGCATGTTGCCCGCAATACAGTTCCCAGTTCGCTAAGTGTTTTGAGCGTTGCATGAATGGTTTGATGTTTCCCAGCTGGTGGAGTAATTTGCTATTGTTCTTGGTTTGCCTGTGGCTCGGAAACATCTTGGGCTGGCTGCTCGAGCCACGCTGCATAACAGCTATGAAGCCGCCTGGACCAGCCACTTCTTCAAAGCTGCGTCGCTGCTGCATGGCTGCCTAGGCTGGAGGTTGCATTGCAGCTACAAGGCTACCTGGGCCGGTTGTATAGCTTGTGTCTTTTCAACCCAGGTCCTGGACATGTTAGAGCTTTTCCCGCTGTAGCCAAGGGCGTAGGAGTGGGTTTGACACTGGGGGGGGGCATATTTGCCCATATGTATCAAGGCCCACCCTATCCCCTACAATATTATCCAGGAAATCACACACTACAGGACAATGCCACCGTCCTGTGACAGTGATGCCTTCCTCCCCGATGCCCTAAACGACTTTTATGCACGGTTTGAGGCACAGAACAACACGTTGGTGAGCAAGATCACACCCAAGCCAGACGAGCAGGCGCTGTGCCTGACTGCAGTGGACGTGAGGAAAACTCTGCGCAGAGTCAACCCACGGAAAGCTGCAGGACCAGACAACATCCCTGGCAGAGTGCTCAGAGAGTGTGCAGACCAGTTGACAGATGTTCTCACGGACATCTTCAACGTCTCCCTGCGCAGCTCCACTGTCCCAACGTGCCTCAAGACCACCACCATCATCCCCGTGCCGAAGAAGTCCACGGTGTCCTGCCTCAATGACTACCGTCCCGTAGCTCTCACGCCCATCATCATGAAGTGCTTTGAGAGACTAGTCATGAGGAACATCAAAACCCAACTGCCCTCTTCATTGGACCCCTTGCAATTTGCATATCGTCCCAACCGCTCCACGGACGATGCCATCACCACCACCCTTCATCTCTCCCTTACCCACCTGGAGAAGAAGGACACCTATGTCAGAATGCTGTTCATAGACTTCAGTTCAGCATTCAACACCATCATCCCACAGAATCTCACCAGGAAGTTAAGCCTGCTGGGCCTCAACACCCCCCTGTGCAACTGGATCCTGGACTTCCTGACAGGGAGGCCCCAGTTAGTCCGGTTCGGGAACAGCAGCTCCAGCACCATCACCATGAACACTGGGGCACCCCAGGGCAGTGTACTGAGTCCTCTGTTGTTCACCCTGCTGACTCATGACTGTGTTGCGAAACACAGTTCTAACAGCATCATAAAGTTCGCCGATGATACAACTGTGCTGGGTCTCATCAGCAAAGGCGACGAGTCAGCATACAGGGAGGAGGTACAGCAGCTGACAGACTGGTGTACAGTCAACAACCTTCACTGGAATGTAGAGAAGACCAAGGAAATGGTTGTTGACTTCAGGAAATCAAGACCGGACCACTCTCCGCTTAACATCAACGGCTCCTCTGTGGAGATCGTTAAGAGCACCAAGTTCCTTGGTGTCCACCTAGCGGAGAACCTCACCTGGTCCCTGAACACCAGCTCTACAGCCAAGAAAGCCCAGCAGCGTCTCTACTTCTTCCGGAAGCTGAGAAAGGCCCGTCTCCCTCCACCCATCCTCACCCTCTTCTATAGGGGAACCATAGAGAGCATCCTAAGCAGCTGCATCACTGCTTGGTTTGGGACCTGCACAGCCTCTGACCGCAAGTCCCTCCAACGCATTGTGAGGACAGCTGAGAGGATCATCGGAGTCTCTCTCCCCTCCGTCTTGGACATTTACACCACCCGCTGCATCCGCAAAGCAACCAGCATTGTGGATGACCCCACCCACCCTTCACACAGACTGTTCTCCCTCCTGCCATCAGGAAGAAGGTACCGCAGCGTCCGGTCCAACACGACCAGACTCTGCAACAGCTTCTTCCCCCAAGCCATCAGACTTCTCAACACAACTCAACGTCTGAACTGATATCTTTCTCCAACCATTTACCCCAGATAAAAAAAAGGGAAGCATTTTTGCACAAAGCATTGCACTAATAACTTTACTACCTCACTGGACTCTATTTATTACACATTGCACAATTTGCACACAACCAGCAATTATTTATTATTCTCTGTCTGTACTGTGTTGTGTTGTCTGTCCGTACTTGTTTGTTTGTGTTGCACTTGTGTCTTGTATGCACTGTCTATGTTGCACCATGGTCCTGGAGGAACGTTGTTTCGTTTCACTGTGTACTCTGTATGTAGTTGAAATGACAATAAAAAACCCACTTGATTATCTATAAGCTGATCCCACTGTAGGTAAGGTAGTAAATCACTGTATGTATAGTGACGTAGAACAACATTTGTGGAATTACAGTAAATTATAAATAAATAAACAAAATATAATATTATCTGTACGTCTGATTATTATTATATAAATCAAATTAAAGATCACTTTACAAACTAAACTAGATTCTCCACATTACATGGTACTGCTGTCAGAAAACTTAAATCATACATACAATGTCTGAATTATATACATAAATAACCAAAATATATATTATTTTCTTTGGAGCATGATGCTGAAATGAAATGATAAATAAATGTATGTTAAGGTTTCCTGACTAGACTAGACTAACATTAGTGTTAGACAGTAAGGCGGTGTCCCAAACGGCGCCCTCTGGAACATTACACACTACACTACTAAAAGGCACTTCTAACGCTGAAGCCCTTTTATTAATTAATTAATTAATTAATTTTATTTATTATATTTTATTTTTACGAATGTAGTGTAGAAGCAGTCTGCAGTTTGGGGCGTGGCCAGAGAGTAATGTAACTTTATGTTTAGAGTGCTTTTGACTGAAGTTAATATAAATGTTAGCTACAAACACCGTCCTAGAGTGTTATCATAACAGACTAGGATATTTTTATCAATGCTATTCGTTGCTCTCGTCACTGACCTCGAGTTTAAAGCTCTAGCGACACTACAGCGAGGTGAGAACTCGGGTCAGTGAAGCTTCTAACTGCAGGAAATTTCTGAACAGGCATCTCCACACAAGCCTTAACAACGTAAAAGACCCAGAGCAGCTAACGATCAGAGCCAGTTGCTAAAAACAGGTGAATTGCAAACACTTTTAAAATAAAAGTTTTTAAACAGGCTTTTTCTACATGTTTCTGATATTGGGTGGGACATGTCCCCCCCATCCCCCCCGGTTCCTACGCCAATGGCTGTAGCACATGTGCACCAATACAATAATGGGCTGTTACTGAACTCATTGGTTGGATCAGGTTTGTTGGTAGCAGGAAAAACGCTAAAAACAGGAAGGCCAGTGGGACCAGGGTTGGGACGCGTGGGCCTAAGCTTGCTACATCACAGCTACATGATGTCTGGATGACGGCATGTCATTGCTGTCTAAAGAAAACCAAGTCCAAAAGCAGTGGCTTTACTGTAGAGGACAAAAACTGTCCTAACTTTCAATGTAAGTCAGTGTAAAGAGGTTTTATTCCAAGCCAATCTGGAGCATTTCTATTGGTCCATTCATCATGAGATTCCTGCCTGGTGTAAAAAAACAGCTGTGCTCAAGTTACTTGTGGGCGTGTGTTTCTTTGGACGTTGTTCCTCCATAAACCTGCATTAATGCTGCCTTCACAGATCTTCACCTAACAACACTGCTACCTGTTCTTCATGGGATGCTTCTGTTTCGTCTTGAACTTTGTAGACTTCATCTGCTTGTTAAACCGTGATGTATTGATCTTCTACCGTGTTGGCTGAGACTCTCATTGTTTAAATAGATCTGAGCCCAGAAAACTACCAAGGACAGGAAACGGTGGACGCAGTGGATGAGTGACGACTCTTAAACCAATGAAGAACCAACAAAGTTTGATGCCAGTGATATGGCATCAATGTTAGCTGGCTAGCTAATGTTAGCTCACATTATCACCACTGGCTAAGGCCAAACTGGTAATTGTTGTAGACACTCCTGATAAAGCCTATGTGGAAGTACAAGGGATGTGTTTCCATTAAAGTGGCCAGCAAGTGGAAGCAAAAGGAGGCATTTCTGATAAAGTGGCCAGTGAGTGAAAGCACAAGGTGGGTGTTTCCAATAAAGTGACCAGTGAGTGGAAGTACAAAGAAGGTGTTTCCTATAAAGTGGCCAGTTAGTAGATGTCTAAGGGTGGTGTTTCCAATAATATGACCAGTTGTTGAAAGTACAAGGGCAGTGTTTTCAATAAAATGGCCAGTAAGTTTAAGCACAAGGTGGGTGTGTCCAATAAAGAGGCCATTGAGTGGAAGTACAAGGGAGGTGTTTCTAATAAAGTGGCCAGTGAGTCAAAGCACAAGGTGGGTGTTTCCAATAAAATGGCCAGTGAGTTCAAGCACAAGATGGGTGTTTCCAATAAAGTGGCCATTGAGTTGAAGTACAAGGGAGGTGTTTCTAATAAAGTGGCCGGTGAATGAAAGTACATGGTAGGGATTTTCAATAAATTGGCCAATGCCTGGAAGTACAAGGCTGGTGTTTCTAATAAAGTGGCCAGTAAATGGAAGTACAAGGGAGGTGTTTCCAATAAATTGGCCAGTGAGTGGAAGTATAGGGCCAGTGTTGAACCAGGACAAAGCAAGGTAGGAAGGAATTAGATGAGCTCGGCAGCACACTGGTCCCTTCCACTTAGACACTGCGCTGCCATGGCAACAACCTCCATGGCAACCAGCGTGGATGCTGTGACCCAGGAAGAAGACGGACTGTGATGTGAGCGGAGACGGAGCCAGCGTGCTGTAACGGACGCCCTGCTGAAGAAGGCGACCCAAAACTGACCCGAATGAGGAACGTCTCGGCTGCTGCGGCTCCAGCGCGTCGCTATAGTGATTTATCGCTCCAGGGCATCCGTCTTCCGAAAACTTTCCACTGACTGAGCAAGGTTAAAGGAAAAAATGAAACTGGAGGAAATATGTTCACTGGCCACTTTATTAGAAACCCTCTCTCTGCAGTTCCACCGCTGTGGGCTATAGCGCAAACCGCTAATGCACGAGTTTCTGATGAGGTGCTTATTCAGTGGCCAGTTAGCAGAACTAGAAGGTGAGAGTTTCTAATAAAGTGGCCAGTTAGTGGAACTAGAAGGTGAGTGTTTCTAATAAAGTGGCCAGTTATTGGAACTAGAAGGTGAGTGTTTCCAATGAAGTGGCCAGTTAGTAGAACTAGAAGGTGAGTGTTTCTAATAAAGTGGCCAGTTATTGGAACTAGAAGGTGAGTTTTTCCAATAAAGTGGCCAGGTAGTGGAACTAGAAGGTGAGTGTTTCCAAAATAGTGGCCAGTTATTGGAACTAGGTGTTTCTAATAAAGTGGCCAGTTAGTGGAACTAGAAGGTGAGTGTTTCCAAAAAAGTGGCCAGTTATTGGAACTAGAAGGTGTTTCTAATAAAGTGGCCAGTTAGTGGAACTAGAAGGTGGGTGTTTCTAATAAATTGGCCAGTTAGTGGAACTAGAAGGTGAGTGTTTACAATAAATTGTAGCTAGTTAGTGGAATATAATGTAGGTGTTTCTAATAAAGTGGCCAGTTAGCGGAACTAGAAGGTGAGTGTTTCCAATGAAGTGGCCAGTTAGTAGAACTAGAAGGTGAGTGTTTCTAATAAAGTGGCCAGTTATTGGAACTAGAAGGTGAGTTTTTCCAATAAAGTGGGCAGTTACTGGAACTAGGTGTTTCTAATAAAGTGGCCAGTTAGTGGAACTAGAAGGTGGGTGTTTCTAATAAATTGGCCTGTTAGTGGAACTAGAAGGTGAGTGTTTACAATAAATTGTAGCTAGTTAGTGGAATATAATGTAGGTGTTTCTAATAAAGTGGCCAGTTAGCGGAACTAGAAGGTGAGTGTTTCCAATGAAGTGGCCAGTTAGTAGAACTAGAAGGTGAGTGTTTCTAATAAAGTGGCCAGTTATTGGAACTAGAAGGTGAGTTTTTCCAATAAAGTGGGCAGTTATTGGAACTAGGTGTTTCTAATAAAGTGGGCAGTTATTGGAACTAGGTGTTTCTAATAAAGTGGCCAGGTAGTGGAACTAGAAGGTGAGTGTTTCCAAAAAAGTGGGCAGTTATTGGAACTAGGTGTTTCTAATAAAGTGGCCAGTTAGTGGAACTAGAAGGTGAGTGTTTACAATAAATTGTAGCTAGTTAGTGGAATATAATAAAGGTGTTTCTAATAAAGTGGCCAGTTATTGGAACTAAAAGGTGAGTGTTTCCAATGAAGTGGCCAGTTAGTAGAACTAGAAGGTGAGTGTTTCTAATAAATTGGCCAGTTAGTGGAACTAGAAGGTGAGTATTTCCAATAAAGTGGCCAGTTAGTGGAATATAATGTAGGTGTTTCTAATAAAGTGGCCAGTTAGTAGAACTAGATGGTGAGTGTTTCTAATAAAGTGGCCAGTTACTGGAACTAGAAGGTGAGTGTTTCCAATACAGTGGCTAGTTAGTGGAACTAGAAGTTGAGTGTTTCTAATAAAGTGGCCAGTTAGTGGAACTAGAAGGTGAGTGTTTCTAATAAAGTGGCCAGTTAGCGGCACTAGAAGGTGAGAGTTTCTAATAAAGTGGCCAGTTAGTGGAACTAGAAGGTGAGTGTTTCCAATACAGTGGCCAGTTAGTAGAACTATAAGGTGAGTGTTTCTAATAAAGTGGCCAGTTAGCGGCACTAGAAGGTGAAAGTTTCTAATAAAGTGGCCAGTTAGCAGAACTAGCAGGTGAGTGTTTACAATAAATTGGCCAGTTAGTGGAACTAGAAGGTGAGTGTTTACAATAAAGTGGCCTGTCAGTGGAATATAATGTAGGTGTTTCTAATAAAGTGGCTAGTTAGTGGAACTAGAAGGTGAGTTTTTCCAATACAGTGACCAGTTAGTGGAACTAGAAGGTGAATGTTTCTAATAAAGTGGCCAGTTAGGGGCACTAGAAGGTAAGAGTTTCTAATAAAGTGGCCAGTTAGCAGAACTAGCAGGTGAGTGTTTACAATAAATTGTGGCTAGTTAGTGGAATATAATGTAGGTGTTTCTATTAAAGTGGCTAGTTACTGGAACTAGAAGGTGAGTGTTTCTAATAAAGTGGCCAGTTAGTGAAACTAGAAGTTGAGTGTTTCTAATAAAGTGGCCAGTTAGTGGAACTAGAAGGTGAGTGTTTCTAATAAAGTGGCCAGTTAGCGGCACTTGAAGGTGAGAGAGTTTCTAATAAAGTGGCCAGTTAGTGGAACTAGAAGGTGAGTGTTTCCAATACAGTGGCCAGTTAGCGGCACTAGAAGGTGAAAGTTTCTAATAAAGTGGCCAGTTAGCAGAACTAGCAGGTGAGTGTTTACAATAAATTGGCCAGTTAGTGGAACTAGAAGGTGAGTGATTCCAATAAAGTGGCCAGTTAGTGGAATATAATGTAGGTGTTTCTAATAAAGTGGCTAGTTAGTGGAACTAGAAGGTGAGTTTTTCCAATACAGTGACCAGTTAGTGGAACTAGAAGGTGAGTGTTTCTAATAAAGTGGCCAGTTAGGGGCACTAGAAGGTAAGAGTTTCTAATAAAGTGGCCAGTTAGCAGAACTAGCAGGTGAGTGTTTACAATAAATTGTGGCTAGTTAGTGGAATATAATGTAGGTGTTTCTAATAAAGTGGCTAGTTACTGGAACTAGAAGGTGAGTGTTTCTAATAAAGTGGCTAGTTACTGGAACTAGCAGGTGAGTGTTTACAATAAATTGGCCAGTTAGTGGAACTAGAAAGTGAGTGTTTCCAATAAAGTGGCCAGTTAGTGGAATATAATGTAGGTGTTTCTAATAAAGTGGCCAGTTAGTAGAACTAGATGGTGAGTGTTTCTAATAAAGTGGCCAGTTACTGGAACTAGAAGGTGAGTGTTTCCAATACAGTGGCTAGTTAGTGGAACTAGAAGTTGAGTGTTTCTAATAAAGTGGCCAGTTAGTGGAACTAGAAGGTGAGTGTTTCTAATAAAGTGGCCAGTTAGCGGCACTAGAAGGTGAGAGTTTCTAATAAAGTGGCCAGTTAGTGGAACTAGAAGGTGAGTGTTTCCAATACAGTGGCCAGTTAGTAGAACTATAAGGTGAGTGTTTCTAATAAAGTGGCCAGTTAGCGGCACTAGAAGGTGAAAGTTTCTAATAAAGTGGCCAGTTAGCAGAACTAGCAGGTGAGTGTTTACAATAAATTGGCCAGTTAGTGGAATATAATGTAGGTGTTTCTAATAAAGTGGCCAGTTAGTAGAACTAGATGGTGAGTGTTTCTAATAAAGTGGCCAGTTACTAGAACTAGAAGGTGAGTGTTTCCAATACAGTGGCTAGTTAGTGGAACTAGAAGTTGAGTGTTTCTTATAAAGTGGCCAGTTAGTGGAACTAGAAGGTGAGTGTTTCTAATAAAGTGGCCAGTTAGCGGCACTAGAAGGTGAGAGTTTCTAATAAAGTGGCCAGTTAGTGGAACTAGAAGGTGAGTGTTTCCAATACAGTGGCCAGTTAGTAGAACTATAAGGTGAGTGTTTCTAATAAAGTGGCCAGTTAGCGGCACTAGAAGGTGAGAGTTTCTAATAAAGTGGCCAGTTAGCAGAACTAGCAGGTGAGTGTTTACAATAAATTGGCCAGTTAGTGGAACTAGAAGGTGAGTGTTTCCAATAAAGTGGCCAGTTAGGGGCACTAGAAGGTAAGAGTTTCTAATAAAGTGGCCAGTTAGCAGAACTAGCAGGTGAGTGTTTACAATAAATTGTGGCTAGTTAGTGGAATATAATGTAGGTGTTTCTAATAAAGTGGCTAGTTACTGGAACTAGAAGGTGAGTGTTTCTAATAAAGTGGCTAGTTACTGGAACTAGCAGGTGAGTGTTTACAATAAATTGGCCAGTTAGTGGAACTAGAAAGTGAGTGTTTCCAATAAAGTGGCCAGTTAGTGGAATATAATGTAGGTGTTTCTAATAAAGTGGCCAGTTAGTAGAACTAGATGGTGAGTGTTTCTAATAAAGTGGCCAGTTACTGGAACTAGAAGGTGAGTGTTTCCAATACAGTGGCTAGTTAGTGGAACTAGAAGTTGAGTGTTTCTAATAAAGTGGCCAGTTAGTGGAACTAGAAGGTGAGTGTTTCTAATAAAGTGGCCAGTTAGCGGCACTAGAAGGTGAGAGTTTCTAATAAAGTGGCCAGTTAGTGGAACTAGAAGGTGAGTGTTTCCAATACAGTGGCCAGTTAGTAGAACTATAAGGTGAGTGTTTCTAATAAAGTGGCCAGTTAGCGGCACTAGAAGGTGAAAGTTTCTAATAAAGTGGCCAGTTAGCAGAACTAGCAGGTGAGTGTTTACAATAAATTGGCCAGTTAGTGGAATATAATGTAGGTGTTTCTAATAAAGTGGCCAGTTAGTAGAACTAGATGTTGAGTGTTTCTAATAAAGTGGCCAGTTACTGGAACTAGAAGGTGAGTGTTTCCAATACAGTGGCTAGTTAGTGGAACTAGAAGTTGAGTGTTTCTTATAAAGTGGCCAGTTAGTGGAACTAGAAGGTGAGTGTTTCTAATAAAGTGGCCAGTTAGCGGCACTAGAAGGTGAGAGTTTCTAATAAAGTGGCCAGTTAGTGGAACTAGAAGGTGAGTGTTTCCAATACAGTGGCCAGTTAGTAGAACTATAAGGTGAGTGTTTCTAATAAAGTGGCCAGTTAGCGGCACTAGAAGGTGAGAGTTTCTAATAAAGTGGCCAGTTAGCAGAACTAGCAGGTGAGTGTTTACAATAAATTGGCCAGTTAGTGGAACTAGAAGGTGAGTGTTTCCAATAAAGTGGCCAGTTAGTGGAATATAATGTAGGTGTTTCTAATAAAGTGGCTAGTTACTGGAACTAGAAGGTGAGTGTTTCCAATACAGTGGCCAGTTAGTGGAACTAGAAGGTGAGAGTTTCTAATAAAGTGGCTAGTTAGCAGAACTAGCAGGTGAGTGTTTCCAATAAATTGGCCAGTTAGTGGAACTAGAAGCTGAGTGTTTCCAATAAAGTGGCCAGTCAGTGGAATATAATGTAGGTGTTTCTAATAAAGTGGCTAGTTAGTGGAACTAGAAGGTGAGAGTTTCTAATAAAGTGGCCAGTTAGTAGAACTAGAAGGTGAGTGTTTCTAATAAAGTGGCCAGTTAGCGGCACTAGAAGGTGAGAGTTTCTAATAAAGTGGCCAGTTAGCGGCACTAGAAGGTGAGAGTTTCTAATAAAGTGGCCAGTTAGCAGAACTAGCAGGTGTGTGTTTACAATAAATTGTGGCTAGTTAGTGGAATATAATGTAGGTGTTTCTAATAAAGTGGCCAGTTACTGGAACTAGAAGGTGAGTGTTTCCAATACAGTGGCTAGTTAGTGGAACTAGAAGTTGAGTGTTTCTAATAAAGTGGCCAGTTACTGGAACTAGAAGGTGAGTGTTTCCAATACAGTGGCTAGTTAGTGGAACTAGAAGTTGAGTGTTTCTAATAAAGTGGCTAGTTACTGGAACTAGAAGGTGAGTGTTTCTAATAAAGTGGCCAGTTAGCGGCACTAGAAGGTGAGAGTTTCTAATAAAGTGGCCAGTTAGTGGAACTAGAAGGTGAGTGTTTCCAATACAGTGACCAAGTTTCTAATAAAGTGGCCAGTTAGCAGAACTAGCAGGTGAGTGTTTACAATAAACTGGCCAGTTAGTGGAACTAGAAGGTGAGTGTTTCCAATAAAGTGGCCAGTTAGTGGAATATAATGTAGGTGTTTCTAATAAAGTGGCTAGTTACTGGAACTCGAAGGTGAGTGTTTCCAATACAGTGGCCAGTTAGTGGAACTAGAAGGTGAGTGTTTCTAATAAAGTGGCCAGTTAGCAGAACTAGCAGGTGAGTGTTTCCAATAAATTGGCCAGTTAGTGGAACTAGAAGCTGAGTTTTTCCAATACAGTGGCCAGTTAGTGGAACTAGAAGGTGAGTGTGTCTAATAAAGTGGCCAGTTAGCGGCACTAGAAGGTGAGAGTTTCTAATAAAGTGGCCAGTTAGCAGAACTAGCAGGTGAGTGTTTCCAATAAATTGGCCAGTTAGTGGAACTAGAAGCTGAGTGTTTACAATAAATTGGCCAGTTAGTGGAACTAGAAGGTGAGTGTTTCCAATAAAGTGGCCAGTTAGTGGAATATAGTGTAGGTGTTTCTAATAAAGTGGCCAGTTACTGGAACTAGAAGGTGAGTGTTTCTAATAAAGTGGCCAGTTAGTGAAAGTTACTAGTTTTGACACATTAATAGAAACAGGCGAAGGTGAGCTGTTCTGCATTGAATATGAGTGTTTGGTGACGGTACCAGGTTTTAATGCTGACTGATAGAAAACACAAACTAAAATCAGTAAACATCAGAATCTGTTATTCTAACAACAGGTCACTATTGTCCTTTTTGTTTGTGTTATTTATGTATTATTATTTATGTTATTTATGTTTTTATTTGTTTTTCTTTTATGATTTATCTTACTTAAGTCTGTCTCTGTTCTTATTGTTTCTTTTACATTTTAAGTACTTATTAAAATTCATTTTTATCTAATTTATTTTCAATTCCTTTTTGTTTAGCAATTATAATGCTTGGCGACACTGTAAACAAGGGGCTCCCTCAATGTGCTCCCGAGTGAAAACAAAGTTTGATTGATTTCATAAGCTCTTTATAAAGGTAGTACTATTCTAAATCAATTGCCTTATTTTGAGAGTTCTTTTAGGAGCCAAAACACCAAGAGCTCAACATTCAACATTCAACCATGCTTACATGGAACTACTTTGTTTCTAGAAAGATACTGCATCAGCTGCGCGAGAGCATTGGTCAGCTCCCACATTTATTAGGAATGTAATATGATAGATATGACATCATCAGCTCATGATTGAGATTGGGTTGAATTCCAGTCTCTGAAATGACCTAAAAAATCTTTTCATCTTTTACTTTACCACCAAAACTCAATGTTGGTTGGACGTCTGGCAAAGTTGTCCTATCTTTTTTTTTAGGATGTTTTTGTGGGGTGGCTAATTTTCATGCATCCTAAACTAAATCTTAATTAAAGATGGTGTTTCTGTTTTCGCCACCAGTTTTGGACCACACAGTTTGCGTTAAGCCAACTGGTGCTAACGTCCAACCGCCCCCGGCTCACATCTGTCACGGCAAGTCTTTCCACATCGTCTGAGTGGTACTGCTCAATGGGAAGAAAATAAATATGTAAATCACTCGCTTTCAGCCACTTCGCCTCCAGTAAGAAAAGATACCAACTATATCTGATTACTCGTCAGAGCAACTCAACAACTCAAACAACTGCTTTCTATAGTGGAATGTTGAATGTTCTTAAAAAAAGATTTCTTTTTTTTTTTTTTTTTGGCCAACCACCCCCCCCCCCTCTCTTTGTAGGACTAGTAATTATTTATTATTTATTTCATAACAACAATCATTGTACTGCAACATTTTTTTCTTTTCCATGCAGATAGGGTTTGGGTTTCTGAATTGGAGGGACTGGGGAGTGAAATGCAGGAGGAAGTGCAAGGGGCGGGGGGAACGAAGTGGAACAAATAAGGAATGGGAAAGAAAACACAAATATACAAACAAACAAATAAACAAACAGAAAAAAAAACAAAAAACAAAACAAAAAAAACTTATGAGTGCCTGAGGTGTGAGTCATAGACAAGACCCAGGTATCTGGGCTGCTAGTGCAGTTAAACAGTCCAGTTTTAAGACTTTGGTTTACAAGTAAAGGTTGAGACTTAAGTCTCTAAAGCACAAGACTAAGTCAAGCCTTGAATCTGAGTTGAGTCTAGTTTCTTTGAGGTTCAAGCCTAGACTTAAGTGCCTGAGGTGTGAGTCATAGACAAGATCCAGGTATCTGGGATGCTAGTCCAGTTGAACCATCCAGTCTTGAGACATTGGGTTAAAAGGCTAGTTTGAGACTCAAGTCTCTGGAGCACAAGACTAAGTCAAGTCTTAAATCTAAATCAGGTCTAGCTTCTCTGAGATGCAAATGCAAGTCTGGTCTTGAGTGCCTGTAGTGTGAGTCCACGGTAAGACTCATGTCTCTGGGCTGCTAGTCCAGTTGAACAGCCTAATCTTAAGACTTTGGGTTGCAATTCTAAGTTAAGACTCAAGTCTTTGGAGCACAAGCAACTAAGTAAGTCTAGAGTAAGTACAAGTCTAGACTTAAGTGCCTGAGGTGTGAGTCATAGAAAAACCCAGGTATATGGGGTGCTAATGCAGTTGAACAGTCCAGTCTTGGGACTTTGGGTAACATTTTCTAGGTCTTTTGGGTGAGAGTCAAGTCTTGAGTCATTAGCAAAGAGTTTTAGTTTGGTCTTAAGTCAGAGTTTAATGGCGAGCCACACTGAACTCAGGAACTGGAGTTCACAAACATCTCCATCCCAGTCTATCCAGAGCGCTTCTAACTGGTTTAAACTGCTGGATAAAAATAAGCCACCGTGTTAAGATGTCTTTAACTTCCCAATCGTGTTCTGTGGACTTGTCCCCATCACTCTCTGGGAGGAGAATTCTCATTTCGGAGTTCTTTCCTGGTGAAATAAAGGTTAAATAAAATAAAATAACAACGCCTGGGTGCAGCCCGAAGGCAGAGAACAGCACTGCTGAGTTTCAGGCTTGCCGCTGGGAGAAAGAAAGGGCTTCGGAGCTTGTTTACCTCCATTCCCCCAACTACATGCTGTCCTCCAGCGCGTGACTCCAGCACAGCTTTATACCGGGAATGGAGTTGCGCTCGGAAAGGCAAATAATAAGATCATCCCGCGAGCCGCGACTGTGGGCACAGACTCAGTGCGAGAGGGGGGAGAAAAAAACAGGCAGCGGCCTGTCAGATTGCAGCCCCCCGTAATTGGACTGCTTAAGAATTATATGCAATTTTCTGTGGTTATACCACATAGTACTTAGATATTTATAGCCAGGAACTCGGTTCTCATTTATCTGCCAGAGGAACGAGAGTGATTAAGTCTATCCATCCATCATCTGTGTGTCACTAGCAGGGCTTTACCTCCACATACTTTTAATGCATAGCGAATAAAGAACGGCTCGACGGAAACGTCACCCATCAAAGAAAATTGCCAAAGTTCACGCGGAGGCTTGGGCGCTCACCTGAGGTGGAAATGTTTTCGGCTGATAAAACAGAAATTGGACGTATTATGATGGAAATGCATTTGTTGAATATATTATGCAAATGAACTACAACCGCAGTTGCCGGGCAATAACTACACAGCAGAGAGCTGGACGCTGGGGCGACCAATTAACCACGATTAGGCAGAAGAGAGAAATATTTTGATGAAGGCTGAATGTAAAAATAAGCTTTAAATGAGCAACATATATGTTTAATAAGAGGAATCAAATATTTAGAGCCTATTATTTTCACACTAACCAACCATAACATTAAACCCACCTCCCTGTATCTACACTCACTGTCCACTGCATCCAACAGCGTCTGGCCGTAAATCTCACCTTTCAGGCCATCTCCGCCCTGAGACCGATCTCATCCCCGAGACCAGGAAATGACGACTCGCTTTGAACACAGCAATGGGTTATATTATATATATATATATATATATATATATATATATATATATATATATATATATATATATATATATATATATATATATATATACTGGTGTTTACACACAGCGGGATTCGACCTCCGCATTTAACCCATCTATGCAGTGAAACACCCACACTAGTGAACATACACTCTAGGGGGCAATGAGCACACTCACCCAGTGGTCACTCATGGTGGGCAGCCCAGAGAGCAGTTGAGGGTTAAGGGCCTTGCTGAAGGGCACTTCAGTCGTATGCTGTTGGTTCAGGGGATTGAACCATTGACCTTCCGGTCACAAGACAGGATCCCTAACCTTCAATCCACAACTGCCCGTCCTTGTTGATCCTTGTTGAAAAATCTCAGTACTTATTAAGAAGCTTGTTCAGGCTGTAAATATATATATATATATATATATATATATATATATATATATATATATATATATATAATATTGCTGTCCAATGAAAAAAATAGGAATTTTACAGTAGAGGCCAAAAACAGACTTTACTCTCAATGTAGATTATGAAGCATTTCTATTGGTCCATTCATTGTGGAAATTGTACACAATGTCAGCGGCCGCAGACGTGCTCCAATGATGTAGAAAAACGAAAATCGACAAAAATGGAGAAAAATTGGAGCCGGTTCTGTTATTCTCCAGCTTTCTTTCAGTTTTTGAGATATCACCTCCGTTCCAACTCCAGATTATCTGGTCTGATTGTGTATACAGCTTTTTGATCGGATGCACGGATTCCGGAAAACAACAGATTTTTTCCTCCTAGAGAATGAATGAAAGTGCACACCAATCTACTGAACTTCTGCTCAACCAACAGACATCGTTTCACATATGCTGACTCAGGACAGACCCACGACCACGACTGCAGTGCTGGTTCAACCGGCACTCGTCTGTTCCTTTGTATTTTATTCCCTCTTTTTTCCCCATAGTGTCCCATTCATTTTCGGTCACACTCAAACCTCATGGTTTCATTTAACCTACAGCCTCCAAACTGCATGTACTCACTCAGAGCAGATCCCCAAGCACTAACCCCCAGAGATATTGACCCACACTCCTCTATTTGTTGTTTATTCATCTCTCGTTCCCCCCATAGGATCCCATTCATTTATGGTCACACCCAAGCCTTATGTTTTCATTTAACCTGCAGCCTCCAAACTGTCTGTACCCACTCAGGGCAGATCCCCAACCTCTAATCCACAGACACACTGATCCCACACTCCTCTATTCATCATTTATGTGCAACCAAAACCATTTCTAGTTTCATTTATTGTGTTATTACATGTTGATTTTATTACTTATCAATCACTTTGCAGCTTTGTTTTAGTTACAGGTTTGAGGCTCTTGCTTAACTTCTAAGAATTCTTTGAAGGCTTCATCCATAAAGGCCCATTTTCTGGGCATGGAATCCTCTCCGGCTCGTGTGTTCGTCCTCGTGTCGGCTCATTTGACGTTTCCAGACACTGATCTGACATTCTGATCCCGCCGTCCGCTCGCGACTAATAACATCCCCCGTTCAGCCGCGGAGGAATTAGACGGCCGCAATTTCCTTAATGGACGACTCGCCATGAATTCCTTTAATTTTCCTCCCTGGTGGAATCGGCCAGGGCTCGCAGATCGGCTGCGGGATTTATACGCTAATCAGGCGGTTTGTGGCGGGACATTCCTCGCCGCTCCGAATTGGCCAGGCAGAAAGCGAGCGAGAGGGAGCGGGCGTTTTAATTCCAGGTCCGATTGGTCACTGTCTGCGTGTTCGCTGCTAAATTATCCAGACTTGACCTTTGGGTCTTGGACGGCGGCGCGCTGCGGATGGGTTTTAATTCCTCCTGCGAGTGGGATGACGGTGTGAAGTCGCGCTGAAATTATCATGATTTAACCTTTTGCTGCTGCCGTACGGGGCTCCTGATTGCTCCTATGCTTACGGTTTCATTGTGGGATCTGCAAACTTTACTTTCTGTGAACGTCACCAGAGCCAAATCTGATCTGATGGATTTTATTCAATGGTCATGAACAGCAGAGACTAAGACTAACTACAAACTACAGGGTATTCTATCATTTTTAATCAGTATCTTTTGGAATATTGAGGACGTTTTTAAGCGATTAGGTCAAGATCATGAAATATTAGCCAGTTAATTGTCATTTAAATAGTTGCAGTTAGCAGTTACATTATCGATTGCACGTAACTACTGAAATACAGAAGCCAGACATAACTGAATTAGCAGATTGGCGATCCGCACCTCGAGCCCTTCGCGCTTCAAGTACGGCCTGGCTTGACCCGCCATCTCTCGAGACGCTTCTCTGTCCTGGAGCCCAGATGGTGGAATGAACTTCCACTGGCTGTCCGAACAGCGAACTCTCTCATGGTTTGGACTAAGAGTAGTTTGGACTTAAACCTGTTTGTTCTAGATAGAGATATTCATACTCTGACTGAACACTAAGCACTTTTGTAAGTCGCTCTGGATAAGAGCGTCTGCTAAATGCCCTGAATGTAAATGTAGAAACACAACAGTGTGGTGCTCTGTCAGCTCTGCACAGTGGAGATGATCACAACAGTACAACTGCTGTACACGAGCACTTGAAGATCAAACATTCCGTAGAGCTTCATCAACACAGCAACAGGACAGCACCTGTTTACCTGTTTATCTTATCTTATAGATTATTTTAAGATTATTAACACGTGTAAAGGCTGATTTATACTCTGTCTGCGTGCGTTTGAAGTGATATAACCGGTTGGGAGTAAATCAAACATGGCGGCGGTAGATAAGCTCGTAGTTCTTTATTTAGTTGAAACTGCAGAGAAGCTATTCCAGGGAATGTTTAATCAACTTGTAAACTCTCTTCAGAAAGTCCTGCCATTTCTTCTTCATTGTGTTCATATGAAAGTGTCGCGTCTTGCACTGCTTCCACGGTCTCCAGCAGTATTGCTCCACCCCATCCGTATCCGTACGCTTTCCAAAAACGAACGTATGTATGGAATGAACGCGTATCCGTATTTAACATTGAGCATAAATGCGCCTTAAAATATGTTTCTTTTAGGAGTAGCCACTTGACTACGCATTGCTAATCATTTCTTAATCGTCCAGTGTAGCACCTAACACTGTTCTCGATACCGCGGGAGCTTTAAAACACACATAGCTGCTTCTCAAACCACTCTCTGCCAAAATATACATATAGTCCACAAACTGTCCGAGTTCTTGTGCATGAGGCGTGTGGGCTACGAGTCATTTGTGCCTCTAAAAGTCGAGTCAAAACGTAGACTCTTAGTCTTTATCCGTTTCTAGATCACGTGAGTTTAAGGTATCCTTTAATAAGTCTAGGATGGCCATGCTTATTCCTCATGTTGTTAGATTACTCAACTAATCGATTAATCGATTATGAAATTAATCGTTAGGTGCAGCCCTACTCAGCGGTCAGCATCATGATCAATCATACATTTTACTGCTTCGTTTCATTTCAGGTCATATACTCAACACTGTCCTCTGCTGCAGGGCTGCCTAAACCACACAAACAGTGAGGCGACAAGGGGAGGAGGACGTCAGCCTCTAGAGCGAGACAGTGAGAGAGTGATAACAGGTCCCATATCCTGTTCCACAGTGAGCAGGATCTCGTTAAGGAAGCACAAGCACCTGATCTTGCTGCTCTTCTTCCCCATTGCTGTACCCACCAACGACACACCCACTTCTCGGCCACCGGGACCTATGGTATCACACAGCGGCCTCTCTTTAAATCAGGGAATCAAGCTTGGTGGTACAGACGCCGTTATCACACTGCTCACAGCTCTCACCATCTTCCTGCCATCACTTACGGCTGTTGCCTCCTCTCGCAGCTCCTCTCATGGGTCACAGCCTCCTCCTACCATCCCTGGCAGATGTCATCAACAGAGGAGGTTCAGGTACCGCCTTACATTGGTGCATGAGGGACCTGGCACTGAGCTACTAATCAGTTGAAATCAGGGACGCAGGTACTGGTAGGCCTGCTTAGGACTGGGTGTCCCCGGGACCAGCCAGACTGATTGGGTCTGATATGGGACGATAATACATATTCAGCTGGCTAGTGTCCATGTGCTGCATGATGACCAGGCGCAGTCTTATTTACGTAGCCCTCCATGCTATCCTTGCACAGCAGCCCGCCATTGCCTCAGGCCTTCGGTTTGTGAACAGCATGCCAGCGTTTGACTTCTGAAGCTTCAAAGACGTAACCTTAGATGTTCAAAAGACATGGAAGCCAGACGTAACTGAATTAGCTGATTGGCTATTTTACTTGCTGACTGTGTTTGGTTAATAGCTAATCCTGGTTGTACACTACACTACACTACGCTGTTGTAGCTACACAGCTCCAACATTACTCAGCACTGCCCTCTAATCAGGTCAGCGTCATCCTAAATCAGACATTTTACTGCTTCGTTTCATTTCAGGTTATATACTCAACACGCCTACTTAACGTTCTGCTCTACAAATGTAGTAAATTGTCTTCTGTAATGACGCTCAGTTGATGGCTTCAAGAATTCTTTTCTGACACAGCCTGACTAGTATATAAGTTTATTTTACAAAGAACAGATCAAACAGATACATCTGGAGAGGTTTCGGCCGATGTGAAGATCCTCTGAAGTTCTCAGCGCTCGGGGTGGTGATCTTATAGTGAACGCTTCACCCATAGAAACGAAACACATGGCCCAAATTACTTAATTACTTCTCATTACCGGACATGCAAAACAGAGAACGAAGGAAGTTTTTATGATATAGTATCGCTAATTGAAACCAGATGCTCTGCCAAAATGTATGTCATACTCAATTAACCTTTTACCCTAAATGTCTGCTTCGCATGCACGTCTCTACATGTATGAGCGAAATATACTTCACAATTAAAAAAAAATAATTTTTAACCTGTCATGTCTGGCAATTTTTGCAATAGGAATGGTAATCTGAATGCACTGATGTACCAAACATATTTGCTTTTATAAGAACAGCTCTATAGGTTCCTATAGCCTGCTCTTGTTAATTTTTTATTTAATTTATTTAATCTTTATTTAATTTATTTATTTATTCAGCCAGGCCTGACAGGCCATACAAGAGAGGAAAAAGATGAGAGAGTGAAAAACAAAAGAAGAAAGAAAAAGAGAAAGGAAAAAAAAAAAAAAAAAATATATATATATATATATATATATATATATATATATATATACACACACACACACACACATATACTTCACAAATCTAACAAATGTGTAAATTCTATTGTAGTCTTGAGTAACTACACTCTAGAAAATAAAGCCAACAAAAAAATCAAGGCAACCGTCGCTGAAAGGGTTTCGTCTTGCTTTGCCTGTTTCTCTGGGGTATATATGGTCCTATGTCAGTGCCACGTGCTTTGTGCTTATGTTGTGTCTTGTGTTCCTTGTCTCTGTCCTCCTGTTTCCTTCCCTCACCTGTTTCGTGTTCGTGCTCTCTCGTTTTAGCCACCTGTCTCTCATCAACTTGCCCCCAGTGCATGCTCTTGAACGTACACTTTAGCGTATGCACCAGACCTCCTGCTGGTTTCTTTGTTCAGTTACAATATGCTGGACTCTGCTAGTGATGGCCAGATGGCTTTACCTCCGAATGGGTTTAAAAAAAGGTTCATTTCTCGAAGCTTCATGTGCACAGGAACATGTATACACATAAAACACCTTCATTTCATTTTTTGTGGTTCATTCTTTTGTTCCTCTAATCTGTCTGTGTTACTCTGCGTTTTTCTGCGTTGCTCTGCGTTTCTCAGTGTTTCTCAGTGTTTCTCTGTGTTACTCAGCGTTTCTCAGCGTTTCTCTGTGTTACTCTGCGTTACTCTGCGTTTCTCTGCGTTTCTCTGCGTTACTCTGCGTTTCTCTGCGTTACTCTGCGTTTCTCAGCGTTTCTCTGCGTTACTCTGCGTTTCGCAGTGTTTCTCAGTGTTTCTCTGTGTTACTCAGCGTTTCTCAGCGTTTCTCTGTGTTACTCTGCGTTACTCTGCGTTTCTCTGCGTTTCTCTGCGTTACTCAGCGTTTCTCTGCGTTACTCTGCGTTTCTCAGCGTTTCTCTGCGTTACTCTGCGTTTCGCAGTGTTTCTCAGTGTTTCTCTGTGTTACTCAGCGTTTCTCAGCGTTTCTCTGCGTTACTCTGCGTTACTCTGCGTTTCTCTGCGTTTCTCTGCGTTTCTCTGCGTTACTCTGCGTTTCTCTGCGTTACTCTGCGTTTCTCAGCGTTTCTCTGCGTTACTCTGCGTTTCTCAGCGTTTCTCTGCGTTTCTCTGCGTTTCTCTGCGTTACTCTGCGTTTCTCTGCGTTACTCTGCGTTTCTCTGCGTTTCTCTGCGTTTCTCTGCGTTACTCTGCGTTTTTCTGCGTTTCTCAGCGTTTCTCAGCGTTTCTCTGCGTTTCTCTGCGTTTCTCAGTGTTTCTCTGCGTTACTCAGTGTTTCTCAGTGTTTCTCTGCGTTACTCTGCGTTTCTCAGTGTTTCTCTGCGTTTCTCTGCGTTACTCAGTGTTTCTCAGTGTTTCTCTGCGTTTCTCTGCGTTACACAGTGTTTCTCAGTGTTTCTCTGCGTTACTCTGCGTTTCTCTGCGTTTCTCTGCGTTACTCTGCGTTTCTCAGTGTTTCTCTGCGTTTCTCTGCGTTACTCTGCGTTTCTCAGTGTTTCTCTGCGTTTCTCTGCGTTACTCTGCGTTTCTCAGTGTTTCTCTGCGTTTCTCTGCGTTTCTCAGTGTTTCTCTGCGTTTCTCAGTGTTTCTCTGCGTTACTCTGCGTTACTCTGCGTTACTCTGCGTTTCTCAGTGTTTCTCTGCGTTTCTCTGCGTTTCTCTGCGTTACTCTGCGTTACTCTGCGTTTCTCTGCGTTTCTGTTACTATATTTGCGATAATAAGGCGCAGAAATACAGTTCAAACATTTCCGGAATCAACAGAGTCTGCCCTTTCATCACGCCCAATCCTGAGTCTGTACGTCACTTACATCAGGAGTTATTAGCCTATCAAAAATGAGCAACCCTGTCTGCCTCTCTTGTCTGACTGGTGGATTTATGTGTATGTCACCAGCCTCTCACCTGTAATTGGTGGATTTATGTGTATGTCACCAGCCTCTCATCTGTAATTGGTGGATTGGTGTGTCTGTCAGCAGCCTCTCGTCTGTAATTGGTGGATTGGTGTGTCTGTCACCAGCCTCTCGTCTGTAATTGGTGGATTGGTGTGTCTCTCACCAGCCTCTCGTCTGTAATTGGTGGATTGGTGTGTCTCTCACCAGCCTCTCGTCTGTAATTGGTGGATTGGTGTGTCTGTCACCAGCCTCTCGTCTGTAATTGGTGGATTGGTGTGTCTGTCACCAGCCTCTCGTCTGTAATTGGTGGATTCGTGTGTATGTCACCAGCCTCTCGTCTGTAATTGGTGGATCGGTGTGTCTGTCAGCAGCCTCTCATCTGTAATTGGTGGATTGGTGTGTCTGTCACCAGCCTCTTGTCTGTAATTGGTGGATCGGTGTGTATGTCACCAGCCTCTCGTCTGTAATTGGTGGATTGGTGTGTCTGTCACCAGCCTCTTGTCTGTAATGTGTGGATTGGTGTGTATGTCACCAGCCTCTCGTCTGTAATTGGTGGATTGGTGTGTATGTCACCAGCCTCTCGTCTGTAATTGGTGGATTGGTGTGTCTGTCACCAGCCTCTCGTCTGTAATTGGTGGATTGGTGTGTCTGTCACCAGCCTCTCGTCTGTAATTGGTGGATTGGTGTGTCTGTCACCAGCCTCTCGTCTGTAATTGGTGGATTCGTGTGTATGTCACCAGCCTCTCATCTGTAATTGGTGGATCGGTGTGTCTGTCAGCAGCCTCTCATCTGTAATTGGTGGATCGGTGTGTCTGTCAGCAGCCTCTCGTCTGTAATTGGTGGATTGGTCTGTCTGTCACCAGCCTCTCATCTGTAATTGGTGGATTGGTGTGTCTGTCACCAGCCTCTCATCTGTAATTGGTGGATTGGTGTGTCTGTCAGCAGCCTCTCATCTGTAATTGGTGGATTGGTGTGTCTGTCAGCAGCCTCTCATCTGTAATTGGCGGATTGGTGTGTCTGTCATCTGTGTTTTGTGTGAAGCTGACCAATGGGCTTTCAGGAAATCACTACACAATCGGTGACACACAGCAAACAACAACAAATAATAGAAGGTGTATGTAGTTAGTTTTTTGTATTCAGTATGTTTTTTAATGGTTTTATATGTTAAAGTAAGCATTTTCTAATGAACAGACACTGGATTTTGATACAGTAAAGTAAACATTTACTAATGAACAGTGATTTGTTAATGTTTATGTAAAGGTTTCTGGCTGTTGACAGCTGTATCAAGTAGCATAACTAAATAAACGCTTTTACAGAAATTAATTTTAGACATTTATTTTACATTTTTATACAATATTATTCATACATTCAACTACTGATGTGAAGCAACGACTCTGGTAAATCGATTTCAAGCACCAAAATAGGTTGTCCACATAAATAAAATATATTTTTCACAAGACTTTTCAGGTTTATTACCGGATTATCTCTTCATACTTCCTCCAGGTCACTTATTTCCTCTTTGTTGAGACAGCTGAGACTGTTCTGAATACTTTGATATAAAATATGTGGGTATTATCTTATATGCCAGGCAAAATTAAGAAAATATTAAAAAATCAAGATGATGCCCTTAGACCCCATAGGGCTATTGTAGCGTCCAGCTATGTTCAGAGTCTTCATATCTGCAGAGGAAAACAAAGGTGCTTGTACCCAATTCGTGTGGATCTGTACCGAGTGGCAAAGTACTACCCACAGTCAGATAATCAGATTAGGCATGCAGTCATATCCAAGTTCCCCACAACCGCCTGTGTCCTGCATCGCTGAACGTGTCCGCTGAAATGAGCCTTGCGCCAGAACAGTGTTGGGAAACACACAGAACGCAGACTAGAGAAATACAGCCCGCCCCGGTCCTGGTATCCTGTGTCTGCTATTTTTAGCCTCCTCATTAGCGTCAGGCCGCTAACGTAGCGGTGTGATTTCACGCCGGTGTTAATCTGAGACGAAGGCTGACGGTATAATCGACTCAATCAAGGCTTGAGCGCCAAGTCATCCACGCTTGCAGGGTTCTCGGCTTGCGTCTCGCTGATGATAATTGCTTCGTTACTGTTATTAACGAGGAGAAGAGGGTGGTGCGGGACACGGGAAGACAAACACGCCAGCTAATAAGCTTCTGTCGGTCCAGCCCACTCCTACAAATGAGCCCATCAGCAGTCAGGCTCCCACCAAAGCGTTCAGCTGAAGTTCACCATGAGATCCGCACTAATGACGAGAACGTGGAAATCTCCAGCTCCAGACGGCGGCAGTGAAAATGTTTGTTTTTTGTGTGAGTCGAGATTAAACTGCTAAACAAAAGCTGCAAACAGAATGAAATACGGTCATGAACCAGCAGTAGAGGAGATTAGCATGACAGCTAACACAATCATTTAAAACCACACACACATATACACACACACACACATATATATACAGACACACACACACATGCACACACTCAGCCAGAACATTAAAACCACCTCCTCATATCTACACTCACTGTCCACTGTATCAGCTCCACTGACCATACAGGAGCTCCACTTACACACTGAAGTTCATCTGATTCTCTGTATACTTTATTACCCCGTTCTGTAATGATCAGGACCCCCACAGGACCACCACAGAGCAGCTACTATTAGGGTGCTGGGTCATTCTCAGCACTGCAGTGACACTGATGTGGTGGTGGTGTGTTAGTAGTAGGAGTGTCTAATAAAGTGGACAGTCAAGTCAAGTCAAGTTTATTTATATAGCGCTTTTTACAAAGATGTTGTCTCAAAGCAGCTTTAAAGAATTTTGAAAACAGAGAGTTACAACAGATATATCCCCCAGTGAGCAAACCAGAGGCAACAGTGGCAAGAACACCTCCCTCAGACTGGAGGAAGAAACCTTGGGAGGAACCAGACTCACAATGGAGACCCATCCTCCACTGATCAAACAGTATTTACAGTTTAATAAACTAAACACCAAAGAAAAGAGTCTCTGTTTGAAATCTGGAGAGCAAAGCTTTAGAAGCTGCACAGGTAGAGGCAGTCTCTGACTGAGCAGTCTCTGACTGACACAGATGGACAGGTGAGCTGGCTGGTGATGAGTGGGGAGGAGGTCCTGATGGTCAGTCCTCCAACAGTGTTCAACAGACGGGAGGACAGTCATTACCTCAGGAAGAGTAAAGAGAGAAAGTTAGTTCTGCTCGAGAGTATGAACATGAATATGAATATTCAGATTTTTAGAGTGTGAGTGGACACAGTGTTTGAACACTCCAGCAGCAGCACTGCTGTGTCTGATCCACTCACACCAGCACCACGTCAGTGTCACTGCAGTGCTGAGAATGACCCACCTCCCTAATAGTAGCTGCTCTGTGGTGGTCCTGTGGGAGTCCTGATCATTGTTTTAACAATAAATAATGAATAGACTTATTGATAAGGTGAAGGCTTTTAAACCATCAGCTTAGGGGCCACAGACGTTTACACGGTAGTGTATATTATTCAGGATGTTGTGAACGCTGCTCAGGATGTGCTGAACATGCTAACGACTCTGATCTGGGGTTCAGATTTGGGTTTTAAGACGAGTAACAACGGACTTTGTTCACTTGCGCATGCAAACCTGGACACCTGAAAATCTCGCTCCAGGTAGCTCATCAAAGTTGGCATCAACTCACAGCCAGGCCTGCCGGATAGCACAGCTACAACAGTTCCTGATCGGAGCTTTATGAGATGTTTGTCAGACGCTTGCTGAAGCAGATCGGCTGTGATTCTAGCCCGTCCCTGATTTCCCCTAGGAGACTAAAAGACTTCGCTTCAGCCTCCTGACCTGACAGCGTGACTAACCTGGAGTGTGCATCTGGCTCTAGGGGGTCCCTGCTCTCTTCAGGATGAACTCGGGGAAGAAAGGAATAAGAGAGGCGGGGAACGTGGACTCATTCTCTTCGGGTGATTACGTCCATCGATTCCCCGCGAGCCTCTTCGCACAATTATCTCGCTACGCTGGAGACGTATGAAGCGTTAGGCGTGTCGGCCAACCTGAGGCACCCCTGGGAAATAAGGCACGGGTGTCAGAGGTGGAGACCCAATTAGAGTCCAGGATCTGCCACTTTGGAGTACATGGATTATAATCTCCAGTGGAGGCAGTAATTGGTATAGGTTGTGTGATGCATGCAGAGGTGAAGGTTGCAGTTTTTCTTCTTGCAGAGGCAGCAGATACTTTCTGGACATTGGCAAACCACAGAATCAGTGTTTCTTCGGTATCCACTTAAGGAAGTTGCTTAGGTTCCTCTAAGAGGTGCTTAAGGATGTTTTCCTTTTGAGTCTTGGTTTGAGTCCTCATGTTCTAGGGGAGTTTCTCCTTTTGAGGCTTAGCTCCTCTCAGTGGTTCCTCCTCACAGCCTTAGAGAGTTTTTGTCTTTTACAGATTCAGTTCCTCTCTTTAGTCTTGGTTCAGTGGTTCTTCTTTTTGATATTTAGAAGTTTCTCTTTTAGAGTCTTGGTTTCTCTCAGTGGTCCTTTCTCATGTTCTTGGGGATTTTCTCATTTAGAGTCTCGGTTCCTCTCAGTGGGTCTTCTTCAAGTCACCAGGGAGTTCCCCCTTTTGAGGCTTAGCTCCTCTCAGTGGTTCCTCCTCATGGTCTTAGAGAGTTTTTGTCTTTAACAGTCTTAGTTCCTCTCCTTAAGAGTCTTGGTTCAGTGGTTCTCCTCTTTGATATTTAGAAATTTCTCTCTTAGTGTCTAGGTACCTCTCAGTGGTTCTTCCTCATGTTCTAGGGGAGTTTCTCCTTTTGAGAATTAGCTCTTCTCAGTAGTTCCTCCTAATGCTCTTAGAGAGTTTTTGTCTTTTACTCTCTTAGTTCCTCTCCTTAAGAGTCTTGGTTCAGTGGTTCTTCTTTATGATATTTTAGAGATTTCTCTCTTAGAGCCTAGGTACCTCTCAGTGGTTCGTCCTCATGTTTTAGGGGAGTTTCTCCTTTAGAGTCTTGGTTCCTTTCAGTAGTTCCTCTTCAAGTCACCCGGGAGTTTCTCCTTTTGAGGATTAGCTCCTCTCAGTGGTTCCTCCTCATAGTCTTTGCAAGTTTTTGTGTTTTTGTAACAGTCTTAGTTCCTCTTCTTAATCTTGGTTTATGGTTCCTCTCTATGATATTTAGAAGTTTCTCTTTTAGAGTCTTGGTTTCTCTCAGTGGTCCTTTCTCATGTTCTTGGGGATTTTCTCATTTAGAGTCTCGGTTCCTCTCAGTGGGTCTTCTTCAAGTCACCAGGGAGTTCCCCCTTTTGAGGCTTAGCTCCTCTCAGTGGTTCCTCCTCATGGTCTTAGAGAGTTTTTGTCTTTAACAGTCTTAGTTCCTCTCCTTAAGAGTCTTGGTTCAGTGGTTCTCCTCTTTGATATTTAGAAATTTCTCTCTTAGTGTCTAGGTACCTCTCAGTGGTTCTTCCTCATGTTCTAGGGGAGTTTCTCCTTTTGAGAATTAGCTCTTCTCAGTAGTTCCTCCTAATGCTCTTAGAGAGTTTTTGTCTTTTACTCTCTTAGTTCCTCTCCTTAAGAGTCTTGGTTCAGTGGTTCTTCTTTATGATATTTTAGAGATTTCTCTCTTAGAGCCTAGGTACCTCTCAGTGGTTCGTCCTCATGTTTTAGGGGAGTTTCTCCTTTAGAGTCTTGGTTCCTTTCAGTAGTTCCTCTTCAAGTCACCCGGGAGTTTCTCCTTTTGAGGATTAGCTCCTCTCAGTGGTTCCTCCTCATAGTCTTTGCAAGTTTTTGTGTTTTTGTAACAGTCTTAGTTCCTCTTCTTAATCTTGGTTTATGGTTCCTCTCTATGATATTTAGAAGTTTCTCTCTTAGAGTCTTGGTTCCTCTCAGTGGTTCCTCCTCACGGCCTTAGAGAGTTTTTGTCTTTTACAGTCTCAGTTCTCTTTAGTCTTGGTTCAGTGGTTCCTCTCTATGCTATTTAGAAGTTTCTCTCTTAGAGTCTTGGTTCCTCTCAATGGTTCTTCCTTACGTTCTTATGGTGTTTCTCCTTTAGAGTCTGGGTTACTGTCAGTGTTTTTTCTGTATGGTATTCAGATGTTTCTCCATTAGAGTGTTTGTTCACACTCTTTCAAAGGAGAGACTTCCAAAGAGCATGAAGAAGCACCACTGAGTCTTGGTTTCTCTCAGTGGTTATTCTTCATGCTCTTAGGAAGTTTCTCCTTTAGAGTCTTGGTTCTTCTTAGCGTTTCTCCCTCAGGCTCTCAGACTCAGTTTCCTGGCATCTGCTCTGGAAATGCTTGTTAGGGGGTTGCATGCTCATGTCTAAACAACATGCTTTGGGACAATAAAGTCCAATACAAATAAAATTCTTTTGACAGAGATCCAGGTTCTCTCCTTTCTTTACGTCTATCTTTGCCACTACGTTGGACTGCATGTCTATATAACCTATACCTTTTTCCCCTCTCTCCGAAAGACCCAGGACCATCTGAGAGGGTGAAACTGATGAGAAGTTAAGCGTTAGCTGAAGGCTTTGTGTGGTGGAGCACAGTAACCTGCCCCATCAATTTCAATTTGCCGGCCCACTGCCTCCCTCATGCAGATTCTCTATTCGCCGTTGAAGGACTGTTTAAATAACGACGGCGAGAGATACGGGCTCTTAATCAAACTCGAGCGAGACGCATGAAGTTGGAAGGAGAAATGAAACATATACAGTATATCTCTGCACTCACTTTACGATTTCTCACCCTCTCTTACTTCCTCATTCTTCATTTCACAAATTCCCATGGCCACCCAGGGGTTTATCATCACCACCTCTCTCTATAGAGCCTCTTTCAAAACACACTAATGCAGTCAATTCACACAATTCAAAGCTGTTCCGCTGAAGGGAACTCTGGAGGCTGTGGCTATAGAAGCTCGTCTAAATCATTTCCTTCAGATGACACCGAACGCTCCCATGGGGGCCACTCACTACTGCAAATTTCCTCAACCCTATGCTGTCGTCCCTTTACAGCTAATCGCGGCAGAAAGTTTTGTAGGGTGTTTAATCCTCTAAGGCTCACTCCGAAAATAAATAGAAATCTGAAAAAACAAATAAAGACACTGAACTGGACACTGAGATGCTCTTAAACTGGCATTTAATACTACAACGGTGGTCAAAAGAAGATTCTGTTAAAGTCATGACTCGAAAAACAGCTTTATTGACTAGCGGCAGGAGTGGGCACATACACAGAACTCCCAAGCGGAGGTTACTACCAAGCACAGGCCTTCTCTCCACCAGCTTCTACTTTTTCTGCTGTCCACTACACTAACTACTGCATGAGTCGCCGCAACTGGCTTCAGTGTGTAATGTTTGGGTGCTGGAGAGCATTATCCCACTTCTGACACCAATGTAGCAGTTGTCAAATGAAGATAAAGCCAGGACTCTGACCCGAGAACAGCTCTTTACTGAAAAGTGACACATCCACAACATGAAACATCCAAGGGAAGGTCACTATTTGCCAAATGCCCTCTCCTCACTGCCTTCGACTTTCTCTGTTGTCCACTACTTAAGACTTCTGCTCACGCATGCTTCCCCTGCTTTCAGCCTCAGCCTTACCACTAGTCGCCACAAGCAGCTTCACTTTGACGTGTTCTTTTGAATTCTTCGTGGTGCCATTCCTCTCCTAAGGGTGCTAGAGGGCATTATCCCACTTCTGATACCAATGTAACAGTTAGTGAAAGAAGATTCTGCTAAAGCCATGACTCTGACCTGAGAACAGCTTTTTATTGACAAGTGGCATATACACAACGTATCCCTCCAAGGAGGGGTCACTATTTGCCAAAGGCCTTCTCTTTACTGCTTTCTACTTTCTCTGCTGTCCACTCAAGTTTGTAGTAGTTCTGTTCCTCGCCTAAGGATGCTGAAGGGTGTTACCCCACTTCTGACACCAATGTAACAGTGGGCAAAAGAAGATTCTGTTAAAGCCATGACCCTGACCCAAGAACAGCTTTATATTGACATAGGCATTCATACAACTCCTGTGGGAGGTGACCATTAGCCACTAGTTTCATGCTACACACAGCCTGAACTAGACTAACAGCAACACAAACAACATCAACTGCCTCTTTTAAGCAAGGTAGCCACCTCCTATGAGCCCTATTGGAAGCCTTCCTGTGATGACAGCTTCTGGTTGGCCACAATATTTTTTCATATTATGCAGTATTAACCCATCTGACTGGAAATCACTGATCTAATCTACGCTAATAAAGCTAGCTAGCATCCTCACAACTGGCTGCCATTCAGATGCTCTAGTCCTCCATCTCCTTTCTCTAGTCAGTCCCCACTGGTGGGCATCATCCTGCTTCCTTCCCTAGAGTTCTTGGCCAGCCTTGGCCCTCTCCACAGTTTCAATGGTTTGTGGATGCACCATTCCTTACCAGTCCCACCAGTGTAGCATAGGTGTAGACCTATGGGAACGTCTAAGCATATGCTCTTTTACTGAATACAGCAAGGGAGAACTGCCACCAGGGCTACTGTAGGGGTTCAGACTCAAAAGGTGTTATATGATCCATTTGCAAGGTTCATTCAATCAGAGCAGTAAATATAAACAAAACAGTCCAGAGGCTCGCTAGTGCAAAGAGTCCAGGAGTATTAGAGAGCAGTGGCTTGGAGCAAGCAGAGATGCAGTTCTGGGTGCAGGCAGGTTGGAATACAGGACCGTGGATGTAGACTTGATGCCTCGCAGTGATCACCACTGGGTCTCCAGGCTGTGCACGGGGAACCAAAGCAGTACCTCAGGTCCTGCAGTTAGGAGAGAGAGGAACCAGCCCTGTGTGGACAGTTTAAACAGTGGTTAACAAACTACTCACTGGCGTCTCAGAGCTCCTCCGGTGGCAGCCTCGAACTGAGAGAGCACCCTCACTGAGGGTAACGAACACCCTACGGTGAGCGAGTCTGGAAGTCCGTGGTTCACCAACCTCGCTCGACGGGGACGCCTGTGGGAAGGTGAGTGCCGGGCAGGTCAGAGGGACTGCAGATCCTCTTGGGCTCCAGGGAGTGTGATGGGACCCCGCAGTGGAGAAGCCAAGTCTGGTTGGATCTATGGAGAGACCCTTCAAAGCGACGGCCTAGAGACCACAGACAGGTAGGTGCTGAAACCACACAGTATTTCAGAGCAGAGAAACAATGCCATGCACTGAGTTGAGCGCGTTGTTAGGCTATATAGGAAGTGCTAACGATGGGGAACAGGTGTGAGTGGTTGTGTTGCCATGGTGAGAGGGGTGTGTGTATGTGTCCGGAGGTACCTAAAATTCCGGAGTCGCTGAGCTTACAGCTACTAAACAGCCAGGACAGCAGGCAAGTATACTCTAGCCATACAATACAACATAACAGTAAGAGTAAGCACCAGCACCAACGCTAATACCATACAGCCCAGCACAGAACAACACATCCAACATCATCCCAAACTGATTTTACACACTATTAAAATTTAAACTAAACCATTTTTCAGTTTAAGTCTCTCTCACAGGCTTCGTACGGAGTCATGGGTAAACAAGCCTGTAGCGGGATTCTACAAGAATTCCTGGCGAGTGTCTTTTGTTCCTCTGCACAACATGAAAAAGTTGATTCATGTTTTTTGTGCGGACTCCTGCCGTGCCCTGTTCACTGGGTTACCTAAAAAAGACTATCAACCAGTTCCAGCTTGTACACAATGCAGCTGCCAGGCTTATAGCTCATAGAAGCAGAGGAAAACATTACACCTGCTTTGGCACTGGTTTCCTCTCGCATTGATTTTAAAGTTCGTTTAAATCTATAGATGGTTTAGCACCTTCATAAATTACAGGGCGTCTGACAGACTGCCTCCAAAAATCGAACCCTAAGGTCATCCAACGCCTGCTGGATATTCTCAGCACAAAACAGAAGAAAAGTGGCAGAACAGATTTCTGGCTTTACGCTCCAAAGATTCAGAGTTCAGATCTGTCAAACACCTTCTGCTAATAGAAGAACTCTTAACGTATTTATCGACTTCAGCTTCTGGTTTCTTTGTCTTTTCGTTTGCGCAGTGATTTGTGGTTTTGGTTGGAGCTTTTTGAGCTGCACTTCTACCAGACCTGGAACAAAACCACCCTTTCTTTTCCAGTTCCAGTGCAGACATTTATCCCCTGAGTATCGGCCAATACGGATAGCGGTCCAACACTTCTTCTTTGCAAGCCAGCAATCTTTATAAAGAGTTGTTATTAATGAAAAGCTTCAACTACCCAGAAATTCTTGTATTACATAAAATGAACATAGTGTAGTGGTTAGTATGGTGGTGTAGTGGTTAGTATGGTGGTGTAGTGGTTAGTACGGTGGTGTAGTGGTTAGTACGGTGATGTAGTGGTTAGTATGGTGGTGTAGTGGTTAGTATGGTGGTGTAGTGGTTAGTATGGTGGTGTAGTAGTTAGTATGGTGGTGTTGTGGTTAGTATGGTGGTGTAGTGGTTAGTATGGTGGTGTAGTGGTTAGTATGGTGGTGTAGTGGTTAGTACGGTGATGTAGTGGTTAGTACGGTGGTGTAGTGGTCAGTACGGTGGTGTAGTGGTTAGTACGGTGGTTTAGTGGTCGGTACGGTGGTGTAGTGGTTAGTATGGTGGTGTAGTGGTTAGTAAGGTGGTGTAGTGGTTAGTACAGTGGTGTGGTTAGTACGGTGGTGTAGTGGTTAGTATGGTGGTATAGTGGTTAGTATAGTGGTGTAGTGGTTTGTACGATGGTGTAGTGGTTTGTACGGTGGTGTAGTGGTTAGTATGGTGGTGTAGTGGTTAGTATGGTGGTGTAGTGGTTTGTACGATGGTGTAGTGGTTTGTACGGTGGTGTAGTGGTTAGTATGGTGGTGTAGTGGTCAGTATGGTGGTGTAGTGGTCAGCACTGTCTCCTCACAGTAAGATGATCTGGGTTGGATGGTCCGGGTGGTTCTGTGTGGAGTGTGTATGGTCTCTTCGTGCTTGAGTGGGTTTCTCCGGGTACTCCTGTTTCCTCCCACAGTCCAAACACATGCATGATAGGATCCACATTCTAAACTGCCCCATGCAGTGGAATGGACAGTGGAAAGCCAGGAGATCTGGGGGTTCTTGGACACAGAGGTTAATCGTAAACTGAGATGTTGGTGCTGTTGTCCCACCACTTCACGTGATCCCACAGGTTTGTTGACGGTGGAGCGGGGGGATCCCAGTGTCTCAGGGTGGTCTCATGTCTATGTTACCTTCTGGTTCTCTCCTTTTAGTTTAGGCTGTTATAGTTAGATCTGTTGGAGTCGCTAGCCACACTCTGAAATTCTGAATATTCATATTCTCTACAGTCATACTCCCAAGCCCAACTAACTTCCTCTCTTTACTCTTCCTGAGGTAATGACTGTCCTCCCGTCTGTTGAACGCTGTTGGAGGACTGACCATCAGGGCCTCCACCCCACCATCACCAGCCAGCTCTCCTGTCCATCTGTGTCAACTGCTTCACTCTCAGTTACAACACTGTACCATCCAGGAGCACCAGCATTGAGATAGGATGGAACTGTTTCAGCTCACGCCCACTTTACATAAAGACTCAGTCAGAGACTGCCTCTACCTGTGAAGCTTCTAAAGGTGCTGATGTTTCTACGCGCTCCTCCTCACCACCACCAGTTGAGTCCTAGTCCTGCCGTCCTGGAAGACGGCTTCGCCCCTGCTGTCCACATCCAGCAGGATCTGCACGCTTAAAAACCTGGGCTCAGGACTGGGCTTATGCCAAAGACTGTTTCTTTATGTTCTACAATAACGAACCTTCTGAAGATTAAACCTTGTTTTACATTCCTCTACTTCTGGAGTCTTTTTGGCAGAACTGCTGTACCTTCATTAACTTCATATATAAACACTCAGAAGACCACAGTAGGTTCACTGGTGCTTTTTTCAAAGACTGGATTTATGTTACACAGAGTGAAGCCTGGTTTCCATCACCAGCAGAGGTGTCAAGTACAGACGTACAAATACTTTGTTACCTTAAGTAGAAATGTTGGTTCTATATACTTTACTGGAGTAATTATATTTCAGCTATTCCTTACATTTACACTCCATTATCTGTACTTTTTACTCCTTACATTTACACTCCATTATCAGTACTTTCCACTCCTTACATTTACACTCCATTATCTGTACTTTTTACTCCTTACATTTACACTCCATTATCAGTACTTTATACTCCTTACATTTACACTCCATTATCTGTACTTTCTACTCCTTATATTTACACTCCATTATCAGTACTTTCTATTCCTTACATTTACACTCCATTATCTGTACTTTTTAACTCCTTACATTTACACTCCATTATCAGTACTTTCTATTCCTTACATTTACACTCCATTATCAGTACTTTCTACTCCTTACATTTACACTCCA
Organism: Megaleporinus macrocephalus; assembly: GCA_021613375.1. Lineage (NCBI taxonomy): Eukaryota > Metazoa > Chordata > Actinopteri > Characiformes > Anostomidae > Megaleporinus > Megaleporinus macrocephalus. The sequence goes on along the minus strand of CM038702.1, from coordinate 66,682,851 downwards.
TTATCAGTACTTTCTACTCCTTACAATTACACTCCATTATCAGTACTTTCTACTCCTTACATTTTAAACATAGTCTCGTTACTCCTATTTCATTTCAGCTTGTTTTCATTCATGTACATTTACATTCCAGTAAAGATTATTGATAACATGTCTTTGAAGTTTGACTTCATTACAATACTTATAGAAAACTAGTCATCATATCTTCTGCTCCATGAAACATGTTAATGTTCAGTAGTAACAGATATGCTTCTTTAATATATTTACATTGTACTAAACTACATTTATGTTTAATGGGTGTATATGAGCTGAAACAGGAAGCCTAGCGCATCCCAACTTTATCAACATTAACATTTTAATATAACACAATAGTCATTATGGCTTTTAGAAGAATGGGGTTTTTGGGAAGGTGGGCTAGTGCATTATAGACCTGTGGTGCGACCTAAGATTGTGTCCCTAATGGCATTTTTTTTCCTTTACATTACTTGTACTTTTATACTTTAAGTAGTTCTGAAAGCAGTACTTTTACACTTTTACTGGAGTAAAAAGCTTCAGTTGATACTTCAACTTCTACAGAAGTATTTAAAACCCTAGTATCTATACTTCTACCTGAGTAATGACTGTAAATAGTTTTGATACCTTTGGATTTCACACACTCATCCATTGAGTTTTGCTGGAAATGCTGGAAAGTCAGACGTACAAATACTTTGTTACCTTAAGTAGAAATGTTGGTTCTATATACTTTACTGGAGTAATTATATTTCAGCTGATTTTTACTTCTACTCCTTACATTTACACTCCATTATCAGTACTTTCTACTCCTTACATTTACACTCCATTATCAGTACTTTCTACTCCTTACATTTACACTCCATTATCTGTACATTTTACTCCTTACATTTACACTCTATTATCAGTACTTTCTACTCCTTATATTTACACTCCATTATCTGTACTTTTTAACTCCTTACATTTCTACTCCTTACATTTACACTCCATTATCAGTACTTTCTACTCCTTACATTTACACTCCATTATCAGTACTTTCTACTCCTTACATTTACACTCCATTATCAGTACTTTCTACTCCTTACATTTTAAACATAGTCTCGTTACTCCTATTTCATTTCAGCTTGTTTTCATTCATGTACATTTACATTCCAGTAAAGATTATTGATAACATGTCTTTGAAGTTTGACTTCATTACAATACTTATAAACAACTAGTCATCATATCATCACGTTAATGTTCAGTAGTAACAGATATGCTTCTTTAATATATTTACATTGTACTAAACTACATTTATGTTTAATGGGTGTATATGAGCTGAAACAGGAAGCCTAGCGCATCCCAAATTTATCAACATTAACATTTTAATATAACACTATAGTCATTATCGCTTTTAGAAGAATGGGGTTTTTGGGGAGGTGGGCTAGTGCATTATAGACCTGTGGTGCGACCTAAGATTGTGTCCCTAATGGCATTTTTTTCCTTTACATTACTTGTACTTTTATACTTTAAGTAGTTCTGAAAGCAGTACTTTTACACTTTTACTGGAGTAAAAAGCTTCAGTTGATACTTCAACTTCTACAGAAGTATTTTAAACCCTAGTATCTATACTTCTACCTGAGTAATGACTGTAAATAGTTTTGATACCTTTGGATTTCACACACTCATCCATTGAGTTTTGCTGGAAATGCTGGAAAGTCAGTGGATGAGATCCTCCAGAACAGAAGATCAATCAACCGTATTCAAGACTTGGTGTGGAAATTTCACACTCCATTTGTTCCCACCTAATAAATCTACCTTCCCCTCATAATTTAGGCAACAACGTGTCCCTGGACATTTTCATTATGAGATCATGTTTGGCCCGGCCAGGCTACTTGAATGCATTAGATTTGAAAGCGATCATTGTTGCAGCCAGCGCAGTCTCATAATTGTAAATTCATAGGCCTTCCCAGGAGCCAATTTGGCTGGTTGCTTCTTCTTGCGAGCTGATTCGCTGTATGAGATCCAGCCAAATGATTCTCATTCATTATATGTTCTCCGGCAGAAGCTCGGTGCAGCAAAACACTCTCGAAGTGATATCTTCCTTTAAAACATGCAAGAGATTAATACAAAAACCCCTCCACCGTTTTCCTGAGGCAGGCCCTCTGGCAAGCAGCTCTCGCTCGGCCCTCGTTTGCTCATTACACGGCATCAGCAAGGATTAAACCGGCAGTGACGCCTTCCTTTTCTGCACTTATCCCCCGCGTTCAACAGCCGCCTTGATCTCCGTCTCTTCAGAAAACCTTTCAACGCGCCCGCGAGTTGCCTCTCCGAGCAACAAAGCCCCAAGACCGCCGATGCGGCCCGCGCTGCATCTGTTGCATGTAAAACGCTGCGGCTGTTTCTGACAGGCCGATCCATCTTCATTAAAGTGGATAACGCTGGAGGAACCCGTGGCCCTCGCTGAGAAAGGCCCCGTCCCGCGGACGCCGTCGGCTGATTCATTTCGAGCTCATTCTCCGCACCTGAATTACGGATGACGGATCTGACGTTCACGCCACTCGGCCTGTCGGGAAAATTGATGGAGTGCAAGCAAGTAGGAGTAATGAGTTACTGAGCTCGAGAGTATTTATTTGGGTAGTGTTGGGTTTAAGTAGGGCGAAGGAGCTGTTAGGAAATCTTGAATACGGTTGATTGATCTTGTGTTCTGGAGGATCTTATCCACTGACTTTTTCAGGCATTTCCAGCAAAACTCAATGGATGAGTGTGAGATCCTGTAGTGAAACTTACTGACTCCTGATTTGTGGGGGTGATGGGAATCAGGGTTCACGCTGTCAAACATAAATCTAGCCATTTGAAAAGCACCTGGTCTTCTGAGTGTTTATGGTACAGTAGCTCTAATCTACGATATATTTGGGTTCACGATGCACCAAATCTAATATCAGAACCATTTCAAACAGTATTTTTCTGTGATGGAGCTTTTAGAGCCATTAAACTCGTCAGACGTCTGGTTCCATTCACCTCCACTGTAAACAAATCAGAAGTTGGTATGTTTCAGCAGGACTAGGACCAGCAGGACATGACTGAAGTGCCCTTAAGCAAGGCACCTAAGCCCCAACTGCTCCCCGAGCACCGTGGATAGGGCTGCCCACCGCTCCGGGCACGTGTGCTCACTGCCCCCTAGTGTGTGTGTTCACTAGTGTGTGTATATGTGGGTGTTTCACTGCACGGTTGGGTTACATGCAGAGGTCAAATTTTGCTGTGTGCAAAACACAAGTGACAGAATAATTTTAAACTAAAACTCACTAACTCAAAACTCACTAACTTTCTACACACACACACACACACTAAGGGGCAGTCAAACACCCACTTACACACAATAGTGAACACACACACACACACACACACACATTAGGGGGCTGTGAAACACACACAAACACATATTAGTGAACACACATTAGGGTGTAGTGAAACAACCACACATACATACACACTAGTGAGCACACACATTAGGGGCAGTGAAACCCCCCCCCCCCCCCCCCCCCAACACACACACACACACTATTAGGCAGTGAAACACTCATACCCATACATAGTAGTGAACACACACACACACTAGGGAGCAGTGAAACACCCAAATACAGGCAAACACACACACATACACACACTAATAATCACAAACACATGGGTTCAGTAAAACCACATACACATACCCACATACAGACACACTAGTAAACACACACACACACGCACACTAGTGAACACACAGACACACACACACACACACACACACACACACTAATGAACACACACACTAGGGTGCAGTAAAACACTCACGTGCACACACAATAGTGAACACACACACAATAGGCGCAGTCAAACACCCACATACACACACAATAGTGAACACACACACACACACTAGGGGGCAGTGAAACACCCACATACACACAAACACATATTAGTGAACCCACATTAGGTTGCAGTGAAACAACCACACACACACATGAACACACACCACACACACACACTATTACACAGTAAAACACTTATACTATACATACCAGGGGGCAGTGAAACACCCACACATACATACACACTAGTGAACACACACACACACACACACTAGTAAACACACACACTAGGGAGCAGTGAAACACCCACATACACACAATAGTGAACACACACACACACACTATTGCACAGTAAAACACTTATAATATACACACCAGGGGGCAGTGAAACACCCACACATACATACACACTAGTGAACACACACACACTAGTAAACACACACATTAGGGGCAGTGAAGCACCCACATACACACACTAGTGAACACACATACACCACACACACACACACACTAGGGGGCAGTGAAACACCCACATACACAAACACTAGTGAACACACACACAAACACACACACACAAGTGAGCAGTAAAGCACCCACATACACCTAAACACACACATACACAAACACTAGTGAACACACACACAAACACACACAAGTGAGCAGTAAAGCACCCACATACACCCAAACACACACATACACACACTAGTGAACACACACACACTAGGGTGCAGTAAAACACACACACACAGTGAAACACACAGACAAACATACACACACACTAGTAAACACACACACAGACACACAAATACTAGTAAACACACACACTAGTAAACACATACACTAGGGGCAGTGAGCACAGCCATGTCCTGTTGGTCCAGAGGACTGAACCGGCAACCTTCCAGTCACAAGACCGGTTTAGCCCACGTGCTACAAGATTCTTATAAATATCTTCCCACAGTTTATAACAGAATTCAGCACTAATTTCTCTCCTCTACATGTGAACTGGGTTCTAATATTGGGTACGGCTGAAGTTACGAAAACCGTTAATGTGGTCAACCTTATTTTAGAGAACTAGCCGAACAACTGACTCACATTCAAATCAAAACAGGCATTGTAACAAAGCAGCCTTACAGAAAATACAAGACCCCGTAGTCATCACCAAGGGAAACAGAATTATGATCATGAGAATAATAATAATAATAATAATAATAATAATAATAATAATAATAAAGAAGTTAATAAGGAACACTGTACATCAATACTGTAACACAACAAGAAATAGAACCCCATTTAAAGTGAAGTAAAATAAGCAGGCTGTGATTGGACAGAAGCATTTACTTTAACCAATGATAAGCAATGACTGTTCGAGTCCTATTAATTAGGGTAACAGTGACAAACATTGTGGAACAGGTGCAAACATACAGGTGGTCTGGGACCCCAACGTTAACCTCTTGGACTCTCTAAATGTCTCAAAATCAAAATGTACCTGTGTATAAACATATAAAATGAGTCTTAAATGAAATGTTTCGAGAGAGAGAGAGAGAGAGAAAATAGAGTTTATAGTACTTTATTAATAATGGACTATTTTTCTTCTATTATTTAAACAACTTTAGCAATAAAAACACCCTAAAACATTTGTGTCATGTTCAAGTCATAATTCATGCAGTAGAAGCTTAAAAATAAATTAAACTAATGAATAAATACTCTGCTTATACGAGCAGCTTTGCATATAAAACAGCGCTTCAGTGGAATCAAATTAAAAATGCCATGTATGCGCTGCTTTGGAACTACAGGCCTCTGCAGAAGGGCTGAAACTCCATCTGCTGGTCAAAAGGTGGAAACCTTCTCTGCTGGTTTCTCTTCACAACAAGCCCCATCCTCCATATTATAACTGTAACAGATTACGTGTTGGAGGTGCTATTATTGTATCTCCATCTGTGGGGGTGAAAGAGAGAGAGAGAGAGAGAGAGAGAGAGAGGTTGAATTAATGCATTGTTAATATGTATCCTCAAGTAATTACATGTATTTAATTAAAAGGTACAATAATGTTTATTTCATGAGTTCATGATCCACTTACTGCTGGCTGAACCCCTCAAACCCTGAAATCAGCTCCTGCATTATTAATGGGGAGGTGAAAGTAAACACCAGGGGGCAAACAGTGAGAAATGGAAAGTGTTAGAACTATTAATTTTTTTTTCTGGCATTCTGATACAAAATGAACTTGATTGAAGAGAAAGAAGCTACCTCACCATCCTCTATATGTCTGGATCTTGTTCCTCAAGACGAGCTTCAGGGTGACGCTGTTCTCTCTGAGGTAATAACTGCCCACCTCTCCCGTCAAATGCTGTTGGAGGTCCAACTGTCAGGGCCTCCACATCACCTGGCACCAACCAGCTCTCATCCTCCTGCTACACCTCCACTGCATTACTGTATCCTCCAGATGTAGCACCTGTACAGCTTCTCATCTTTTAGTTCATTCTGTTTATAATCAGATCTGCCAGAGTCACCAGCTCCACTCTAAACACTCCTCATCCTCTGTACTAACCCAAACCAGTACTAACTCTCTGTACTAACCCAAATCAGAACTAACTCTCTGTACTAACCTAAACCAGAACTAACTCTGTCTCTGTACTAACACAAACCAGACCTAACTCTGTCTCTGTACTAACCCAAACCAGAACTAACTCTGTCTCTGTACTAACCCAAAACAGAACTAACTCTGTCTCTGTACTAACCCAAATCAGAACTAACTCTCTGTACTAACCTAAACCAGAACTAACTCTGTCTCTGTACTAACCCAAATCAGAACTAACTCTCTGTACTAACCTAAACCAGAACTAACTGTCTCTGTACTAACCCAAACCAGAACTAACTCTCTCTCTGTACTAACCTAAACCAGAACTAACTCTGTCTCTGTACTAACCCAAATCAGAACTAACTCTCTTTACTAACCTAAACCAGAACTATCTCTCTGTACTCACCTAAACCAGAACTAACTCTGTCTCTGTACTAACCTAAACCAGAACTAACTCTTTCTCTGTACTAACACAAACCAGTCCTAACTCTGTCTCTGTACTAACCCACACCAGAACTAACTCTGTCTCTGTACTAACACAAACCAGAACTAACTCTCTCTCTGTACTAACCCAACCAGAACTAACTCTGTCTCTGTACTAACCCAAACCAGAACTAACTCTGTCTCTGTACTAAACCAAACCAGAACTTACTCTCTGTACTAACCCAAATCAGAACTAACTCTCTTTACTAACCTAAACCAGAACTAACTCTGTCTCTGTACTAACACAAACTAGAACTAACTCTCTTTACTAACCTAAACCAGAACTAACTCTGTCTCTGTACTAACCCAAATCAGAACTAACTCTCTTTACTAACCTAAACCAGAACTAACTCTGTCTCTGTACTAACCCAAATCAGAACTAACTCTCTTTACTAACCTAAACCAGAACTAACTCTGTCTCTGTACTAACACAAACCAGAACTAACTCTGTCTCTATACTAACACAAACCAGAACTAACTCTGTCTCTGTACCAACCCAAACCAGAACTAACTCTGTCTCTATACTAACCCAAACCAGAACTAACTCTGTCTCTGTACTAACCCAAACCAGAACTAACTCTGTCTCTATACTAACACAAACCAGAACTAACTCAGTCTCTGTACTAACCCAAACCAGAACTAACTCTGTCTCTGTACTAACCCAAACCAGAACTAACTCTGTCTCTGTACTAACCCAAACCAGAACTAACTCTGTCTCTGTACCAACCCAAACCAGAACTAACTCTGTCTCTGTTCTAACCCAAACCAGAACTAACTCTGTCTCTGTACTAACCTAAACCAGAACTAACTCTGTCTCTGTACTAACACAAACCAGAACTCTGTCTCTGTACCAACCCAAACCAGAACTAACTCTGTCTCTGTAGTAACCTAAACCAGAACTAACTCTCTCTGTACCAACCCAAACCAGAACTAACTCTGTCTCTGTACTAACATACACCAGAACTAACCCTGTCTCTGTACTAACCCAAACCAGAACTAACTCTGTCTCTATACTAACCTAAATGCATGTGCATGCATGTTCTGTGCGAAGATCTTTCTCCATTTTAAAGAAAAAAAATCTTGATATATTATTTTGATATATTGATATATTATTTTTCTTAAATCAGCTTTCTCTGTTGTTGCACTTTGCTTTCTCGCATTCTGCTCTTTCTGTTTCTTTTTGTCGAGAGGAAATAGAAAGGATGAAACACTAGCCTACTGTTTTAAGTCTGAGGAAATTTTGAAAAATAAATCAAAACAACTAATCTGGGTTATTCATTTATTAGGTTTATGCATTTCACTTAGATACATTTCAAGTAAGCTTTTCTGATTAACATAGAAGTACTGCCAGTAGAATAGAATCTCTGGACCAGATATGCATGGACCCCTTGGCATCTCCTCCAGACTCCAGTAGAAAGCCTTCTTCCGTGGACAGTAGAGACAGTTACTCCAACAAAAGCAGCATCAACTCTTTTTTTTAATACCCTTGATTTCAGAAGAAACACTGAATGAGCAGATGTCCCAATACTTGTGCATACTACTAAATGCCCATATTGTGCATTTTAACATGGAGTGTGTCTCAAATCCTAGTGAGTGTGTAAGTAGGCTGTCTAGGTAGTGAGTGTGTAAGTAGCAGCGTTCTCTCCTCATCTCTCCTCATAAAACAGATTACTGAGACGCTCTAGTTAGAGAGAGACTGCATCACGGCTTGTTCCCGCCCACTGCAGCACGCCACCGGTGGTTTAGCTGGTTGCTAAGCTACCGACCAGCATCCAAAACAATAACCTGAGGCTTAAAAGTCTGCTAGCATGAATGCTAATGTCTGGAGTATAAAACTGCTAAATGGTGAAGGACTCGTTACAGAGTTGATAATAAAATACTGTTTTGTGTGATTATATGACCAGAAACACATTAAATCTCCAGAGAGAATCAAAATAACTCACATTTTAAAACCACTTCACTGCTCGTAGATTAGCCTGCGTTGCATCATGGGATTGTTTTAGCGGCTGAGGAAGCGTTCAATGCTTCCTTAAAATTAGGTCTATATAAGGTTCCTCAGTAGACAGCCTGTTTAAGATATATAAGTATTGGGACAGTCTACATGTCAGGAGTGCATACTATGACATTAAATGCTGCCTATGTAGGAGCTCACTAGGATTTGAGACACACCCATTGAATCAATGTTGTTATATGGAAGTTATTTTTTAAAAAATCATTAATTTAATTAAGATACAAGCCTAAAGTAGGCTAAGTTTGCTAAGTTTTGTGCTTATTCATGCTAATTTAGCTAGCTTTTCTCAGTAGCTGGATTGTACTGACGTGAAATATACCACACAAATATGTACAGTTGTACAGAATCGTGTAAAGCTTACATGTTTCTCCTGAGAGTGTCAGGTGTGGTGCAATGAATAATACCACTACCTGCCAGTGAGCTGCCACACCGTGTGAGAGACCAGGGCAGCGCTGAACTGGTAATCTGGCGTACCGGGCATTTGCCTGGTGGGCCGACAGTTCTCTGGGGCCGATGCTGTTTTTTTTGGGTTTTTTTTTTTAGGAGACCGGCCCACAATTTAGAGGGGGCGGCCCATTGGCCCATCTCCAATACAGACAATGAACTGAACCAATCAGGGTATAGGACGAAAGCGGCCCCACCCTTTCTCTGGGTTTCAGTGTTCAGCGTGTGTTAGAGAGGCAACATAGATAAACCGAGGCGGCAGAAAGGGGGTGTGGAGAAGTTACGTGCAAAGAGATTGAAGAGCGTTACTGTAGATGAAGAGTTACTGTAGATGAAGAGTTACTGTAGATGAAGAGTGTTACTGTAGATGAAGAGAGTTACTGTAGATGAAGAGAGTCACTGTAGATGAAGAGTTACTGTAGATGAAGAGTCACTGTAGATGAAGAGTGTTACTGTAGATGAAGAGTGTTACTGTAGATGAAGAGTGTTACTGTAGATGAAGAGTTACTGTAGATGAAGAGCGTCAGTGTAGATGAAGAGCGTCACTGTAGATGAAGAGCGTCACTGTAGATGAAGAGTTACTGTAGATGAAGTGTTACTGTAGATGAAGAGTTACTGTAGATGAAGAGTGTCACTGTAGATGAAGAGTTACTGTAGATGAAGAGTTACTGTAGATGAAGAGTGTTACTGTAGATGAAGAGTTACTGTAGATGAAGAGTTACTGTAGATGAAGAGCGTCACTGTAGATGAAGAGTTACTGTAGATGAAGAGCGTCACTGTAGATGAAGAGTTACTGTAGACGAAGAGAGTTACTGTAGATGAAGAGTATTACTGTAGATGAAGAGAGTCACTGTAGATGAAGAGTTTCACTGTAGATGAAGAGCGTCACTGTAGATGAAGAGTTACTGTAGATGAAGAGTGTCACTGTAGATGAAGAGTTACTGTAGATGAAGAGTATTACTGTAGATGAAGAGAGTTACTGTAGATGAAGAGCGTCACTGTAGATGAAGAGCGTCACTGTAGATGAAGAGTGTCACTGTAGATGAAGAGTTACTGTAGATGAAGGGAGTTACTGTAGATGAAGAGTGTTACTGTAGATGAAGAGTGTTACTGTGGATGAAGAGAGTTACTGTAGATGAAGAGTGTTACTGTAGATGAAGAGTGTTACTGTAGATGAAGAGTTACTGTAGACGAAGAGTGTTACTGTAGACGAAGAGCGTTACTGTAGATGAAGAGTTACTGTAGACGAAGAGAGTTACTGTAGACGAAGAGTGTTACTGTAGACGAAGAGAGTTACTGTAGACGAAGAGTGTTACAGTAGACGAAGAGAGTTACTGTAGACGAAGTGTGTTACTGTAGATGAAGAGTTACTGTAGATGAAGAGTGTTACTGTAGATGAAGCGCGTCACTGTAGATGAAGAGCGTCACTGTAGATGAAGAGTGTCACTGTAGATGAAGAGTGTTACTGTAGATGAAGAGCGTCACTGTAGATGAAGAGAGTCACTGTAGATGGAGAGTGTTACTGTAGATGAAGAGTTACTGTAGATGAAGAGTGTTACTGTAGATGAAGAGTTACTGTAGATGAAGAGTGTTACTGTAGATGAAGAGTGTTACTGTAGATGAAGAGCGTCACTGTAGATGAAGAGTGTTACTGTAGATGAAGAGTTACTGTAGATGAAGAGTGTTACTGTAGATGAAGAGTTACTGTAGATGAAGAGTGTTACTGTAGATGAAGAGTGTCACTGTAGATGAAGAGTGTTATTGTAGATGAAGAGTGTTACTGTAGTTGAAGAGTGTCACTGTAGATGCTGTAGATGTGCTAAGATCACAGACATGTTCTCTGCTGTAGCCTCCATGTCCTCTGTGACAGCAGAGCTCCAGCAGCAGCAGGTTGCTAACACAGGGACTTTGAGGTGATGGAGGTAACGTTAGGATAACACAGGGACGTTGAGGTGATGGAGGTAACGTTAGGATAACACAGGGACTTTGAGGAGATGGAGTTAACGTTAGGATAACACAGGAACTTTGAGGTGATGGAGGTAACGTTAGGATAACACAGGGACTTTGAGGAGATGGAGTTAACGTTAGGATAACACAGGAACTTTGAGGTGATGGAGGTAACGTCAGGATAACACAGGGACTTTGAGGTGATGGAGGTAACGTTAGGATAACACAGGGACTTTGAGGTGATGGAGGTAACGTTAGGATAACACAGGGACTTTGAGGTGATGGAGGTAACGTTAGGATAACACAGGGACTTTGAGGTGATGGAGGTAACGTTAGCTCTATTACATGAGAGTGATTAGTAAGTATCAGTGATTAGTATCAGTATTTATTGGTAATTAATATTGGTAAAAATTCTGGCAGTACGACACCTTCTTCTAATAAAATAGTAAACGGTCAGGGCTGAGAAGAGCTGGAGGAGCAGCAGGTTTTCATTTTCGGCTACATCATAGCGTTTTAGATATTTAGGTTAAAGGTCTGTTGAAAGGCTGCATAGTTTAAATTTGTAGCCTCTATGCTGCGGTTCAACATGTTTTAAAAACACTCAAACAAGTGAAATAACAGATCTTAAAACTGATAAATGAAGTAAAAGCTTTGTAATTTAAGTTTTACTAAAGTAAGTGTATAAAAGTATTATTAGTAAAAGCTATGCTCACAGTAAGACAGTGTCAAATCCTGATTTGTTGTATAAGTTCACAAAGCAGCCCTGTCTGTTTTTAGTCTGATCTAAATGCAGGTTATTGCTTTTTAAAGGAGGAGCAGCTTTTAACCTGGAGAATTTGATTTCAACTGCTATATCAGGAAATTCAGTAAATACATATGAGTAGACGAAAGTGCTGGAACTACAGTATGTGTAAATTTACTGATTTGCTTTCCACAATGGCTATTTGATAGACTTCTAAAGTAATGATTCACTGTACATTTCTAATGAAGCAAAAAAAGTTTTTTCATATGATGCTGTTATTATTTGATATTATTTGATAATAATTATATGATAATAGTAAAATACATTCCTTCGTGGAACACATACATAAATTACTGGTCGGCTGTGCTCCGCTAATTATGACGGGCTGGTCTAAGCCAAAAATGCCAGGGCCGATTTTTTGTCCTAGTCCAGCCCTGGACCAGGGTTTGACTCCTAACACTACACTGGCCCACCTCTGTAATTCAAGCAACCTTGTAAGTCGATCCAGATAAGAGCGTCGGCTAAATGCCATCAATGTAAATGACCGTATACTTGTTTTCCTTCTGTAATCCATATCATGCTACTGTTGCACGTTCACTGTTCACACCACCCCACTTTCATTATATGCTGTAGGCTGACCCTGTTGATGGTCTTTTAATAATAATTATCCCTGAGAATTAAACGACATTTACGTTGAAGGCATTTAGCAGACTCTTCTCCAGAGCGACTTACAGAAGTGCTTCACTGTTTACTCAGAAAATAGCTTTAGCTAGTTTGTGCTACCTCATTGCTCTTCATGTCATACCAACTGCTACTAAAATTAATACTTGACAAACTTCTTTTTTCTATTTAAAAACGAGTATTGTCACTTGCTGTTTGCTTTTCCTATTTTAGCAATTATGTCCTTATACTCCGATGTATCCTTGTTGACAAATTGACTTTCCTCAACCCATTTCATCATGTGTGCTGTTTGGTTTTGGTCGAAGATTCCTCTTTCAGTGTATGCTTTCACCATGTTCTTGAAGCCGTTCTTGTAGTATCGGTTAGTTGACTCCTCTGAAAGTCCAGAATTCCTGTGTTTGGAATTACGATAAATATCTGCCATCACAGGAGAAAAATAAATGAGGTTAAATAAATAAGGCAGTCAGAGCAAAGCATTACTCTATCAGCAATTCTGCTTCTCACACTGGCTAACGCTAATGCTAGCCTCATTCTTGTACCCTTAGGGCTGATTTTTTCTGGTCAAGGAACGTTTGGGTGTCTGAGAACATGCACTGTTTGACTCGTTCCACTGCCAGAGCTACCAGAGAACCAATACGCCTTCATTTGACACACAGCTTGTGGAGAAGTGTGACGCATGGCTGTGAGGTGTGTGAGTGAAGCGCTCTCAGTTAAACGCTTTTCTCTTTTATTATGTATCTTATTTCTTTTAATATTTTCCTTTTGTTTTCTGTCATTTCTTTGTGTTTCATTCTTTATTACTTATTATTTTTACTTGTTTGCTCTTCTCACTTTTGCCTTGTTTTTTTTCTTTTCCTCTTTCTCTTACTTTTCTCTTCTTTGTCATGTCTTTTATTGTATTTTTCTTTTGTTTGTTCTTATTTTCTCCTTTGTTTCTTTCTCTTTGTCAGCTCTCTTTCCTTCTCTTCATTTCCTTCTCTACATGCTCTTTCTTTCTTTTCTTTCTTTCTTTTCCTCTTTCTGTTACTTTTCTCTTCTTTTTTCGCCTTTCTTCATCTTATTTTCCTTTTGTTCTTTCTTATTCTCTCCTTTGTGTCTTTCTTTTTGTCGGCTCTCTTTCCTTCTCTTTATTTTCCTTCTCTTCATGCTCTTTCTTTCTTTCTTTCTCTTTCTTTCTATTTCTGTCTCGTTTTTTTATTTTTTCTGCCTCTTATTACAGTTTTATTACAGACGAGAAATTTGTATATATTAATTATGCAGCTTCTCCACTTTGATACGTTTTAAACAGCAAAATGTCCCAGTCCTAATACATGTGGTTGTCTTTTTGCCCACTACACCACCGTACTAACCACTACACCACCGTACTGACCACTACACCACCGTACTAACCACTACACCACCATACTAACCACTACACCACCGTACTAACCACTACACCACCGTACTGACCACTACACCACCGTACTAACCACTACACCACCATACTAACCACTACACCACCGTACTGACCACTACACCACCGTACTAACCACTACACCACCATACTAACCACTACACCACCGTACTGACCACTACACCACCATACTAACCACTACACCACCATACTAACCACTACACCACTATACTAACCACTACACCACCATACTAACCACTACACCACCATACTAACCACTACACCACTATACTAACCACTACACCATCATACTAACCACTACACCACCGTACTAACCACTACACCACCATACTAACCACTACACCATCGTACTAACCACTACACCACCGTACTAACCACTACACCACCGTACTAACCACTACACCACCATACTAACCACTACACCACCGTACTAACCACTACACCACCACACTAACCACTACACCACCATACTAACCACTACACCACCGTACTGACCACTACACCACCATACTAACCACTACACCACCATACTAACCACTACACCACCGTACTAACCACTACACCACCGTACTGACCACTACACCACCATACTAACCACTACACCACCGTACTAACCACTACACCACCATACTAACCACTACACCACCGTACTGACCACTACACCACCATACTAACCACTACACCACCGTACTAACCACTACACCACCATACTAACCACTACACCACCGTACTAACCACTACACCACCGTACTAACCACTACACCACCATACTAACCACTACACCATTGTACTAACCACTACACCACCGTACTAACCACTACACCACCGTACTAACACTACACCACCATACTAACCACTACACCACCGTACTTACCACTACACCACCATACTAACCACTACACCACCGTACTAACCACTACACCATCGTACTAACCACTACACCACCATACTAACTACTACACCACCATACTAACCACTACGCCACCGTACTAACTACTACGCCACCGTACTAACCACTACACCACCGTACTAACCACTACAACACCGTACTAACCACTACACCATCGTACTAACCACTACACCACCGTACTAACCACTACACCACCGTACAAACACTGCACCACCATACTAACCACTACACCACCGTACTAACCACTACACCACCGTACTAACCACTACACCACCATACTAACCACTACACCACCGTACTAACCACTACACCACCGTACTAACACTACACCACCATACTAACCACTACACCACCGTACTTACCACTACACCACCATACTAACCACTACACCACCATACTAACCACTACACCATCGTACTAACCACTACACCATCGTACTAACCACTACACCACCATACTAACTACTACACCACCATACTAACCACTACGCCACCGTACTAACTACTACGCCACCGTACTAACCACTACACCACCGTACTAACCACTACAACACCGTACTAACCACTACACCATCGTACTAACCACTACACCACCGTACTAACCACTACACCACCGTACAAACACTGCACCACCATACTAACCACTACACCACCGTACTAACCACTACACCACCATACTAACCACTACACCACCATACTAACCACTACACCATCGTACTAACCACTACACCACCATACTAACTACTACACCACCATACTAACCACTACACCACCGTACTAACTACTACGCCACCGTACTAACCACTACACCACCATACTAACCACTACACCACCGTACAAACCACTACACCACCATACTAACCACTACACCACCATACTAACCACTACACCATCGTACTAACCACTACACCACCATACTAACTACTACACCACCATACTAACCACTACACCACCATGTCGCCGGTGTTTATACTAATGCCTATAATAAATATTTTTAATAATATATTAAAAAACTGCGCTGTTTAGTAGTCTTGTGTTTTATTGTTGCTATTTAAACCCACAAATTGATTGAAGTTCATGCTTCATAAGTTTATCCATAGGTTATAAATTTGAGTTTGATTGACTTGTTGACACTAAAACTGAATAAAGAAACTGAATAACTGTAAAATTAATCTTTTTTTGTACATAGGTATAAGTAGGGGAGTCAGATAAACATGCGGAAATCAGGGAACAAAAACTTCATGGAGAACTTAAAGGGAGAATTAGGAAAAATAAATAAATAAGTAAATAAAAATAATAATAACAAAAAATATATATGCATATTTTTACATTGAGTGAGTGTGTGTGGGTGTGTATGTAGTAGTGTGATATGGGGTGGAGGGTTTTTAGTGTGTGGTTTGGCTCTGGAGGGTTATAACTTGTTTTTTGATATTCAGGTAATTGTTATTCAAGTATACCTAGCTCACTCCGGACGTTGTCTGAGGACTGCGGGT
The DNA here is from genome assembly GCA_021613375.1 of Megaleporinus macrocephalus. Classification (NCBI taxonomy): domain Eukaryota; kingdom Metazoa; phylum Chordata; class Actinopteri; order Characiformes; family Anostomidae; genus Megaleporinus; species Megaleporinus macrocephalus. The sequence continues at coordinate 66,666,313 of CM038702.1, read as the reverse complement.
GGGCTATTATGAATGAGATCTTCAGTAGTCGCTCTACATCTCCATTTGTCAAGGCTTCCGCCACCAAAGCTCTGAGGAGCATAAATGTAAAACACACACAGTTCTGTAGTCAGCACCAGACACTTCAGTTAAAGCAGGTAGGGAGGGTCCTGCTGGTCTGCAGTGTTTGTAATTAGCCATACAATGTTAAAGTTGTTAAACCTGCATGCTCTGGACTCCTTGCTGTTGCCACTGCTCAGTGCACGAACATGGTCATACCACAGGGTGTTCATGCACAGCTGCTGTTTCCCATTCTGGTCATTGCTCATGCTCATTATTAGATCATACAGCTTCTTGTTTCTTCTTTCCAGTACAGCAGCCTTCTCTTTATTATTTTTTAACTGTTTACAGGCTTCGGTTAAGGCGATCTTTGGTGGAATATGGTCTGCCTCAGTTGTCCCCTGGGAAAGTTTCTCCTTTCCTAAAAGCCTTTTCGACGTTAAAACAAACACAGCACCTTAATATCCAGTACTATCAACAAAACATCCTGAATTGATTAAAGATCTCTTAATACTGTATGTATAGTATAGAAGTACAGGGGTTGGACAATGAAACTGAAACACCTGGTTTTAGACCACAATAATTTATTAGTATGGTGTAGGGCCTCCTGTTGTGGCCAATACAGCGTCAGTTGGTCTTGGGAATGACATATACAAGTCCTGCACAGTGGTCAGAGGGATTTTAAACCATTCTTCTTGCAGGATAGTGTCCAGGTCACTACGTGATGCTGGTGGAGGAAAACGTTTCCTGACTCACTCCTCCACAACACCCCAAAGTGGCTCAATAATATTTAGATCTGGTGACTGTGCAGGCCATGGGAGATGTTCAACTTCACTTTCATGTTCATCAAACCAATCTTTCACCAGTCTTGCTGTGTGTATTGGTGCATCGTCCTCCTGATACACGGCACCGCCTTCAGGATACAATGTTTGAACCATTGGATGCACATGGTCCTCCAGAATGGTTCGGTAGTCCTTGGCAGTGACGCGCCCATCTAGCACAAGTATTGGGCCAAACCATCACTGATCCACCCCCATGCTTCACTCTGGGCATGCAGCAGTCTGGGTGGTACGCTTCTTTGGGGCTTCTCCACACCGTAACTCTCCCGGATGTGGGGAAAACAGTAAAGGTGGACTCATCAGAGAACAATACATGTTTACATTGTCCACAGCCCAAGATTTACACTCCTTGCACCATTGAAACCAACGTTTGGCACGAGTGACCAAAGGTTTGGCTATAGCAGCCCGGCCGTGTGTATTGACCCTGTGGAGCTCCTGACGGACAGTTCTGGTGGAAACAGGAGAAGCTGAGGTTCACATTTAATTCTGCCGTGATTTGTTCAGCCGTGGTTTTATGTTTTTTTGGATACAATCCGGGTTAGAACCCAACATCCCTTTCAGACAGCTTCCTCTTGCGTCCACAGTTAATCCTGTTGGATGTGGTTGGTCCTTCTTGGTGGTCTGCTGACGTTACCCTGGATACCGTGGCTCTTGATACATCACAAAGACTTGTCTTGGTCACAGATGCACCAGCAAGACGTGCACCAACAGTTTGTCCTCTTTTGAACTCTGGTATGTCCCATAATGTTGTGTTATTGCAGTATTTTGAGCTAAACTGTGCTCTTACCTGCTAACTGAACTTCTCACTCTGCTCTTACTGGTGCAATGTGCAATTAATGAAGATTGGCCACCAGACTGGTCCAATTTAGCCATGAAACCTCCCACACTAAAATGACAGGTGTTTCAGTTTTATTGTCCAACCCCTGTAGGTCTGCATCAACAAAATGAATGAAATTACTCTTCATATGCTCCAACTTCCCCTAGCCGGTATGCCTTCATAATTCCTTCTTGCGGCAAGTTTTTAATTTTTTCCTCGTAGACTTTTTTCTTCTCTTCAGTCCTCGCTCCACCTTCGATTTTAAATTTAGTGCAGCGGTTTGTTGCATTGAACATGGTCTGGATCTTTACAGGCTTGGCATATTTGCCTGGTTTTGACTGTAACTGTAACAGGAACAGAAATGTCTTCTAAATGATCAATTGCGACTAATTAGAGTCAAACTGAGCAAGTAAAATATTACCTTTCCAGTTATAAAATTTGCAGTAGATTCGCCTAAAAATCATCTCTTTTATTTAAATTCTCACTTACCTCCTCACCAACATTTCTCCGGAGCTCTGTAGTCTTTTGGTTCAGAAAAACAGGGTCAGAACTGTTATGTATTGCTTGGGCAACAGCGTGGAAAAAACAGTTCTTACTTTCTGAATGCACTGTTTCCCGTGACCCATCAGGGCGTATAATATCAAAGTGTCCACTGTGTGGAATGTTTTTACCAAAAATCATCATTTTCGCTCGATGAAGAAGTCCTCCATTTCTGTAAAACAAAATTTTAAGAAACAATAGTATATAAGGGGTAAATCAAGTCTACACTACTGCAGTAGTGTGCATGTGGTACTTAATGGACGTGATGTTGTTGTTTTTTTACTCCTATATAAAAGGTGTCTGAAATGTGCTGAAAAGCCGTACTCACTCTTTAGATTCCTGCTGTGTTTTTGTCAGCACCAGTTTGATGGTACCAACCTTTTTGTCAGTTCCTGGATAGATCTCCTCTGTGAGACACTTCCCCTGAGCATCTACTACAGTCACACAGATTCCTTTTCCTTTTAAGTGGTCACTCTGTGTGAGTACATAAAGCTCTAAAGCTGTGGCCTGGCTCTGTTCATCAGCTATATAACGAGCATAGGCCATGGTTTCTTTACACTCAGTCTCAGACAAAGACTCTTCTGTGCGTTTCTTGGCTGATTTCAAATTATGATAATGCTGCTGATTGTCAAAGAAACCTTGGGTTTCATGCCTCTGCAGCATATTGCCAACTATTGTTCCAGTCAACGAGTTTAGCTTTTGCGTGAATGTTGATGTAAAAACAGATGTGGCAGTACCAGAAAAACTGTCGATCATGGCTTGTGAAACACCTTCTGAAATGAGGTCAGTAAGATTGCATGTGAGGCGTTCCACATCCTCCAATGTGTGCTTTTCATCCTCATCCCAGGTCTCAACTGATGATTCCTCAGACATGGCCTCCAAAAAAGCTGGGACAAACTTGCTATTGATGGTGGTTTCAGTGGGAATGGAGGAATACAGCTCATAAATCTGGGTACAGTATCCTGTTGCAGTGAGAATTCCCTTGATGTACTTGTGAGCCGTGGGTGAAATATGCTTGGGAAACTGTTGTACTGCTCTGTCCCAAACCCGTGAGAGTGTGTTAACAATCTGATGTACTTCTTGACAGTTGCTCAGGAGGCTACTCATGATATTATTCATTTTTAAATTAACAATTTCTTCCATATTAATCTCCAACACTTGGTCAATCTTGTAGTTATCAGGTCTTTCTTTCCGGGCAGTGATTGGTATTGTGGAGATAATGAACATTCTAACTCCATTTACAAACTTTTGATTCTTTTTCAGAGCTGAACTGACAGAATCCTTAAATTTCTGTTTAAATGCTTTTTTCAGTGCCGTTTGAACTGTAGCATCAATGCATTTGTTCACTGTCACGTTTACTCCTTGAATGGCTATTTCCTGAACAGCATACTTTGTTGCATTTTTTAAAGTGCATTTGACCATGTTTGATGAGCACAGGGAACTTAGGGTCTTTATACGCATTGATACTGATTTTACTGATGTACATACAGACATAAACTGTTTTCCTGATTTCACAGCACTACGTGCAACGCTTCTTAGGGTTTTAGTCCCATTAAGGATTCCACTGAAAGAATTTTTCACAGAGGAGTATGCTCTTTTCAACGCACAGAATCCACCAAAACCCAAAGAAATCCCAATACTGATGGCTTTAGATATTGCCCATGATGCCCAGTCGAAAGTTCCGTTTATCATTCCCCTGACTCCACTGATCATGTCAGACACACCTTCAGATATTAAGCCAACGCCGAAAGAGGACATGGAACCTGCTGATAAGGCACATACCAGAACTCCTGCTACCACTTGAGCCACTCCAAGAAAACAACAAATCAGGGCATCAAATGAGAACCGAGGCTTTTGTTTCACCTCAAACACGACTGCAAGACCATAGTTTCGAAAAAGGCTGAGTTCGCTAGCGGAGACAAAATTCTCATTAGATAATAAGCTGTACACTGAGGAGTCCACCGTTGTGACATCTCCGTCACCTGATTTAAGCATGTTGAGAATTTTTGTGATATTTGACCTCCATACGCTGAATATGTTCATCCTGGCCTGCAGTTGTGTTTGGATGTTGCAGCTGCCACTGTGGTGTGGTTCAAAATCTCCAGTAACAGCTATGGAGACTAAGCCCATTGTGTTTGTTGTTTCTGATATATAAACATCTATAGCTTTCTTTGCCTTCTCAAGTAAGGTACGTGCCTCATTTTTGTAGTCCTTCTCGCGCATGTTGATAGTAATGTAAGCTTGGTTGTACAGCGCTACAGCTGTGTAGCTGTTGTCTGACTCGAATGCTTTCTCCCAGTAGAACTTTGCTCCGTAGTCACATTTTTTGTTGTGCAAGTGCAGGGCAGTTCGCCCTACAGCCTGCTGGATGTGATCATAGAGGTTTGCACTATTGCCTGTTAAAAGATTTATACTTGTGTCCCGCAGATGCTGGATGAGGTCTTCTTTCAATTCACCAATGTCATTCTGTGTGGTGATCTGATCTGTGTGAAGTATCAGCCACACACCCCAAGATTCTTTCAAAGCATTCAGAGCCGGGTGGTAGTCCATCTTTGTGCAACGAGACTCAAAGTAACGAGGAATATTTTTTACTTCCACTTCAAAGAGATCTGTCTTTTCTTCTGTGCTGTAAAACTCTTCAAAGGAACTGAGGAACTGACAAAATGTGGAGAAAAGCTCTTCCTTCATCTCAATTTCCACCAGTCTTTCTTTCTCCATGTCGGTAATACGATTAATCTCATACTCTTCTCGGAGTTCCCGCATGACTTCAATAGAATTTCCCTGATAAGCCTGTGCAAGATGGTTGTGGTTTAGTATCAACTGCACCATGCCTGGGGTCCCTTTCCGACCTGTGCGCCCAAAGACCTGTTGCTCCACTCGCCGGTTGTTGGGGAAGTATGTGAGTATCACAAAAAGACCACCCTGTTGATTGACGTCCTTTGTAACCTTAATGTCTGTTCCACGTCCACCAAGGTTAGTGGTGATAATGATCTCGCCTTTGGTGAACTCCTTGTTCTCAATGCTGTGGCGCTCGCTCATTGTGTACAAGGTAACCAGATACGCAGTGCCTGCTGTTATTCTTTCACTGAGAGCATTTGCTGTGTTGACATCTTCACATACAACCAACACCACCTGACCCCTGTCAGAGACTTTGGAAACTGTGTCACAGAGTCTCTGAATCCACTCATCTCTACCTCCCCTTACTTGGACTGCAGGGAGTTCAGTAACTTTTTTATGTTGGTGAGCTGGTATGACATAGCTGTCAGTTCTGTAGTGCCTCTCCAGGAAACTCTTATCTGCATCTCCCCCCAGTGTTCCAGAAACACCAAAGATTCCTTTCTTGCAGACGTATCTTTTGAAGAAACTCAAATTTGACATGTAATTAGTTACATTTGATAATGCTGATAAAGCTAACTGATGCTTCATCTCCAGAAACTGCTGCAGTCCATCACCCCATCGTTTCTGTTTCTCCAGTATGCCACTGGCCTGGAAGTCCAGTGGAATTACTGAATGATACATATGTTGCTCTTTATCAACAATATCCATTCCTTGAGCTATAAGAGACGTCTCAATCATGTATTCTCTGCCCTTGGTCATTTGAATGGCCTTCAAGCCATTCTCAACAAATACTGGGAGTTGCTTCTCCAAGTATTCCTTCAAGAAAGAAGGGATCATGAGTGTTTTTTCCTCCAAGTTGCCGTTCGAACAAGAATACTTAATCCTGGAATTCAACTCTTTGACTGTGGCTTCAACAAGTAATCTTTCTGGCATGATTTCGCAAGCTTTTCCTTTCTCTAGTAGCAGCATGTTGATGTTTAGGTCAGTTTCTGTTTTTTTCTCTCCAAAAGGAACAGCTTTCCTGGTTTCAGGTTGATACTTAAAGCAGTTAAATGCCACCTTGTTTTTCACTGCCTTCTCCAGAACACTCAAAAGATCATATTGTTTTTCTACTCCTGTTTTGGCCATGATAGTCTTCAAAGAGCCTTCTTGTAAGGATACATGTTCCTTCTCCTCATCATCTGCACTAATAGAGGCCGCTAAACTTTCAAAATCTTCCTCTGAGTAAAAGCCCAGATCTATGCCCGGCAGCAAAATTTCCAATGGTGAAAACGATTTTTCGGAACCAATCATCGCTAGCAGCGCAGCCATGTGAAAATACTGGGCCCTGGTTGTCCACATAGTCTCTCCAGTTTCTGCTATCTGAATTGGTCTACATGCAGATATTATGGCCCAAATACTTGCAAAGACTTGCTCCAAATGCTGTAGACCACTGGACACGTGAGACAGATAGGTGATCTGAACTCCGTTATCCAAGGTCATATAATCAACCTCGTCCACAAGAACTAGGTCAAAGCTCCTTTCTCCTCGAGTTATCTCCTTCTCAAACTCTTGTCTCAGTGTGTCTGCTGCAAATGTTCCCACAGTACTGTAAACTACTTGTTGCTTGTAGGCATCCTGAATCAGTTCCTCTTGTTTTTCAGGTGGGGCATCATTGAAAGGTGGAGGAACAACAGATGAAGTGATGCCAAACATGTCATACAGTTTTCTCCATTCTTCTAAATCACGACGGGCAAGTACTGGTGAGCTCGTCACAAGGTCCACCTTTTCACCACGAATGGCATGGACTGCAGCAAGCATGGCTAAGATGCAAGATTTTCCTTCGCCTGTCCCGATTTCTAGAAGACAGCCTGTATTTGTTTCTGATTTTGGCAGGAGGAAGATGAGGAGGGCTGCAAGCTGAGTTAATCTGGGAAGATATCCCTCAATAGTCTTTTCATCAATTTTGATAGTAGAGCATAATTTTATTGCAACTGAAAGCCCAATCAGTACTCTTTTGAGGACCTCCTTGTCTGGGTTTCTAAAATCTATGGATTTAATCTTCATCTTCAAATCCAAAATTTCTTCCTCACTAAGCTTATCCATACGTCCATCTACCTTCTGGGTCTGTAACCAACCTGGAATCATTGAGCGTAAAGCCGGAATCAGGCCATCACAGGGTTGACTGAGATTAGCTGTTGCATATTTTGGAAGCTCCTTTTCCAGATGTAGCAAGACATCCTCCACCACAGCTAGCACATTTTCAGGGATGCGTGCATCCCGCATTTCTTTTAAAATGGTGTTAGCATCTTTGTGTTTCTCACTGCTAGCATATCTTTGTAAACACCTGAGAGGCTCCTGATCTTGCAAAGCTGAGATTACAGTGTGGTACTGTAGCTTGTAGGTCTGAGCCATGTGAAGTATTGAGTGCACTTGTTTATTCCCAGAGATGCGCCGCAGGAATTCAACTGTTTCTGCAGGTGTCCACATGTTGCTGAACACCATCTGACACAGGATTTCCTTACTCTGCACAGACAGCTCCACTGTATAAAGATAGTTCTGTAAAAGTTTCCATGCAAGTGATGGATGAGTGTCATGCAGGTGTTTAAGCACACAGAGTAAGACGTCTTTGTCAGAGTGATGTGTTCCACCATCTTCGCTTTCCTCTAAGGCTACATACAGAACTGCTTCAAGTACTGAAAGTCTGTCACTTAGAGACAGAGTATCGGAACCAACCGCAGTATCAAAGTAAAACAGGCAGCTGCTGGATAGATTGTGTTCCTTACAGTATTCCACCAGTATCTCATTTTGGAGGCAATCCATTCTCTCAGCCAATGACTCTTTTTCCAATGAGTCTTCATTTTCAGTGATATTATATATTGACATGAGTTCTGTGAATTTCTCCTCCACTCCTGCAGCCTGCACGAAGAAAAAAACAACAATGAAAGAGGTGAAAATAAGAAATATCTGAAATTATAATCTAGGGCTGCAGCTATCAATTATTTTAGTAATCGAGTACTCTATCAATTCTTCCATCGATTAATCGAGGAATCAGATAAAATGTATATTTTTTTAATTAAAAATCAATAGTAAATATATAACATAAAATAAGAAAGGTTTCTTAACATTTATTGCTTAAATTGCATATAATACAGTTTAAAAGAAAACATTTTAATAATTACTATTATTGAAATTTATTACTAGACCTATGTATCATCCTGTAAGTTCACAAGACTGACTACTGTACGCTCATTTACTATGCAGAGGCTTGTTTTACACTTGCAGACCCACTTAGTGCAAACAAACTAAACTGAATATTCTCACTGTACTGGATTTGGTGCATTTTAGACTCCAAATTGCTACAAACACTACCTGATATTTAGTTTACTGTGTATTTTATGCCTTACTGGGAGGGAAAAGAATGTGTGAGGGGTGTATGTTCCTGTAATCAAAACGGTAAAGTGAAGTTCAGGCTTTTATTTTTTATGATTATGTTCTGAAGCAAAGCTTAGATCATTTACAGACATAACTCGCTACCACACAGACTTAAATTCTTAACTAGTTATTAAATATAACCATAACCAACATACACACTTTACTAGTCTTCATCTCAACTCACCATCACACTGACTTACTTCCTTAACTAGCCATTACATATAACCATAACTAATATACACGCTTTACTAGCCTTCATCTCAACTCACCATCACACTGACTCACATTCTTAACTAGTCATTACATATAACCATAACTAACATACACACTTTACTAGCCTTCATCTCAATTCTCCATCACACTGACTTACTTTCTTAACTAGTCATTACATATAACCATAACTAACATACACTCTTTACTAGTCTTCATCTCAACTCTCCATCACACTGACTTACTTTCTTAACTAGCAATTACATATAACCATAACTAACATACACGCTTTACTAGTCTTCATCTCCACTCACCATCACACTGACTTACTTTCTTAACTAGTCATTACATATAACCATAACTAACATACACTCTTTACTAGCCTTCATCTCAACTCTCCATCACACTGACTTACTTTCTTACCTAGTCATTACATATAACCATAACTAACATACACGCTTTACTAGTCTTTATATCAACTCTCCATCACACTGACTTACTTTCTTAACTAGTCATTACATATAACCATAACTACCATACACGCTTTACTAGTCTTCTTCTCAACTCTCCATCACACTGACTTACTTTCTTAACTAGTCATTACATATAACCATAACTAACATACACGCTTTACTAGTCTTCATCTCAACTCACCATCACACTGACTTACTTTCTTAACTAGCCATTACATATAACCATAACTAACATACACGCTTTACTAGCCTTCATCTCAACTCACCATCACACTGACTTACTTTCTTAACTAAACATTACATATAACCATAACTAACATACACGCTTTACTAGCCTTCATCTCAACTCTCCATCACACTGACATACTTTCTTAACTAGCCATTACATATAACCACATCTAAGATACACGCTTTACTAGCCTTCATCTCAACTCACCATCACACTGACTTACTTTCTTAACTAGTCATTACATGTAACCATAACTAACATACACGCTTTACTAACCTTCATCTCAACTCACATCACACTTACTTTCTTAACTAGCCATTACATATAACCACAACTAACATACACGCTTTACTAGTCTTCATCTCAACTCTCCATCACACTGACTTACTTTCTTAACTAGTCATTACATGTAACCATAACTAACATACACGCTTTACTAACCTTCATCTCAACTCACATCACACTTACTTTCTTAACTAGCCATTACATATAACCATAACTAACATACACGCTTTACTAGCCTTCATCTCAACTCACCATCACACTGATTTACGTTCTTAACTAGCCATTACATATAACCATAACTAACATACACGCTTTACTAGCCTTCATCTCCACTCACCATCACACTGACTTACTTTCTTAACTAGTCATTACATATAACCATAACTAACATACACGCTTTACTAGTCTTCATCTCCACTCACCATCAAACTGACTTACTTTCTTAACTAGCCATTACATATAACCATAACTAACATACACGCTTTACTAGCCTTCATCTCAACTCACCATCACACTGACTTACTTTCTTAACTAGTCATTACATATAACCACATCTAACAAACACGCTTTACTAGCCTTTATCTCGACTCACCATCACACTGACTTACTTTCTTAACTAGTCATTACATATAACCACAACTAACATACACGCTTTACTAGCCTTTATCTCAACTCTCCATCACACTGACTGACTTTCTTAACTAGTCCTTACATATAATCATAACTAACATACACGCTTTACTAGCATCTCAACTCACCATCACACTGACTTACTTTCTTAACTAGTCATTACATATAACCACAACTAACATACACGCTTTACTAGTCTTCATCTCAACTCTCCATCACACTGACTTACTTCCTTAACTAGTCATTACATGTAACCATAACTAACATACACGCTTTACTAGTCTTCATCTCAACTCAGCATCACACTGACTTACTTTTTTAACTAGCCATTACATATAACCATAACTAACATATACGCTTTACTAGTCTTCATCTCCACTCACCATCACACTGACTTACTTTCTTAACTAGTTATTACATATAACCATAACTAACATACACGCTTTACTACTCTTCATCTCCACTCACCATCACACTGACTTACTTTCTTAACTAGTCATTACATATAACCATAACTAACATACACGCTTTACTAGCCTTCATCTCAACTCACCATCACACTGACTTACTTTCTTAACTAGTCATTACATATAACCATAACTAACATACACGCTTTACTAGCCTTCATCTCAACTCACCATCACACTGACTGACTTTCTTAACTAGTCATTACATATAACCATAACTAACATACACTCTTTACTAGCCTTCATCTCAACTCACCATCACACTGACTTACTTTCTTAACTAGCCATTACATATAACCCTAACTAACATACACGCTGTACTAGCCTTCATCTCAACTCTCCATCACACTGACTTACTTTCTTAACTAGTCATTACATATAACCATAACTAACATACACGCTTTACTAGCCTTCATCTCAACTCACCATCACACTGACTTACTTTCTTAACTAGTCATTACATATAACCATAACTAACATAGACTCTTTACTAGTCTTCATCTCAACTCACCATCACACTGACTTACTTTCTTAACTAGCCATTACATATAACCATAACTAACATACACGCTTTACTAGCCTTCATCTCCACTCACCATCACACTGACTTACTTTCTTAACTAGACATTACATATAACCATAACTAACATACACGCTTTACTAGCCTTCATCTCAACTCACCATCAAACTGACATACTTTCTTAACTAGCCATTACATATAACCATAACTAACATACACGCTTTACTAGTCTTCATCTCAACTCACCATCACACTGACTTACTTTCTTAACTAGTCATTACATATAACCACATCTAACATACACGCTTTACTAGCCTTCATCTCAACTCACCATCACACTGACTTACTTTCTTAACTAGTCATTACATGTAACCATAACTAACATACACTCTATACTAGCCTTCATCTCAACTCACATCACACTTACTTTCCTAACTAGTCATTACATATAACCATAACTAACATACACGCTTTACTAGCCTTCATCTCAACTCACCATCACACTGACTTACTTTCTTAACTAGTCATTACATATAACCATAACTAACATACACTCTTTACTAGCCTTCATCTCAACTCACCATCACACTGACTTACTTCTTAACTAGTCATTACATATAACCATAACTAACATACACGCTTTACTAGTCTTCATCTCAACTCTCCATCACACGGACTTACTTTCTTAACTAGTCATTACATGTAACCATAACTAACATACACGCTTTACTAGCCTTCATCTCAACTCACCATCACACTGACTTACTTTCTTAACTAGTCATTACATATAACCATAACTAACATACACTCTTTACTAGCCTTCATCTCAACTCACCATCACACTGACTTACTTCTTAACTAGTCATTACATATAACCATAACTAACATACACGCTTTACTATTCTTCATCTCAACTCTCCATCACACGGACTTACTTTCTTAACTAGTCATTACATGTAACCATAACTAACATACACTCTTTACTAGCCTTCATCTCAACTCACATCACACTTACTTTCTTAACTAGTCATTACATATAACCATAACTAACATACACGCTTTACTAGTCTTCATCTCAACTCTCTATCACACTGACTTACTTTATTAACTAGTCATTACATATAACCATAACTAACATACACGCTTTACTAGCCTTCATCTCAACTCTCCATCACACTGACTTACTTTCTTAACTAGTCATTACATATAACCATAAATAACATACACGCTTTACTAGCCTTCATCTCAACTCACCATCACACTGACTTACTTTCTTAACTAGCCATTACATATAACCATAACTAGCATACACGCTTTACTAGCCTTCATCTCAACTCACCATCACACTGACTTACTTTCTTAACTAGCCATTACATATAACCATAACTAACATACACGCTTTACTAGCCTTCATCTCAACTCTCCATCACACTGACTTACTTTCTTAACTAGTCATTACATATAACCACAACTAACATACACGCTTTACTAGCCTTTATCTCAACTCACCATCACACTGACTTACTTTCTTAACTAGTCATTACATATAACCACAACTAACATACATGCTTTACTAGCCTTTATCTGAACTCTCCATCACACTGACTGACTTTCTTAACTAGTCATTACATATAACCATAACTAACATACACGCTTTACTAGCATCTCAACTCACCATCACACTGACTTACTTTCTTAACTAGTCATTATATATAACCACAACTAACATACACGCTTTACTAGTCTTCATCTCAACTCACATCACACTTACTTTCTTAACTAGTCATTACATATAACCATAACTAACATACACGCTTTACTAGCCTTCATCTCAACTCACCATCACACTGACTTACTTTCTTAACTAGTCATTACACATAACCATAACTAACATACACGCTTTACTAGCCTTCATCTCAACTCTCCATCACACTGATTTAAGCTAACTGAAACACTGATGTGGTGCTCGGCTAGGAATTACTGTAAAACTCACACTCACTATCGGTTTGCTGGTAAAAGCTCAGTTGCTTGCTTTCTGAAGTTAGCTTCTTATTTGAATACCTCGTTTCACCTTAAATGGTATAGAAGTTACACTCCGGCGCCTCTAACTGCTGCATCATTTAAGGTGGAAAGGTGGAATTTACATAAGAAACTAACTTTAGCCACATCTTTCTTCAGGTTTACTCTCAGTAACAGCTCCTCGGCTAGTTCAGTTTTACAATAGACTCTGAACACTGTGTATGGTTTTCTCTGACCCGTCTCTTCTGTTCTCCTCTCCTTATTCTCTCTCTCTTTCTCTATTTTGCAATCCACACTATCAAATCACGTCTTCTTCGTGTCACCTGGCAACACTGTAAGCACGCGCTGTGCAACAATAAGAGTCATCCGTGAGAACAGTGCGCTGTATATGGCTGTATGGATTAAACAAATCTTCGAGGCAAAGAATTTGCTTCGATGATTTTTTGTAATCGAGTTACTCGAATTCCTCGAGGAATCGTTTCAGCCCTATTGTGATCTACTGTCTCTTAAAACATAAATCTTTACCTCATCTATTTCATACAATTCCATCGGTTTCTGCATTATTTGAATTTGCTGGGACTCTTGGCCTCTCAGTTGTTGTTTCTGCTTCAGGTTCTCAGTTGCAAGAGAAAGCCTCTTAGCGGATATCTCACTCTCCCGTTTGATCTGTTCCTCAATTCTTCTTTCCAGTTCACGCCGCGCCTGCTGCCTCTCTCTTTCCTGCTGTCGAGAATCATCCTCTTCTTTCCCTGTTTGGGCAATTTTTATTATTGACATTTTATGGCAGCTTAAATAAACAAATAAAGAAGTGAATGGACAAATGAATGAATTATGAATTATTATGAAGAAATGCCAACCAAATACCCAGTTCTGCCGTAAGGGCGCACCAGTGTTAGTAAATGTGTGTCACAGTAAATCTGTTGATTATTGGAATCAATTAATGTAGACACACCCAGGCCTGCTCACTCTAATTAGGGCAGTCATGTCAAGTCCCCAGGCCGGTCCCTTTAAATCTATTACCTTTCAGTGATCCAACTGTCCAGTCAGGCGACAGTCCGTGAGTTCTGGCATTACAGCTAGGTATTGGTAGCTAGCTTGTTTTACCTGCTTTATCAGGATTACCATGCCGTCATCATGCTTGACCATATACTCTGCACTCAGATCACCTTTGTAAAGGTGCTACAAAGGGTGCTTTGAGCGACAACATACAAGAATCATGTTTGGTTCCATAAAGAGAACCGTTTATAGGTTTAAGGAAATTGATGTAAAGGTTCTTTACCAACCTAAAATGTTGTGCTCCATTTTATGCTCACTTATTAGTAGAATGTTTTTTTTTAATTAAGCAAGAGTGTCCTAAAAACCAATTAGTCCAATAACATCCTTAACTTGGATTGGCGGCCGTACCAGGAGATTTAGACAGAGGACTGAGAATTACTGATAATAGGACTATATGGAAAATAAGCCTCTATACAAAAATAAAGGACCCCCCGGTTGAAGTTTGTTCCACCACTTCGGTGCCAGGAATAGCATTTTTAAATATTCTGTTGCCCTGAAACTTAAATTTAACACCAAATGACATTGAGTTGTTATTGAGTTGTTGTTGAGTTGTTGTTGAGTTGTTGTTGAGTTGTTGTTGAGTTGTTATTGGGTTGTTATTGGGTGGTTGTTGAGTTGTTATTGAATTGTTGTTGAGTTGTTATTGGGTTGTTGTTGATTTGTTTTTGAGTTGTTGTTGAGTTGTTGATGATTTGTCATTAAGTTGTTGAGTTGTTATTGGGTTGCTGTTTATTTGTTATTGAGTTGTTGTTGAGTTGTTGAGTTGTTATTGGGTTGCTGTTGATTTGTTATTGAATTGTTGTTGAGTTGTTATTGAGTAGTTGCGTTGTTATTGGGCTGTTTTTGATCTGTTATTGGATTGTTGTTGAGTTGTTATTGGGTTGTTCATTTGTTATTGAATTGTTGTTGAGTTGTTATTGGGTTGCTGTTGAGTTGTTATTAAGTTGTTGAGTTGTTGTTGATTTGTCATTGAGTTGTTGAGTTGTTATTGAGTTGTTGAGTTGTTATTGAGTTGTTGAGTTGTTATTGAGTTGTTGTTGAGTTGTTATTGAGTTGTTGAGTTGTTATTGAGTTGTTGTTGATTGTCATTGAGTTGTTGAGTTGTTATTGCGTTGTTGTTGAGTTGTTATTGAGTTGTTGTTGAGTTGTTATTGAGTTGTTATTGAGTTGTTGTTGAGTTGTTATTGAGTTGTTGTTGAGTTGTTATTGAGTTGTTGAGTTGTTATTGAGTTGTTGAGTTGTTGAGTTGTTATTGAGTTGTTGAGTTGTTATTGAGTTGTTGAGTTGTTATTGAGTTGTTGTTGAGTTGTTATTGAGTTGTTGAGTTGTTATTGAGTTGTTGAGTTGTTATTGAGTTGTTATTGAGTTGTTGTTGAGTTGTTATTGAGTTGTTGAGTTGTTATTGAGTTGTTGTTGAGTTGTTATTGAGTTGTTGTTGAGTTGTTATTGAGTTGTTGAGTTGTTATTGAGTTGTTGTTGAGTTGTTATTGAGTTGTTATTGAGTTGTTGAGTTGTTGTTGAGTTGTTATTGAGTTGTTATTGAGTTGTTGAGTTGTTATTGAGTTGTTGTTGAGTTGTTATTGAGTTGTTGAGTTGTTATTGAGTTGTTGAGTTGTTATTGAGTTGTTGTTGAGTTGTTATTGAGTTGTTGTTGAGTTGTTGAGTTGTCATACTAGTAATGAAGTTCACATATTTTTCTCTAAAATCCATAGTTTTTAATATAAACGTACTAAGAAACATTTTAAAAACAGGTGACGTACCATAATTGGGACATGATGGTTTCCTCTTCTCGTAGGATTTGTCGATTCTCAGATGAATTTCTGAGTGGTCGCCAGTCTCTTGAATAGTGAAAGTGGGGTCATCTTTTGGATTAAATACGTACCACAAATCTGGGCGTTTACGACACTCTTTCTCTGAACAGCATCCATACTTCACTCTCAAGTAGACAGTTTCCCAGAAATTGAGCGGTAGAAAGAATGTCTCACTTGATGATTCATGAGGAGAAAGAAGATTCTAATGTGAAATGAAAGATACATAAACAGATTAATTGCACTGATAAAAAGTTAAATCCTGTTTTACATAATTATTGAATTTTGCCTCTCACAGTACCACAGCTAAAGGTCCACTTCATCTATCTTATTGCTATGGTGTCACTAGGCTGTTGCTATGGTATCCAATGTGATTGCTAAGGTGTTGATCAATGCTGTTACTTGGTTGTTAGGCAGTTGTCATTGTATCCCAGGTGGTTGCTGTGGTATCCCAGGTGGGTGCTAAGGTGTCAACAGGTGGTTGCTAGGGTTTCCCAGGTGGTAGCTAAGGTGTTACTAGGCTGTGCTAAAGTTCTATTTTATTTTTATGTTTATTAGGGTTTATTCTAATTACAGGTAGATACTCTCACTGACCACTGACTTTATGTTTATTAGGGTTTATTCTAATGCTGTATAGAGTTAATTACAGGTAGACACTCTCACTGACCACTGACTTTATGTTTATTAGGGTTTATTCTAATGCTGTATAGAGTTAATTACAGGTAGACACTCTCACTGACCACTGACTTTATGTTTATTAGGGTTTATTCTAATGCTGTATAGAGTTAATTACAGGTAGACACTCTCACTGACCACTGACTATGTTTATTAGGGTTTATTCTAATATTATATAGAGTTTTACAGGTAGACACTCTCACTGACCACTGACATTTTATGTTTATTAGGGTTTATTCTAATGCTATATAGAGTTAATTACAGGTAGACACTCTCACTGACCACTGACATTATGTTTATTAGGGTTTATTCTAATGCTATATAGAGTTTTACAGGTAGACACTCTTACTGACCACTGACTTTGTGTTTATTAGGGTTTATTCTAATGCTATATGGAGTTAATTACAGGTAGACACTCTCACTGACCACTGCCTTTATGTTCATTAGGGTTTAGTCTAATGTTATATGAGTTTTACAGGTAGACACTCTTACTGACCACTGACTTTGTGTTTATTAGGGTTTATTCTAATGCTATATAGAGTTTTACAGGTAGACACTCTCACTGACCTCTGCCTTTATGTTTATAAGGGTTTAGTCCAATATTATATGCGTTTTACAGGTAGACACTCTCACTGACAACTGACTTTATGTTTATTAGTTTTTAGTCTAATATTATTTAGAGTTGTACAGGTAGCCACTCTCACTGACCACTGAGTTTGTGTTTATTAGGGTTTATTCTAATGTTATATAGAGTTTTACAGGTAGACACTCTCACTGACAACTGACTTTATGTTTATTAGTTTTTAGTCTAATATTATATAGAGTTGTACAGGTAGCCACTCTCACTGACCACTGACTTTGTGTTGATTAGGGTTTATTCTAATGTTATATAGAGTTTTACAGGTAGACACTCTCACTGACCACTGACTATGTTTATTAGGGTTTATTCTAATGCTGTATAGAGTTAATTACAAGTAGACACTCTCACTGACCACTGACTATGTTTATTAGGGTTTATTCTAATGCTATATGGAGTTAATTACAGGTAGACACTCTCACTGACCACTGCCTTTATGTTTATTAGGGTTTAGTCTAATATTATATGAGTTTTACAGGTAGACACTCTTACTGACCACTGACTTTGTGTTTATTAGGGTTTATTCTAATGCTATATAGAGTTTTACAGGTAGACACTCTCACTGACCTCTGCCTTTATGTTTATAAGGGTTTAGTCCAATATTATATGCGTTTTACAGGTAGACACTCTCACTGACAAGTGACTTTATGTTTATTAGTTTTTAGTCTAATATTATATAGAGTTGTACAGGTAGCCACTCTCACTGACCACTGACTGTGTTTATTAGGGTTTCTTCTTATGTTATAAAGAGTTTTACAGGTAGACACTCTCACTGACCACTGAGTTTGTGTTTATTAGGGTTTATTCTAATGTTATATAGAGTTTTACAGGTAGACACTCTCACTGACAACTGACTTTATGTTTATTAGTTTTTAGTCTAATATTATATAGAGTTGTACAGGTAGACACTCTCACTGACCACTGAGTTTGTGTTTATTAGGGTTTATTCTAATGTTATATAGAGTTTTACAGGTAGACACTCTCACTGACAACTGACTTTATGTTTATTAGTTTTTAGTCTAATATTATATAGAGTTGTACAGGTAGCCACTCTCACTGACCTCTGCCTTTATGTTTATAAGGGTTTAGTCCAATATTATATGCGTTTTACAGGTAGACACTCTCACTGACAACTGACTTTATGTTTATTAGTTTTTAGTCTAATATTATTTAGAGTTGTACAGGTAGCCACTCTCACTGACCACTGAGTTTGTGTTTATTAGGGTTTATTCTAATGTTATATAGAGTTTTACAGGTAGACACTCTCACTGACAACTGACTTTATGTTTATTAGTTTTTAGTCTAATATTATATAGAGTTGTACAGGTAGCCACTCTCACTGACCACTGACTTTGTGTTGATTAGGGTTTATTCTAATGTTATATAGAGTTTTACAGGTAGACACTCTCACTGACCACTGACTATGTTTATTAGGGTTTATTCTAATGCTGTATAGAGTTAATTACAAGTAGACACTCTCACTGACCACTGACTATGTGTTTATTAGGGTTTATTCTAATGCTATATGGAGTTAATTACAGGTAGACACTCTCACTGACCACTGCCTTTATGTTTATTAGGGTTTAGTCTAATATTATATGAGTTTTACAGGTAGACACTCTTACTGACCACTGACTTTGTGTTTATTAGGGTTTATTCTAATGCTATATAGAGTTTTACAGGTAGACACTCTCACTGACCTCTGCCTTTATGTTTATAAGGGTTTAGTCCAATATTATATGCGTTTTACAGGTAGACACTCTCACTGACAACTGACTTTATGTTTATTAGTTTTTAGTCTAATATTATATAGAGTTGTACAGGTAGCCACTCTCACTGACCACTGACTGTGTTTATTAGGGTTTCTTCTTATGTTATAAAGAGTTTTACAGGTAGACACTCTCACTGACCACTGAGTTTGTGTTTATTAGGGTTTATTCTAATGTTATATAGAGTTTTACAGGTAGACACTCTCACTGACCACTGGCTTTATGTTTATTAGTTTTTAGTCTAATATTATATAGAGTTGTACAGGTAGACACTCTCACTGACCACTGAGTTTGTGTTTATTAGGGTTTATTCTAATGTTATATAGAGTTTTACAGGTAGACACTCTCACTGACAACTGACTTTATGTTTATTAGTTTTTAGTCTAATATTATATAGAGTTGTACAGGTAGCCACTCTCACTGACCACTGACTTTGTGTTTATTAGGGTTTATTCTAATGTTATATAGAGTTTTACAGGTAGACACTCTCACTGACCACTGACTATGTTTATTAGGGTTTATTCTAATGCTGTATAGAGTTAATTACAAGTAGACACTCTCACTGACCACTGACTATGTTTATTAGGGTTTATTCTAATGCTGTATAGAGTTAATTACAGGTAGACACTCTCACTGACCACTGACTTTATGTTTATTAGGGTTTAGTCTAATATTATATAGAGTTTTACAGGTAGACACTCTCACTGACCACTGACTATGTGTTTATTAGGGTTTATTCTAATGTTATATGGAGTTAATTACAGGTAGACACTCTCACTGACCACTGACTTTATGTTTATTAGGGTTTAGTCTAATATTATATAGAGTTTTACAGGTAGACACTCTAACTGACCACTGACTATGTTTATTAGGGTTTATTCTAATGCTGTATAGAGTTAATTACAGGTAGACACTCTCACTGACCACTGACTATGTTTATTAGGGTTTATTCTAATGCTGTATAGAGTTAATTACAGGTAGACACTCTCACTGACCACTGACTATGTTTATTAGGGTTTAGTCTAATATTATATAGAGTTTTACAGGTAGACACTCTAACTGACCACTAACTATGTATTTATTAGGGTTTATTCTAATGTTATATAGAGTTAATTACAGGTAGACACTCTCACTGCTGAGGTATACAATGTTTTTCACAATCAAGACTGTTGTATTGTATTTCTCTATCAATTTAAAGTTTGCAGTGTACAAATGTAGTGACTGTGTGCCTTACACATGAATGTCGTTGAGTAAGCCACAGTGGCGTTGGGACCTCTAAACATGTTGTCCATTCGTATGGAGTTTTATTTTGAACTATTATTGTTGCGTCCAGGAATCCCATCCTGAAACAAATGAACAAAAGAAAAGTATTAACCAGAGTCATGTATAGAGAGAGAGTGTATCAAAGCCTGTTAGTGGATTATCCACTAAATTAGTAGTTTTAGGGAATGTTAACAGATAACAAATTAGATTAGGATACTGAATAAAGTTAACACATAACATTAACCACAAACAGAATTTTAATTATTTTAATGTCATTTCATCCACCAATGTTGAATTAGCCCACATGGAAAACAAAGATTCAACATATATTTATTAAATACATATTGCATACATTGCAATATGTTGTCAGAGACTGCTAGATCATTATAGGAAAAGGTCTAACCAAACTTTTTTCAGCCAAGAGGGGGGGATATACCAGCTATTACGGTATAGGGTATCCTAACCTTTTCCTCAAGAAATAACATTTCTATTATTTCCATTTTAAAAATGATGATTAAAGACATTTCTTCAGTTCTCTGAGTTTAGTTAGATTACCACCATCTCCCAGTACTGACCACATGAAGATCTCCAGATGTTTAAATATATTAAAAAGACAAGGGTTTTCATGGAGTGTCCGATGTATGTTAAAGTTTACATGGACTCTAAATATCTACTAATATTATTACCACCATAAACCATCATTACTCTCCATCACTACTATGATTATGTTAGTTATACTATAGTATGATGATATCAGCACACGTGAGCAGAAGAACAATTTTGGTCTTAGGTTTTGGTGTTTATCCATAATTTAGTTCTGACCAGAGAAGAATGAGTCTTGGTTCCTCCCAGAGTTTCTTCCTCCAGCTCTAAGGGAGTTTTCATAGCCACTGTTGCCTTTGGCTCACTGGGAGTTTTAGGTTTTTATGTCTTGTTGATCTCCTGCTCTCTTACTGATTCTGTAAAGCTGCTTTGAAAAAAGTTATACAAATAAATTTGATTTGATTACTTTTTACAAATTGTAAGTGCTCCTACTGGCTTGAGCCAACCATTGTCCTCTCTCTCTGTGTCCATTGGGAAACCATATGTAGGTATGGCTGATAAGTGACATGAGAGAAACAGTGTTATTGTCGCCATCTGGTGGGTCTGGGATGTACTGCAAATAGTACTGATCTATTATTCGACACGTTTATTTATTTATTTTACACTCCTCAGCACTACGTATTCAGCGTGGGTGATGGAGAAGGGGATTATTATTTCTTTGTTTTTGTACTATGATGCACAGCCTGGATAAATTGTTATGGGTGCTGTGGGTCACCGATAGAGGTGGGCGATACCGGGAATTATGGTCCAAAACCAAGTAAACACAGGGCCAGTAACGCCAATACCGATACTTTTTAATATTTAAGCTTCATAGATCCAAAGGATTCAAAAGACCTAGGAAAGAATTTTGTAGGATTTTTAACTCTGATAAACAGGTCATACAAATATGAAACCAGTCCGCGGTTTGAGTCAAAAGTACTCAAATGCTCCAGTAAAGGATGATCTGTTAACTGGGAATCCCAGGGAACTCCATAAGCACGAAGAGCAGAAGGGAGCCTAAGATATAAAAAATAAGACGTACCTGGTAAAGAAAAAAAATCACATAAATCCTGGAAGGAGCGTACGCCCTTAGAGTTAAAGATACATAAATAGTCTTACTGGACCAAAGAGGGGAGGGGAGGGTGGGCTGCTCCGTGCTGTGATGAATCCGGGTGCGCAGCAGTCAGTGCGTGCGGGAGAAAAAAAGCTTGAGTATCGATCTTTTTACACGAGTATTGATCAATATCAATACCAGCGTTGGTATCGATATTATCGATATTTGGATCCATCCGCCCACCTCTAGTCACTGGCAGCTTGAACTTCCTCTCTCGACCAGCTGGCTGGTTTGGTGGGCGGTGTCGTTGCGGGAGCTGAGTTTGGTATGTTATAACCGAACCCGAAGTGAGTCGCTCCAGGAGTTTTAAGCACGGTTTTGGTCTGGCTTAGTTGTTTGCCGTTAAGGGAGCTAGGAGGCACATGGCTGCTTGCGGCCACTAAATTTTCCATTAAGACCTACAACTGACCGGTTTCCAGACGCCACTGTCTACCTCTGGGCATGCGCGCGTTACAGCAGCTTGTGGAACCATGCCTGGTTGCCTGTAGGCCACTGTTGTTTTGTTTTTGTTTTTTTTTTATTTTGGTGCTTTTTCCTTATAACAGCAGCGTGTCTTTTACGTTCAGACTCCTAATAGTGATGTATACTGAGCCACCCGTACTGGGTGTTTGGATTTTTTAGATTCTGTTGTGTATATTTGACCACAAAACTGAGCCCCGCCCTGTGGCGGTATCAGAGGTGAACTGCAAAGGTGGTTTAGTTCAGTGCATCTAACTAGTCCCATTAGGTGATGTGCCTAGAACCAAGGGTATTCCAATTGGAAGACTATCTAGTGCTTGTGTCTTCCTTTAGGGTTTATTTATTTAGTTATTTATTTTGATTATTTCTTGTTTAAGTGAGCACTTTATCTACTTGTTTGAAATTAGGTTATTTTTGTGGAAGACTTTTTCTTTATATACGTTTGGCTATTTTCCTCACAGATTAAAATTATTGGTGTTTGTTTTGTTTGTTGTACATTTTGGTTGATTTTATGAAGGTTTCGTGTTGTGTTGTGTTTTCTTTTGCTTTGCGGTTAGGACCACAAAGGGCCGTTGCTTCTGTGGGACTTTCTTTACAACCTCTATGTGTTCGATTAGTGTTGACTGGCTAACCGGTGTAGAACTTCCTAAGAACATGCTGAAGAACCACTGAAGGAATCAAGTTTCATTTCCTCTGAATGCTGCACTTATTTTATGCCTGGTTGATTGTATAAAAAATATATATTTTTGCTAAACAGCCTTACAACTCATTTATTTAAGAAACCGTGCAGGGATCCCTTACCCTTTGTAAAAGTGGGGTGGCGTAGTCTCCCACACATACATTTATACTTAATTATCTGAGTGATTGGAGCATCTCCATCCAGCTCAGAAAACCATTAGAGATTTACTTAATTTGCAAACAGACATATTGAGGCAAGTACCTACACATGTGTTGGTGTGCTATGTAGATGCTGGAAATCAAAATCCTTTATTGAGTACTAATTACCAACATTTTATGACTTTAAATTGCCCACCAAGAACTTTTTGAAACTTTGAGAGGTCTATGAGAAGCACATGACCACCAAGCGACTTGAAATTCCATTGACCTGATTTTGTCTCTACATGGCTTATATTGGATTACACTAACCATGTTCTAAATTACTCATTTCAAAGGGACACCAGCTCTGATAGATCAGACAAATGTGTTGAGAATAAATTATACAAGATTTTCTTAATTACGTGAACAATGTTTACCATATTTTCAAAATAGTTAAAACTATTTTAAGACACATATACAAATCCTATGTACTAAACGTATGCACTAAACCAAATGAATGTTCCTTGCATAGGGATCAAACCCACAAAAGACCAAACGCACACTACTTATCCTACTGAGCAAATTCTTTTACTCACTAAAACACAGTTCTCAGTCCGGAAGTTAAAGCCCTTCCTGGGCTCCACCTACAGCCCAGAGAAGACGTTCAGAGAGAACTGCACGTAGGGTTTATAGAAAGACATATCAGAAACTTCATTCGACTGCAAAAGTTGAAAAAGAAAGGCAAACATCACACCATCCATAAAGAAGCTGTCGATAAAAGAGGAGCTTCTACAGACACCTCAAAATCCACGAACGACTTCAAAACCTGAACAACATCACCTCTAAAGAGCAGGGCAGCACGACAACCCAAGAATCATGCACAACTAGACGTATTTGCAGGAAGAATGGGTAAAAATCCACCAAACGAAAAATGATTATTAGCTGTTACCATTGATGTGATTTGATTTAGTATATTGGCACTCTTCTTTATTTCCAAATATTTCAAAACCACTTTCCAAAAAGCTTTTCCCGAGATACAGATTAGCTAAGTCTGAAATATTTCTGATAATGCATAGAAAACGTATGCTGTCATATAAAAGAGCCATCCTTTCTCCATTTTCCCTTTAAAGCTTTCATCACATCTATTGTCTTCTGGTTTTACTATGACACGGGAAACGACTGACAAAACTGAAAGTGAAACGTGCACAGTGTAAGAAGGTCCAGAAGATCAGAATGAATAAAAAGAATCAGTGAATTCAGTCTTTTTAAAATAAAAGTCAAAAACAGCTTCAAATGCTTGTGTCCAGAGCAGTTTACTGACCTGTACTGGGGTCCGTTTCAGTAGCCTGTAGTCCCGGAGATAAAGTGCTGAATAACTGCTGTAACTGTCTCTTATAGGCCGTGTGTGTGTGTGTGTGTGTCTTGAGAGTTGGGAGAGAGGGTGGGAGAGCTTAAGTGTGTCTCTAGGCTAGAACGGGCAGACTGAGGGACAGCTCTGTCCACCAGGCAAGTCAGGAAGCTCAACTCTCTTCCTGCCCTGCCCCCCCAGCCCCCTTCACTTCCTGAATATACAAACTTTGGCTCCTGCACACCAATAACACACAAACTCAATACTGAACTCTGCACCATCAAGAGCTGGTTATACAACCACAACCTAACCATACCTAGATTTATTTATACAACCACTATATACTATTACATACACTATATATACAAACACTATACATACACTCTATAAACTCTCTCTCTCATATATATATATATATATATATATATATATATATATATATATATATATATATATATATATATACACACACACACACACACTATACACTCTATATATACAGACACACTATACATACACTATACACACTCTATGCACTCTACACACACACACACACACATTTTATATATATTTTTTTACATACACTAAACACACACTCTACATACAATACACACACTATACACACCCTCTATGCACATTATTGAGATTCCTCATTAGTCCTGTGATGACCATGAATATGGATCTAGTCTAAATAAGCCTACTCTGTACATGCAGCCTGTCTCTAACCCTTCATTACAAGAATGTACTTAATTGTGTTAAATGTATTTAAATGCAGTGAATATATTGGACTTACAGTTTTTTCCAATTGCTAAAACACGATTTTGTAAACTAGGCTGGTTTTATCAAAATACTTAACACAATTCACAAAACCACATGCCCAAACAGCAAAATAACCAATACCAAAACTACATACAGCATTACCAAAATCAAACTTCTCCACCAAATGGCGCACACTTCATACATATGACCAGATTTTTGTCTAATCAACTACACACTGTTGGGCGTAATGAAAAGCTCTCTCATCTTTAGCAAGCTCTGCCATAATACTAAAACAGTCCAGATTGATCACATTTACAGAAAGATTTGCAGATACACACACACTGCTGTTATTATTGTCTTTTTCACCAAACAAGTCAGTGCAACATGTGCACAGCAGATATATTAACATTGTGAGTGAACAAAAATATGCTCTCAAAAACTGAAAAAGGTAATTACAGATAAAATGTGAAGAAAAAAAATACTAGTTTAGTACATTAATGGCAGCTTCCTGTATCCTGGTGAACATTTCACCCTTTCCTCCATGGTTGTATCTCTCAGTAAACAGAAAAAACAAAACAAAATATGGGGCTTGTGCAACGCAGCCGTAAGATATTTCCTCCACAGTAGAGTAAACTATACAGTTTACTCTACTCAGCCATTCGTAAAGTAAACAGGTGTCACCCAACTGATACACTATGATATGGGGTGTACTACAGAAGTTCTGGTTACACACATGTACTCCAGTCTAAATATCCGGATGACAGAGGCGACAGTAAAACGGCTCAGGTTGGGCTGCACTCTCTGTCCAGCCTCTCGCATCGTCAGCGCATGGTTGATGAAATGATTAACTAAGGTTACTCAGATTTCAGTTGAAAGTTGTCGTCATCTTTGGCCATGAACCAGCTCCACCCCTACCTCTCACTCTTCCTACCACTCTCATTCTCACTCTCCCTCTTCCTCTCTCTGCAACGTCTTCCATTGTTGTTGTAGGAAAGGTGCTCACCTGTGGTGTTTTTATAGAGCTTACTGATTGAAGTTGTAAGAATTAACCATTGAGGTGTTCGGGGCCTGGTGGCACATATATTTGCCAAATAGCTCCTGTAGTGTGATTTTGAAGGGCAGTGTTTTGATATATAAACATGTGACTTTATGTCAGATTGCTGTGTGTTATGTAGAGAAGCGTGTTCAGTTTGTTTAAAAAGAGCCATTTTAAATTACAAACTGTGTGTAAAGCAGAAAACGAGTTTAGAGTTTTGGAGACTTGAGAGGAGGTTTTACTCTCTGTGTGTCAGTTTAATTAATAGTGCTATGCATGTCACTTTAGTGTATTAGCAACTGGAAAGAAGTGTAAATGTGTTGAATGTATTATTTACATATGACACATGTGTATTTGATGAATGAAATGGGAATTCAGTTTGAAAAAGAAAGGCATACATATGGTAACTCAAACGTGGCATGCATTATGGGAAAGTTAATATTTGATGTATTTGAAAATACATCCAAGTCAAGAATGTGACCTTTATCATAAGTGGGAAAGTTTATATGCTGCACAAAATGAAAAGAGTCAAGGATTGAGCAAAAGTCATTGGCCAGTTTGCAGCCCAAAGGTATCTACATGGATATTGAAGTTACCAACTAGTAACAAACTGGGCGAAATAGTGCAGGCAAGTGGCAGTAGTTCAGTATTGCGATAGGCTTAAGTGGATGATAAAGTAATAATGCAGTTACAGAGCCAGGTAGTTTAAGTGCACTGTATTTAAAAGAAGTATCTGATATGATGCTAACTTCTGTAATGTTAAACATAGCCGCCAAGCAGGGCTGGAGTGGGCCCCTTTTTCAGCCCGTTAGTTTCATGCCCAAATCCGGCCCATGGAGGAGGAATCTGAATAAATGAAACAGCAGCTAGCTCTTACATCGCCTTTTTATTATTAAGTTCAGGTATATGTTGGTAAACAAACAGAAAGAATGTTTAATTTTTTACACTAAACCCTTAAGCAGCTTCACTACACGTATGTTTAGTAGCTACCTACAGCATCAAAAGCCTCCTAAGCAGTGCACTGGCTTCTCAACTTTATTAATAACATTGTCTATAGACATGAGAATTTCCTTCTCTGTGTACATTAACATTAACACAATTTAGTATATATCACGTCTATTCTTCATGTTATATTTTACATTACATTACATTAGAGTTTAAATAACTCTGTTAGACTATCCTCTACTTGTCCCTTCGGTAGTCATGGACTACCATCAGTAGTGTCAGAAGGGGTTTGCTGCTCAGACGCTACAAAAACATTCAATTAATGAGTTTGGCTATTAATATACTACACTTCTAAATTATATTTATTATTTTTAGCTTGAAACAGGATATGTGTGATTAATATTGTGTATTGGCCTCTACAAAATAAACTATGCTAAGCTGTCTATACAAACATTGCAAAATAGCCTGACAAGACAACCTTATCTCCATATCTCTGTTTACCGTCTTCTGGAGAACATCTCTGGCACATTAAGCAGCATCTTCTTCCAACACCTTTCTTTATTTTTAACCTGGCCTTTTCGGCTTCACCTGGCCTCTTTTTGCCCTCCGTCACCACCGACTGCCGCTTGATGCTAATTCTGTTGCTATATTTGATTTTGCCACTCCAGAAAAGACGACTCCTGGGGAGAATTTCCTTAGGTGGTAGAACCCACCTAATCTACTGCGATGTAGTGGCTGTGCTATCAGATGAACAGAGAATGAATGCATAAATGAATGGAAAATGAATGCAAGAAGAAGATTAGATAATTGACAGATAAGTATCGAAATTATTTTTCCTATGCATCCGGCCCAAACTAGAGTTTGAAATGAGCCGGCCCATCGGGAATCCTCCCGAATCTCCCGATAAGCCACTCCGGGCCTGCCGCCAAGCCACCTCCTCGCCCAGTTGAAAGGTTTGCAGATGTAATTAAAGGCTGCTGGGGTTTTCTGGTTTAAAGCATAAAAATCCCCCACTTGTTGCCAAGTTTCAGATAAGAACAGTATGTCAATCTGATTGTCTAGCATAGAATTCAGACTTTATAACTCCTCTCTTAACGTACGACACCTTTCACATGTACAGTAATAACTATAGAACAATAATTTAATTATGTACAATTCAAATGTACAATAACTTTCCTACTTCTAAACTCGCACTGCTGTATACAGTGTATCTGTACTTAATATTATAGACACAGTCACTTTATATTTTATTCTTCTATTGTACTATAAGACTTTATATATGTGCCACAGTCACTTTATATTTTATTTTATTCTTCTATTGTATTATAAGACTTTATATATATGTACATATTGCAAATTTATTTTTTGTTGTAAATTATTATTAGAGTGTTTATTCTTCTACATAACTGGCTGCTACTGTAAAAACTGCAAAAATTTCCCCCTGATTCTGAATCACACATGCTTTTTTGGAGAGAGAGTGAACATTTAATAATGCGAAAGTGGCACCAGGGGAGGCTAGAGGAAGTTTGTGCATCAAAACAGGAAGCCAAATAGAACACTCCCATTCATTTCTGGAAAATTGTTATCTTTCCCTATCAGACATCTACTTCTGGCTTCATTTGGAAACAGAAAGTGTCTGATGACGCATTGTGAAATGTGCTGGGTGGAAGATTGTGTAGGAAATCTAAATTAGTGAATAGACTCCTTTAGAGAGAATAGACAGGCTGCATGCCACTGTATATTTGTTTGCTCTTGAATATATAATAAAGATGGACCTTACAGCTGTGGGGGTGGGGCTAAATGCCACGGCAGGGCTGCCTGTAGTTATTAGACTGGTTTATTACCATTTGTAATGAGCTCATGTGAAACAGCACAATATTTTTAATTAAATTAAGAGTAAATAAACAAAGTACATCAAACAAATGTCCCCAATACTGCAATCATTACACTTAGACCCTTAATTTAAAACTAAAAAAAGCTAATTAAATAAATACAGTAAAAACTGCAGTCATTAAACTCAGACTCTGTTATTTTAAAATAAATCTGTAATCATTAAATGTAGAATATTGAATTGTAGCTGCTGTTCTGTTCGTACCGGTCAGATCTGGTCTGTATGGTGTTCTGGGTTATTAGTTTTGTGTTAGCTGTGCGTGCTAGCTCTGCTGATACTCACTGTATTCAGCCGCGTGGTGTCTCTAAGAACCGTATCAGATTAGTAGTGTTAAATGTCTTTGTCTTGTTTCTCCCACAAGACTCGTTGATTTTACACATTTTAAAAACGCTCTGGATGAGTCTGTGTTACATACGGCAACAAGCTGCCAGACGGACGCAACGTAAAGAAAAACTGTTCTTGTGAGGCCGCTGCTTTAGTCAGTCTGTGGAAAATGAAAGGGTGTGTATTTCCACCTAGTGGTTCAGATAGGAATTGCAGGGAGCTGGCCGGAGGGCTCCTCTTCCTGGATGAAACGCTAGCTGGAAATACAGAAATTAGGCTCATTTGTTTAACGCCATTGATCGGCTCTCGGGATCGGCTAAATTGGAGAAATATCGACCGATCACATATTTTGATAACCGATTGGTCGATACCGATACATAGCCGATCGATCTTTCCATCTCTAATATATAATTTTCATAGCAGTTCTCTTAGTTAATAAACTACTTTTTAGTGTAACGGGACAACTATCTACTGGGAGACAATCAGGGTTACAATCCTAGTGGAAGTGACCACCATGACAGACTCAATAGCAGAAAGGGGATATTACTGTCAGTGGTATTTGAACCCAGGCTGCTGGCATGACAGAGCAGCGCTTGCACCACTATGCCCATGTGTGGTGCTTGTGACTGAGTGTTCTAACTATGAAGAGGGAGTTAGAACACCCCAAAAAATTACTTTGAAACTAGTGATGGGCCGATCCAGTGTTTTTCAGTTCCGATCTGATACCAATATATAACTGCCAATACCGATACAGATACAAATACCGATATAAGGGCTCTTTAGTTTATCATTGGTTTAAGGTTACAAAATGAGGCTGAAATAGACACAGGACACAGAAGAGTACACACATGCATTTAATATAAATGCATTCCAAAGGCATATACAAACACAATAGTTTTCTTTCATATCAAATATTTAAAACACAAATCTGAAATAAACATCTTATGTATCAAAAACCTTTCTAGTATGCTAAATAATATGACTGACTGTATGATCTAAACAGTTCAAGTATTAAGAAAATTGTAACAGCAGCAGCAGCAACTTCAACAAGATTTCAAATAGTTGAAATAATGTGCAAAACTAAATAAAAAATAATACCTTCAGAATGTATTTGGCTGCTTCCTAAATCTGCTTCCTAAGAAAACAAGACAAGTAGGGAAGTGCATCTGTGAGAGTCTGCTTGCTAGCACAAACTCCTCGTACTCTGTGATGTGAAACCTCTGCAGGTGTTTGAGTAAGTTTGTTGTGTTATAAGATGCTGGAGTAGTTCCACCCCTCGGAACATCCACCTTACAAATACTACATGTAGCCTTTTTGCTGTTCGGCGTTTCCAAAGAGAAAAATCTCCACACAACGGACATTTTTCAGCCAGCTGCAGACTGAAGCTGCTGGAGGTTCAAGATAAACTGTGGACCTGGAACCGGATCACTGGTGTGTTTGGGTTAATGTTACGACGCGTTTACTGTCCAGCTCAAGCTGCGAACTGGAAAGTGGATCGCCGCATTCGCCCGATATCCGATACGGTAAATTACGTCAATATCGGCCCCCGATTCCGATATTGTATCGAATCGGTCCAATCTCTATTTGAAACGTAAAAGAAAAGGCCAAAGAATGTCGGAGTCACAAAAGAGTGACAGAGTGCGAGATCTAAAACAAACAAAACAAAGCAAAAGACACCAATCAACGTGCTTGACGCGGGCTTTGAACTGCCGCAAGAAAGGGAGACCCTGCTGCGCCACAGTGTAGACACTGCTGATGTTGAAACGAGGGGAGGTAATACAGAGAGCACCCAGAAAGGGCGGGAAAATTAAACAAAGGAGTTGCAGGACGGAATTACACCTGTGGCATAACGGAACTAAAGAAAGGTTTCCCTCCTTATTTATTTATTTATTTATATATTTTTTTGAGAACGGAGAATGACCTGCCTCATGGATCCTCAGATCCAGCAAGAGATCTTTCTTTAGTGGAGAACACCATTTACCAGCGTGGGCTGGCCTTCAGTATGAAAAACCCAAGACTCCGCACTGAGGCAGCTGCGTGGAGCCCTTATAAAGGGTCAACCCCAGCTGTTCTCAGTTGGGCTGATTGGCTGGTGCCGTGGAATGCAGTCTCCCTCTATAGGTCGGAGGACCGCAGCATGGGCGGCCCATTACATTCAGTCTAAATACATGTCTATCAAAAATACTGCTCAATAAAAAAATTACTATTTCAATGTTTTATTAATTATATAAACAAAAAAAATGTTTAATACCAGTTAAACAAACTACTAATTTTGTGTGGTACTAAATAATATATCTGTAAATAAATTTTAAAAAATAAATAAACTTTAGATTATGTTACCATGGATATTCTTGTGATGTGCCGAGCAGGGAACTATAAGTTTGTATAAGATTAAATAATTAAATAAGACTAGTGTAGCCAACTATGCCACTCTGGGAATTGCACCCAGAGAATTTTAAAAATAGGGACACAGGTTTGTGGGTACCACAAAGGAACAGTGAGACTAAGATTTCCCCAAACAAAAGTTTTATTTAATCAAAATCAAATTTGAAAAGAGAGAGAGACAGAGAAAGACAAGACAGCTGCAAAAATAAGCATTTAGTATTAACAGCAACAACAAAATAATACTAGAAATAGAAATGTATTAATGCTACAATAATTAAAGACAATAGAATTAATATTAAAACCTTTTGGCTGCAAGCTAATTCAATAAAATACAACACAAACAAACAAAACAATACAATACCTGTAGGGCAGAGACTCACCAGGGGAGGCAGGCTACCTAAAACAATACCACAAATCTCAACAAAGGTCACCCAAGCAAAGAGAAGCAAACCAAAATACACAAATTCCCAAAAGTAAAGTAAACAAAAACACAAAATAACCCTTTCCCCCTGGAGTACTCAGCACCTACATTACAATTAACCCAACTTAACACAAAAAGAAAAAGAGTAGGAGACAATGGCTGCAATACAGACTGCAATGCTGCTCAGCTAGTGGATTACTGGGATTAATCTTATTCCAATAAAGAGACCATAGGTGCATCCGAAATCGTCTACTAGTTAGTAGGTACTAGATTAGAGTCAGTACGTGCTGCTCGAGCGGCAGACTAGTAGGTAATTTCAGTAGGAGAGTTTTAGTACCACACAAGCTCAGACGTACTACGTCCACCATATTGCCAGCATCGCAAGACCACCACCGTAAAAGTCCTGCTATTCATTTAAAAGCTCGTTTACTGACAGATTTAAATCTTTTAGTGACTCTGATCTGTGTTTTTGTCTGATTATGTATCAGACGGTGTGGAGCTGTAGATCAGAGAAGATGAAACGGGAGGAATGTAATCACTGTTTATCTCAGCAGTAGCGCTAACTCCTGTAGCGGCGGTTCACTAGCCGTAGCTACGTACACACAGCCGACGTTCAGCTTTACACCGTTTATTTACTCCACTCTGAATTCATCCACTCCAGGTGAATCATGGGATACACAGTGTGCTGTGTTCGCCTACATAAAAATGGCTGTTGATTCAGGAGGTCATCTGGGTACCGTTCACCTACTACTCAATACCTACTGAGTATTCAGACATACTAGCCGCGCTCAGCTACTGATTTACTACCGAGTATTCAGACATACTAGCCGCGCTCGCCTACTGATTTCACTACTGAGTATTCAGACATACTAGCCGTGCTCAGCTACTGATTTACTACTGAGTATTCAGACATACTAGCCACGCTCGCCTACTGATTTCACTACTGAGTATTCAGTACAGTACAGTGAGTTTAACAGTATTCTGACAGCAGCAGTACAGTGAGTGTAAACAGTATTCTAACAGCAGTACAGTGAGTGTAAACAGTATTCTGACAGCAGCAGTACAGTGAGTGTATACAGTATTCTAACAGCAGCAGTACAGTGAGTTTAACAGTATTCTGACAGCAGCAGTACAGTGAGTGTAAACAGTATTCTAACAGCAGCAGTACAGTGAGTGTATACAGTATTCTAACAGCAGCAGTACAGTGAGTGTAAACAGTATTCTAACAGCAGCAGTACAGTGAGTGTAAACTGTATTCTAACAGCAGCAGTACAGTGAGTGTAAACAGTATTCTAACAGCAGCAGTACAGTGAGTGTAAACAGTATTCTGACAGCAGCAGTACAGTGAGTGTAAACAGTATTCTGACAGCAGCAGTACAGTGAGTGTGACAGTATTCTGACAGCAGCAGTACAGTGAGTGTAAACAGTATTCTAACAGCAGCAGTGCAGTGAGTGTAAACAGTATTCTAACAGCAGCAGTACAGTGAGTGTGACAGTATTCTAACAGCAGCAGTACAGTGAGTGTAAACAGTATTCTGACAGCAGTACAGTGAGTGTAAACAGTATTCTGACAGCAGTACAGTGAGTGTAAACAGTATTCTAACAGCAGCAGTACAGTGAGTGTAAACAGTATTCTGACAGCAGTACAGTGAGTGTAAACAGTATTCTAACAGCAGCAGTACAGTGAGTGTAAACAGTATTCTGACAGCAGTACAGTGAGTGTAAACAGTATTCTAACAGCAGCAGTACAGTGAGTGTAAACAGTATTCTGACAGCAGTACAGTGGGTGTAAACAGTATTCTAACAGCAGCAGTACATTGAGTGTAAACAGTATTCTAACAGCAGCAGTACAGTGAGTGTAACAGCATTCTGACAGCAGCAGTACAGTGAGTGTAAACAGTATTCTGACAGCAGCAGTACATTGAGTGTAAACAGTATTCTAACAGCAGCAGTACAGTGAGTGTAAACAGTATTCTGACAGCAGCAGTACAGTGAGTGTAAACAGTATTCTGACAGCAGCAGTACAGTGAGTGTAAACAGTATTCTGTCAGCAGCAGTACAGTGAGTGTAAACAGTATTCTAACAGCAGCAGTACAGTGAGTGTAACAGCATTCTGACAGCAGCAGTACATTGAGTGTAAACAGTATTCTAACAGCAGCAGTACAGTGAGTGTAACAGCATTCTGACAGCAGCAGTACAGTGAGTGTAAACAGTATTCTGACAGCAGCAGTACAGTGAGTATAACAGTATTCTGCCAGCAGCAGTACAGTGAGTGTAAACAGTATTCTAACAGCAGCAGTACAGTGAGTGTAAACAGTATTCTGTCAGCAGCATTACAGTGAGTGTAAACAATGTACAGTGAGTGTAAACAGTATTCTAACAGCAGCAGTACAGTGAGTGTAAACAGCATTCTGACAGCAGCAGTACAGTGAGTGTAAACAGTATTCTGACAGGAGCAGTACAGTGAGTGTAAACAGTATTCTAACAGCAGCAGTACAGTGAGTGTAAACAGTATTCTGTCAGCAGCATTACAGTGAGTGTAAACAATGTACAGTGAGTGTAAACAGTATTCTAACAGCAGCAGTACAGTGAGTGTAAACAGTATTCTAACAGCAGCAGTACAGTGAGTGTAAACAGTATTCTGACAGCAGCAGTACAGTGAGTGTAACAGCATTCTGACAGCAGCAGTACAGTGAGTGTAAACAGTATTCTGACAGCAGCAGTACATTGAGTGTAAACAGTATTCTGACAGCAGCAGTACATTGAGTGTAAACAGTATTCTGACAGCAGCAGTACAGTGAGTGTAAACAGTATTCTAACAGCAGCAGTACAGTGAGTGTAAACAGTATTCTGACAGGAGCAGTACAGTGAGTGTAAACAGTATTCTAACAGCAGCAGTACAGTGAGTGTAAACAGTATTCTGACAGCAGCAGTACAGTGAGTGTAAACAGTATTCTGAGAGCAGCAGTACAGTGAGTGTAAACTGTATTCTAACAGCAGCAGTACATTGAGTGTAAACAGTATTCTAACAGCAGCAGTACAGTGAGTGTAAACAGTATTCTGAGAGCAGCAGTACAGTGAGTGTAAACAGTATTCTGACAGCAGCAGTACAGTGAGTGTAACAGCATTCTGACAGCAGCAGTACAGTGAGTGTAAACAGTATTCTGACAGCAGCAGTACAGTGAGTGTAAACAGTATTCTGTCAGCAGCAGTACAGTGAGTGTAAACAGTATTCTAACAGCAGCAGTACAGTGAGTGTAACAGCATTCTGACAGCAGCAGTACATTGAGTGTAAACAGTATTCTGACAGCAGCAGTACAGTGAGTGTAAACAGTATTCTGCCAGCAGCAGTACAGTGAGTGTAAACAGTATTCTGACAGCAGCAGTACAGTGAGTGTAAACAGTATTCTGACAGCAGCAGTGCAGTGAGTGTAAACAGTATTCTGTCAGCAGCATTACAGTGAGTATAACAGTATTCTGTCAGCAGCAGTACAGTGAGTGTAAACAGCACTCTGACAGTAGCAGTACAGTGAGTGTAAACAGTATTCTGTCAGCAGCATAAGAATTGATAGAACTGGGCAGATAGAACTGGACTGATAGGACTGGGCTGATAGGACTGGGCTGATAGGACTGGGCTGATAGGACTGGACTGGACTGATAGGAATGGGCTGATAGAACTGGACTGATAGGACTGGGCTGATAGGACTGAACTGATAGGACTGGACTGATAGGACTAGGCTGATAGGACTGGGCTTGTAAAACTAGACTGATAGGACTGGGCTGATAGGACTGGGCTGATAGGACTGGACTGATAGGACTGGACTGAACTGATAGGACTGGACTGATAGAACTGGGCTGATAGAACTGGACTGATAGAACTGGACTGATAGAACCGGACTGATAGGACTGGGCTGATAGGACTGGGCTTATAAAACTAGACTGATAGGACTGGGCTGATAGAACTGGGCTGATAGAACTGGGCTGATAGAACTGGACTGATAGGACTGGGCTGATAGGACTGGGCTGATAGGACTGGGCTGATAGAACTGAACTTGACTGATAGAACTGGGCTGATAGAACTGGACTGATAGAACTGGACTGATAGGACTGGGCTGATAGGACTGGGCTGATAGGACTGGGCTGATAGAACTGGGCTGATAGAACTGGGCTGATAGGACTGGACTGATAGGACTGGGCTGATAGGACTGAACTGGACTGATAGAACTGGGCTGATAGAACTGGACTGATAGGACTGGACTGATAGAACTGGGCTGATAGGACTGTAACAGTATAGCAGTACAGTGAGTGTAAACAGTATTCTGTCAGCAGCATTAGAACTGATAGAACTGGCAGATAGAACTGGACTGATAGAACTGGACTGATAGAACTGGACTGATAGAACCGGACTGATAGGACTGGGCTGATAGGACTGGGCTTATAAAACTAGACTGATAGGACTGGGCTGATAGAACTGGGCTGATAGAACTGGGCTGATAGAACTGGACTGATAGGACTGGGCTGATAGGACTGGGCTGATAGGACTGGGCTGATAGAACTGAACTTGACTGATAGAACTGGGCTGATAGAACTGGGCTGATAAAACTGGGCTGATAGGACTGGGCTGATAGGACTGGGCTGATAGGACTGGGCTGATAGGACTGGGCTGATAGAACTGGGCTGATAGAACTGGGCTGATAGGACTGGGCTGATAGGACTGGGCTGATAGGACTGGGCTGATAGGACTGAACTGGACTGATAGAACTGGGCTGATAGAACTGGACTGATAGGACTGGACTGATAGAACTGGGCTGATAGGACTGTAACAGTATAGCAGTACAGTGAGTGTAAACAGTATTCTGTCAGCAGCATTAGAACTGATAGAACTGGCAGATAGAACTGGACTGATAGAACTGGACTGATAGAACTGGACTGATAGAACCGGACTGATAGGACTGGGCTGATAGGACTGGGCTTATAAAACTAGACTGATAGGACTGGGCTGATAGAACTGGGCTGATAGAACTGGGCTGATAGAACTGGGCTGATAGGACTGGGCTGATAGGACTGGGCTGATAGAACTGAACTTGACTGATAGAACTGGGCTGATAGAACTGGACTGATAGAACTGGACTGATAGGACTGGGCTGATAGGACTGGGCTGATAGGACTGGGCTGATAGAACTGGGCTGATAGAACTGGGCTGATAGGACTGGACTGATAGGACTGGGCTGATAGGACTGGGCTGATAGGACTGAACTGGACTGATAGAACTGGGCTGATAGAACTGGACTGATAGGACTGGACTGATAGAACTGGGCTGATAGGACTGTAACAGTATAGCAGTACAGTGAGTGTAAACAGTATTCTGTCAGCAGCATTAGAACTGATAGAACTGGCAGATAGAACTGGACTGATAGGACTGGGCTGATAGGACTGGGCTGATAGGACTGGGCTGATAGAACTGGGCTGATAGAACTGGACTGATAGAACTGGGCTGATAGAACTGGGCTGATAGGACTGGGCTGATAGGACAGGGCTGATAGGACTGAACTGGACTGATAGAACTGGGCTGATAGAACTGGACTGATAGAACTGGGCTGATAGAACTGGACTGATAGGACTTGACTGATAGAACTGTGCTGATAGGACTGGACTGATAAAACTGGACGAAAAGGACTGCACTGATAGAACTGGGCTGATAGGACTGGGCTGATAGATCTGGGCCATTATCGATATTAGCGTATTTAGCAATACCACTTTTAGCAATACCACTTTTAGCAATACCAGTGAGGGTATCTTTCTTTAGCAACAAACCTGCCGATCAGAATAGAAAGATGGCGGAAGAGAGTCCACTTTTCTATTGCTTTCCCCGGAAGAGGTGCACCATGAAGAATGGATTCTTTCACGGGTACGGGTTTCACAGATATGTGTCTTGTCATTTTGTCCAAAGCAAAATTCTTTCAAATGAGTGTTGAACTGGTGGGTGGTTACAGTTTTTTCATCATGAAACTCCTGCAATATCAATTTAATTGTATGTGGAATGGCACCTTTCAGAACATCATGCATTACATCTGGGGGAAATTTCTCAGAAACCAAAAAATGTAGGATGCTCAAAAGAACACAATCCTGTTACACCATATGTAATGATGTAGGTTACCCCTACGCATTACCAAAGAGACATTGGTGTATATATATTTTCCTGTTTCCAGTTGCCACCGTTGATACTTACCTTCAGGGTCCCAAAAGAGTACCAGTGGGGTAGCTCATGCAATATACTTGCCTGTAGAAGGGGAGGGGAGGAAGAGAGCATCAGAAAGGGCACAATGTTCATAAATAATTGTGTACATTCTCGCTATAAATTAGAGTAATGGCTATTGTTTGTGCCGATAACGTATGCCTTGTCATTGCCACACTTAATGTTTTTTTTGCGTGTTTTTTATTAACGATGCTGTTTTTAACCTGTAATTAGGATTGGTATGTTCTAAGGAGGGGCCACCTGTGTATATATACCTCCTAAAAATGGAGGAGAGGGGGGTCTTCTTCCCTAAGGTGGCTGAGGGAAGCTACACACGTGTGATGTGATTTTGGTGTTGAGACTTGATACCTTGGCAGTCATAGCCTTATACCCCTGTTGAGAGGAAGTCTACTTTGTGGTCTTGCTTATTTAATAATTATTATTTTTTGTTGTTCTTTTTTTCAACTGCGTGCATTTTATGCTCCGAGGTAACTGGCAATAAAGGCTGACGGGATGAAAGAAACTTTTGCCTTTCTGCTGTTTTTATCTGGTGCCCCAGACCATGCGCCCAACACTACCCAAAAAGAGTGTCCCTTTAAGTGCTTTTAACTATGTACAAGGACACAGTGGATAGAAAAAACGTTCCTCCAAGAAAAACACGGTGCAACATAGAACAAAGAGTACAAAGTGCAAACGTGTATACACATTTTAACTAGAAACAATAAATATGATAAATGAATAGACATTAGGCACCGTAAACAGACAGAACAGTAAACAGACAGAACAGTAAACAGAAAGAACAGTAACCAGACAGGACAATAACAGACAGGACAGTAACCAGACAGGACAGTAAACAGACAGGACAGTAATAGACAGGACAGTAAACAGACAGGACAGTAATAGACAGGACAGTAAACAGACAGGACAGTAACCAGACAGGAGAGTAAGAGACAGAACAGTAAACAGACAGGGAAGTAAAAAGACAGGACAGTGAAGAAACAGGACAGTAACAGACAGGACAGTAACAGACGGGACAGTGAACAGACAGGACAGTAAACAGACAGGACAGTAACTAGACAGGACAGTAAACAGACAGGACAGTAAGAGACAGGACAGTAAACATACAGGACAGTAGACAGAAAGGACAGTCACCAGACAGGACAGTAACAGACAGGACAGTAAACAGACAGGACAGTGAAAAGACAGGACAGTAAAAAGACAGGACAGTAACAGATAGGACAGTGAACAGACAGGACAGTAAACAGACGACTAAACAGACAGGACA
Source organism: Megaleporinus macrocephalus (assembly GCA_021613375.1). NCBI lineage: Eukaryota > Metazoa > Chordata > Actinopteri > Characiformes > Anostomidae > Megaleporinus > Megaleporinus macrocephalus. The sequence continues at coordinate 66,626,185 of CM038702.1, read as the reverse complement.
GTGAACAGACAGAACAGTAACAGACAGGACAGTAAACAGACAGGACAGTAACAGACAGAACAGTAAACAGACAGGACAGCAACAGACAGAACAGTAAACAGACAGGACAGTAACAGACAGGACAGTAAACAGACAGGACAGTGAAAAGACAGGACAGTAAACAGACAGGACAGTGAAAAGAAAGGACAGTAACAGACAGCACGGTAAACAGACAGAACAGTAAACAAACAATACAGTAACCAGACAGGACAGTAACCAGACAGGACAGTGACCAGACAGGACAATAAACAGACAGAACAGTAAACAGACAGAACAGTAAACAGAAAGAACAGTAACCAGACAGGACAATAACAGACAGGACAGTAATAGACAGGACAGTAAACAGACAGGACAGTAATAGACAGGACAGTAAACAGACAGGACAGTAACCAGACAGGAGAGTAAGAGACAGAACAGTAAACAGACAGGGAAGTAAAAAGACAGGACAGTGAAGAAACAGGACAGTAACAGACAGGACAGTAACAGACGGGACAGTGAACAGACAGGACAGTAAACAGACAGGACAGTAACTAGACAGGACAGTAAACAGACAGGACAGTAAGAGACAGGACAGTAAACAGACAGGACAGTAGACAGAAAGGACAGTCACCAGACAGGACAGTAACAGACAGGACAGTAAACAGACAGGACAGTGAAAAGACAGGACAGTAAAAAGACAGGACAGTAACAGATAGGACAGTGAACAGACAGGACAGTAAACAGACGACTAAACAGACAGGACAGTGAACAGACAGAACAGTAACAGACAGGACAGTAAACAGACAGGACAGTAACAGACAGAACAGTAAACAGACAGGACAGCAACAGACAGAACAGTAAACAGACAGGACAGTAACAGACAGGACAGTAAACAGACAGGACAGTGAAAAGACAGGACAGTAAACAGACAGGACAGTGAAAAGAAAGGACAGTAAACAGACAGGACAGTAACAGACAGCACGGTAAACAGACAGAACAGTAAACAAACAATACAGTAACCAGACAGGACAGTAACCAGACAGGACAGTGACCAGACAGGACAATAAACAGACAGAACAGTAAACAGACAGAACAGTAAACAGAAAGAACAGTAACCAGACAGGACAATAACAGACAGGACAGTAACCAGACAGGACAGTAAACAGACAGGACAGTAATAGACAGGACAGTAAACAGACAGGACAGTAATAGACAGGACAGTAAACAGACAGGACAGTAACCAGACAGGAGAGTAAGAGACAGAACAGTAAACAGACAGGGAAGTAAAAAGACAGGACAGTGAAGAAACAGGACAGTAACAGACAGGACATTAACAGACGGGACAGTGAACAGACAGGACAGTAAACAGACAGGACAGAAACTAGACAGGACAGTAAACAGACAGGACAGTAAGAGACAGGACAGTAAACATACAGGACAGTAGACAGAAAGGACAGTCACCAGACAGGACAGTAACAGACAGGACAGTAAACAAACAGGACAGTGAAAAGACAGGACAGTAAAAAGACAGGACAGTAACAGATAGGACAGTGATCAGACAGGACAGTAAACAGACGACTAAACAGACAGGACAGTGAACAGACAGAACAGTAACAGACAGGACAGTAAACAGACAGGACAGTAACAGACAGAACAGTAAACAGACAGGTCAGCAACAGACAGGACAGCAACAGACAGAACAGTAAACAGACAGGACAGTAACAGACAGGACAGTAAACAGACAGGACAGTGAAAAGACAGGACAGTAAACAGACAGGACAGTGAAAAGAAAGGACAGTAAACAGACAGGACAGTAACAGACAGCACAGTAAACAGACAGAACAGTAAACAAACAATACAGTAACCAGACAGGACAGTAACCAGACAGGACAGTGAGCAGACAAGACAATAAACAGACAGAACAGTAAACAGACAGAACAGTAAAGAGAAAGAACAGTAACCAGACAGGACAATAACAGACAGGACAGTAACCAGACAGGACAGTAAACAGACAGGACAGTAATAGACAGGACAGTAAACAGACAGGACAGTAACCAGACAGGACAGTAAGAGACAGAACAGTAAACAGACAGGGAAGTAAAAAGACAGGACAGTGAAGAAACAGGACAGTAACAGACAGGACATTAACAGACGGGACAGTGAATAGACAGGATAGTAAACAGACAGGACAGTAACTAGACAGGACAGTAAACAGACAGGACAGTAAGAGACAGGAAAGTAAGCATACAGGACAGTAGACAGAAAGGACAGTCACCAGACAGGACAGTAACAGACAGAACAGTAAACAGACAGAACAGTAAACGGACAGAACAGTAAACAGACAGGACAATAACAGACAGGACAGTAACAGACAGAACAGTAAACAGACAATACAGTAACAGACAGGACAGTAACAGACAGGACAGTAACAGACAGAAAAGTAAACAGACAGAACAGTAAACAGACAGAACAGTAAACAGACAATATAGTAACAGACAGAACAGTAAACAGACAGAACAGTAAACAAACAATACAGTAACAGACAGGACAGTAAACAGACAGAACAGTAAACAGACAGGACAGTAACAGACAGAACAGTAAACAGACAATACAGTAACAGACAGGACAGTAAACAGACAGGACAGTAACAGACAGAACAGTAAACAGACAGAACAGTAAACAGACAATACAGTAACAGACAGGACAGTAAACAGACAGAACAGTAAACAGACAATACAGTAAACAGACAGGACAGTAACAGACAGAACAGTAAACAGACAGAACAGTAAACAGACAATACAGTACACAGACAGGACAGTAAACAGACAGAACAGTAAACAGACAGGACAGTAACATACAGAACAGTAAACAGACAATACAGTAACAGACAGGACAGTAAACAGACAGGACAGTAACAGACAGAACAGTAAACAGACAGAACAGTAAACAGACAATACAGTAACAGACAGAACAGTAACAGACAGGACAGTAACAGACAGAACAGTAAACAGACAATACAGTAAACAGACAGGACAGTAACAGACAGAACAGTAAACAGACAGAACAGTAAACAGGCAGAACAGTAAACAGACAATATAGTAATAAACAGAACAGTAAACAGACAGAACAGTAAACAGAAAGAACAGTAACCAGACAGGACAATAACAGACAGGACAGTAACCAGACAGGACAGTAAACAGACAGGACAGTAATAGACAGGACAGTAAACAGACAGGACAGTAATAGACAGGACAGTAAACAGACAGGACAGTAACCAGACAGGACAGTAAGAGACAGAACAGTAAAAAGACAGGACAGTGAAGAAACAGGACAGTAACAGACAGGACAGTAACAGACGGGACAGTGAACAGACAGGACAGTAAACAGACAGGACAGTAACTAGACAGGACAGTAAACAGACAGGACAGTAAGAGACAGGACAGTAAACATACAGGACAGTACACAGAAAGGACAGTCACAAGACAGGACAGTAAACAAACAGGACAGTGAAAAGACAGGACAGTAAACAGACAGGACAGTAACAGATAGGACAGTGAACAGACAGGACAGTAAACAGACGACTAAACAGACAGGACAGTGAACAGACAGAACAGTAACAGACAGGACAGTAAACAGACAGGACAGTAACAGACAGAACAGTAAACAGACAGGACAGCAACAGACAGAACAGTAAACAGACAGGACAGTAACAGACAGGACAGTAAACAGACAGGACAGTGAAAAGACAGGACAGTAAACAGACAGAACAGTGAAAAGAAAGGACAGTAAACAGACAGGACAGTAACAGACAGCACAGTAAACAGACAATACAGTAAACAGACAGAACAGTAAGAAGACAGGACAGTAACAGACAGGACAGTAAGAGACAGGACAGTAAACATACAGGACAGTACACAGAAAGGACAGTCACAAGACAGGACAGTAACACACAGGACAGTAAACAAACAGGACAGTGAAAAGACAGGACAGTAAACAGACAGGACAGTAACAGATAGGACAGTGAACAGACAGGACTGTAAACAGACGACTAAACAGACAGGACAGTGAACAGACAGAACAGTAACAGACAGGACAGTAAACAGACAGGACAGTAACAGACAGAACAGTAAACAGACAGGACAGCAACAGACAGAACAGTAAACAGACAGGACAGTAACAGACAGGACAGTAAACAGACAGGACAGTGAAAAGACAGGACAGTAAACAGACAGAACAGTGAAAAGAAAGGACAGTAAACAGACAGGACAGTAACAGACAGCACAGTAAACAGACAATACAGTAAACAGACAGAACAGTAAGAAGACAGGACAGTAACAGACAGAACAGTAAACAGACAGGACAGTAACAGATAGAACAGTAAACAAACAATACAGTAAAAAGACAGGACAGTGCAGCACCGACACAGCACTCATTTCTGAATGAGGTAGTGAATAAAGTGAGGAGATATTTAACATACAGTGATCAGATAAGTTATGCAGTCAAATGACACACATACACACAACAGTTACTGAGGTAGTACTAGAGTAAAAACACACACATACACACAGCAGATACTGAGGTAGTACTAGAGTACACACACATACACACAGCAGTTACTGAGGTAGTACTAGAGTAAACACGCATACACACAGCAGTTACTGAGGTAGTACTAGAGTAAACACACACACACACAGCAGTTACTGAGGTATTACAAGAGTAAACATACATACACACAGCAGTTACTGAGGTAGTACTAGAGTAAACACACACACACAGCAGTTACTGATGTAGTACTAGAGTAAACACACACACACACATCAGTTACTGAGGTAGTACTAGAATAAACATACATACCCACAGCAGTTACTGAGGTAGTACTAGTGTAAACATACATACACACAGCAGTTACTGAGGTAGTACTAGAGTAAACATACATACACCCAGTAGTTACTGAGGTAGTACTAGAGTAAACACACACACACAGCAGTTACTGAGGTAGTACTAGAGTAAACACACACACACAGCAGTTACTGAGGTAGTACTAGAGTAAACATACACACACACAGCAGTTACTGAGGTAGTACTAGAGTAAACATACATACACACAGCAGTTACTGAGGTAGTACTAGAGTAAACACACATACACCCAGCAGTTACTGAGATAGTACTAGAGTAAACATACACACAGCAGTTACTGAGGCAGTACTAGAGTAAACACACATACACACAGCAGTTACTGAGGTAGTACTAGAATAAACATACATAAAGCAGTTACTGAGGTAGTACTAGAATAAACATACATAAAGCAGTTACTGAGGTAGTACTAGAGTAAACATACATACACACAGTAGTTACTGAGGTAGTACTAGAGTAAACACACATACACACAGCAGTTACTGAGGTAGTACTAGAGTATACATACATACACACAGTAGTTACCGAGGTAGTACTAGAGTAAACATACACACAGCAGTTACTGAGGCAGTACTAGAGTAAACACACATACACACAGCAGTTACTGAGGTAGTACTAGAATAAACATACATAAAGCAGTTACTGAGGTAGTACTAGAATAAACATACATAAAGCAGTTACTGAGGTAGTACTAGAGTAAACATACATACACACAGTAGTTACTGAGGTAGTACTAGAGTAAACACACATACACACAGCAGTTACTGAGGTAGTACTAGAGTATACATACATACACACAGTAGTTACCGAGGTAGTACTAGAGTAAACACACATACACACAGCAGTTACTGAGGTAGTACTAGAGTAAACATACATTCGCACAGCAGCTACTGAGGAAGTAAGAGAATAAACATACATACACACAGTAGTTACTGAGGTAGTACTAGAGTAAACATACATACACCCAGCAGTTACTGAGGTAGTACTAGAGTAAACATACATACACACAGCAGTTACTGGCTAGTATTAGAGTAAACACACTCACACACAGCTGTTACTGAGGTAGTACTAGAGTAAACACACTCACACACAGTAGTTACTGAGGTAGTACTAGAGTAAACACACATACACAGCTGTTACTGAGGTAGTATTAGAGTAAACACACTCACACACACCTGTTACTGAGGTAGTACTAGAGTAAACATACACACAGTAGTTACTGAGGTAGTACTAGAGTAAACACACATACACACAGCAGTTACTGAGGTAGTACTAGAGTATACATACATACACACAGTAGTTACCGAGGTAGTACTAGAGTAAACACACATACACACAGCAGTTACTGAGGTAGTACTAGAGTAAACACACATACACACATCAGTTACTGAGGTAGTACTAGAGTAAACATACATTCGCACAGCAGCTACTGAGGAAGTAAGAGAATAAACATACATACACACAGTAGTTACTGAGGTAGTACTAGAGTAAACATACATACACCCAGCAGTTACTGAGGTAGTACTAGAGTAAACATACATACACACAGCAGTTACTGGCTAGTATTAGAGTAAACACACTCACACACAGCTGTTACTGAGGTAGTACTAGAGTAAACACACTCACACACAGTAGTTACTGAGGTAGTACTAGAGTAAACACACATACACAGCTGTTACTGAGGTAGTATTAGAGTAAACACACTCACACACACCTGTTACTGAGGTAGTACTAGAGTAAACATACATACACACAGTAGTTACTGAGGTAGTACTACTACGTGACTGTCACTCACTTTCCGCATTTAAAGCTCAACTTAAAACGTACCTCTTTTCTCAGCACTTTTTCTCTGCTGCTCACTGATTTTTCTCCTATATTATGGCTAATTTTTTTTTTTCTCCCCCCCCCTCGATGTAAAGCGTCCTTGGGTATGAGAAAGGCGCTATATAAATTTAACTTATTATTATTATTATTGCTAGAGTAAACATACATACACCCAGTAGTTACTGAGGTAGTACTAGAGTAAACACACACACACAGCAGTTACTGAGGTAGTACTAGAGTAAATATACATACACACAGTAGTTACTGAGGTAGTACTAGAGTAAATGTACATACACACATCAGTTACTGAGGTAGTACTAGAGTAAACATACATACACACAGCAGATACTGAGGTAGTACTAAAGTAAACATACACACAGTAGTTACTGAGGTAGTACTAGAGTAAACATACATACACACAGCAGTTACTGAGGTAGTACTAGAGTAAATATACATACACACAGCAGTTACTGAGGTAGTACTAGAGTAAACATACATACACACAGCAGATACTGAGGTAGTACTAGAGTAAACATACACACACACAGCAGTTACCGAGGTAGTACTAGAGTAAACATACATACACACAGCAGTTACTGAGGTAGTACTAGAGTAAACACACATACACACAGCAGTTACTGAGGTAGTACTAGAGTAAACACACATACACACAGCTGTTACTGAGGTAGTACTAGAGTAAACATACACACAGCAGTTACCGAGGTAATACTAGAGTAAACACACATACACACAGCAGTTACTGAGGTAGTACTAGAATAAACATACATACAGCAGTTACTGAGGTAGTACTAGAATAAACATACATTCGGACAGCAGTTACTGAGGAAGTAAGAGAATAAACATACATACACACAGTAGTTACTGAGGTAGTACTAGAGTAAACATACCTACAGCAGTTACTGAGGTAGTACTAGAGTAAACACATACAGCAGTTACTGAGGTAGTACTAGAGTAAACATACATACACACAGCAGATACTGAGGTAGTACTGGAGTAAACATACACACACACAGCAGTTACTGAGGTAGTACTAGAGTAAACATACATACACACAGCAGTTACTGAGGCAGTACTAGAGTAAACACACATACACACAGCAGTTACTGAGGTAGTGCTAGAGTAAACATACAAACAGCAGTTACTGAGGTAGTGCTAGAGTAAACATACCTACAGCAGGTACTGAGGTAGTACTAGAGTAAACATACATACACACAGTAGTTACTGAGGTAGTACTAGAGTAAACACACATACACACAGCAGTTACTGAGGTAGTACTAGAGTATACATACATACACACAGTAGTTACCGAGGTAGTACTAGAGTAAACACACATACACACAGCAGTTACTGAGGTAGTACTAGAGTAAACTCACATACACACAGCAGTTACTGAGGTAGTACTAGAGTAAACATACAAACAGCAGTTACTGAGGTAGTACTAAAGTAAACATACATACACACAGTAGTTACCGAGGTAGTACTAGAGTAAACATACATACACACAGTAGTTACTGAGGTAGTACTAGAATAAACACACATACACACAGCAGTTACTGAGGTAGTACTAGAGTAAACATACATACACACAGCAGTTACTGAGGTAGTACTAGAATAAACATACATACAGCAGTTACTGAGGTAGTACTAGAATAAACATACATTCGGACAGCAGTTACTGAGGAAGTAAGAGAATAAACATACATACACACAGTAGTTACTGAGGTAGTACTAGAGTAAACATACCTACAGCAGTTACTGAGGTAGTACTAGAGTAAACACATACAGCAGTTACTGAGGTAGTACTAGAGTAAACATACATACACACAGCAGATACTGAGGTAGTACTGGAGTAAACATACACACACACAGCAGTTACTGAGGTAGTACTAGAGTAAACATACATACACACAGCAGTTACTGAGGCAGTACTAGAGTAAACAAACATACACACAGCAGTTACTGAGGTAGTGCTAGAGTAAACATACAAACAGCAGTTACTGAGGTAGTGCTAGAGTAAACATACCTACAGCAGGTACTGAGGTAGTACTAGAGTAAACATACATACACACAGTAGTTACTGAGGTAGTACTAGAGTAAACACACATACACACAGCAGTTACTGAGGTAGTACTAGAGTATACATACATACACACAGTAGTTACCGAGGTAGTACTAGAGTAAACACACATACACACAGCAGTTACTGAGGTAGTACTAGAGTAAACACACATACACACAGCAGTTACTGAGGTAGTACTAGAGTAAACTCACATACACACAGCAGTTACTGAGGTAGTACTAGAGTAAACATACAAACAGCAGTTACTGAGGTAGTACTAAAGTAAACATACATACACACAGTAGTTACCGAGGTAGTACTAGAGTAAACATACATACACACAGTAGTTACTGAGGTAGTACTAGAATAAACACACATACACACAGCAGTTACTGAGGTAGTACTAGAGTAAACATACATACACACAGCAGTTACTGAGGTAGTACTAGAATAAACATACATACAGCAGTTACTGAGGTAGTACTAGAATAAACATACATTCGGACAGCAGTTACTGAGGAAGTAAGAGAATAAACATACATACACACAGTAGTTACTGAGGTAGTACTAGAGTAAACATACCTACAGCAGTTACTGAGGTAGTACTAGAGTAAACACATACAGCAGTTACTGAGGTAGTACTAGAGTAAACATACATACACACAGCAGATACTGAGGTAGTACTGGAGTAAACATACACACACACAGCAGTTACTGAGGTAGTACTAGAGTAAACATACATACACACAGCAGTTACTGAGGCAGTACTAGAGTAAACACACATACACACAGCAGTTACTGAGGTAGTGCTAGAGTAAACATACAAACAGCAGTTACTGAGGTAGTGCTAGAGTAAACATACCTACAGCAGGTACTGAGGTAGTACTAGAGTAAACATACATACACACAGTAGTTACTGAGGTAGTACTAGAGTAAACACACATACACACAGCAGTTACTGAGGTAGTACTAGAGTATACATACATACACACAGTAGTTACCGAGGTAGTACTAGAGTAAACACACATACACACAGCAGTTACTGAGGTAGTACTAGAGTAAACACACATACACACAGCAGTTACTGAGGTAGTACTAGAGTAAACTCACATACACACAGCAGTTACTGAGGTAGTACTAGAGTAAACATACAAACAGCAGTTACTGAGGTAGTACTAAAGTAAACATACATACACACAGTAGTTACCGAGATAGTACTAGAGTAAACATACATACACACAGTAGTTACTGAGGTAGTACTAGAATAAACACACATACACACAGCAGTTACTGAGGTAGTACTAGAGTAAACATACATACACACAGCAGTTACTGAGGTAGTACTAGAATAAACACACATACACACAGCAGTTACTGAGGTGGTACTAGAGTAAACATACATACACACAGTAGTTACTGAGGTAGTACTAGAGTAAACACACATACACACAGCAGTTACTGAGGTAGTACTAGAATAAACACACATACACACAGCAGTTACTGAGGTGGTACTAGATAAATATACATACACACAGCACTTACTGAGGTGGTACTAGATAAATATACATACACACAGCAGTTACTGAGGTGGTACTGGGTAGAGGGAAATGAGTGTAAACACAGTGACAGCAGCAATGTTTCAGACATTGCAAGTAGAGCATCAAGAGAAGTGTCTGTGTGTGTAAGTGTAGAGTAAGTGTAGAGTAAGTATGGAGTATGTAAGTATAGAGTATATGTGTGTAGGGGGTATTCAAATCAGTCCCTGTGAGTTCAAAAACCTGATACCTTGAGGAACAAAGCTGTTGCAGATTCTGGAAGTGGTGGCACGGATGCTCTGGAAAAAGTCTTTGAGAGGGAAGGATAAGGTCGTCCACAATGCTGGTGGCTTTGTGGATACAGCGTGTGGTGTAAATGTCCATGATGGAGGGGAGAGAGACCCCGATGATCTTCTCAGCTGTCCTCACTATTCGCTGAAGGGTCTTGTGGTCAGAGGCGGTGCAATTCCCAAACCAGGCGATGATGTAGCTTCTCAAGATGCTCTCTACAGTCTCTGTAGAACATGGTGAGGATGGGAGGGGGGAGATGAGCCTTCTTCAGTCTCCGCAGGAAGCAGAGGTGCTACTGGGCTCATTTGGCTATGGAGTTGGTGTTGAGGGACCAGGTGAGGTTTTCAGTGATGTGGACACAGAGGAACTTTGTGCTCCTGACTATTTGTACAGCAGAGCCAGTAATGTTCAGGGCGGATGGTCACCTCGCCCTCTTCGGAATCAACAACTATCTTCTTAGTTTTGTCCCCATTCAGAGACATGTTGTTGGTTCTGTACCAGTGTGTCAACCGCTGCACCTCCTCGCTGACTCATCATTCTTGCTGATCATTTCTTGCATTTTTCAATGCATTAGACTGCACTGGTACTTACCATCATGTTATCCAAGTATGTACCCCACACTTACCTGATTAATACAAGTTGGTGGATGACACTCAGTCTAGCAGTTACACTAAGGTGCTGCGGTTTCTGATCCACTGACATCAGCACAACACACACTAACACCCCACTACATCAGTATCACTGCAGTGCTGAGTACGGTCCTCATCATTAAATATATAATATATATATATATATATATATATATATATATATATATATATATATATATATATATATATATATATATATATTTGTTTTATTTTTTTTCAATGCAAATGCTGCTTTGTATATAATGCAGTCTCATGCAAATATTTGTACAGCGCTGGTCAAATTACAAATTACTTTATTTTCTATGAACAATAGCAGATCAACTCACTTAAGCAAGCCTTAACTAACTGACCCAACCCAGAAAGCACCTTGAGTCGAAGGCTAAAAACACAAGATCAGGACATATTCTGTCTTGTGAAGTAGCATCATTATTATCATTATTCATTATTATACTAATTGTTAAAGCTTAACTTTCAGTGTTACGCAGGAGTAGGCAGGAGAGGTGGATACATATGCAGGTGTTTATTGAAGTCCATACTTGAACCAAGAAAAGAGATCCAAAGTAACAAAACCAGAAACCATCACAACAACATCACATATGAACACAACAAACAATGACATAAACAAACAATGCTAGACCCAGACAGGGAGCAAGCAGTAGATATAAGAAGACACAGGGGACTGGGAACACCTGGTACAGGAAGGAGACACAAACAAGGAGCAGGTGAAGGGCGTGGCAAGATGGCAGAGACAAGGAGGAATAGAGCCGGCCTGGGAGGCAGGCAGAGCAAATGGGAAAAGGTGAGCCTCAAAAACTCCATGGACTTTAAACAAACCTGCTGTGACCTTGGGAGGTTTAGCATTCTGTAAAGCTGAGATAGTCAGGAGAGATGGATACATACACAGGTGTTTATTGAAGTCCAAACTTCAACCAAGACCAGAGATCCAAAGTAACAAAAGCAGAACAATGTCAAACATGAACACCTGGGAGCAGGTAAAGGGCGTGACAAGAGGGCGGAGACAAGGAGGGGCAAACTATCAAAACAAACATTAACACAGGGTACAATGACAAGACTGACAACAAGTGCAAAGAACTGTCAGTAGAAGGCAGACCATGATATTCTGCCCCAGTGTATCGTAACAACAGTGCTTACTGGTAACAGGTTAGGTTAAGTGAGGGAATAGCGATTTATTGGGATTATTAAAAATAAATAAATTTCTGAATTGGACATTGGTTTTGTTATATGTTGACCACCGTTTTATAAAAGCAATAAGACACTCAACGTCCTGAGTTACAGAGAAAAGAACAAGGAGATAATTTTGACTAAATGAATGTCACCATCCTTTATACATCTGGATCTTGTTCTTTGAGAGGAGCTTCAGGGTGATGTTGTGCTCTACACTCCCTCTGTGCTTTCCAGTGTTCAGAAAATGACGATATCTTTTGTCGAAGTAATGATACCAGTTCCCGTCTTCTGCAGCACCAAATCCAAATACATTCACCTGCAGGAAAAGAGAGAGAAAGAGCGAGAGAAAGAGAGAGAGAGAGAGAGGGAGAGAGAGAGAGAGAGAGAGAGAGAGAGAGAGAGAGAGAAAGAGAGAGAGAGAGAGAGAGGGAGAGAGAGAGAGAGAGAGAGAGAGAGGTGACTACATCATACTAACAATTGCTCTACAAATGACGCTACAGTAATATATTACTGGATTTATTTAAACATCTAGATGTAAAATAATGAAATAACTGAAGTTTGGCTATACAGCAGTTGTCTCCGCTGGGCTCTCAGGGGTCCCTGTTACATTGGGGGTTGTAGATAGACTGTATGTGTTGAGAAGCTTTATATATCTCACAACTATTACAGGCAGGAGACAGACAACAGGTGGACAACACACCACCGGCATATGCATATACCAAGCAAAAAAACACAACTACTACAATGTCTCAAGTCTTGACTCTAACTCAACTACCACAAATTCTCAGTTTCAACTTACTCAACTACAAATTTTTGGTCAAGATTCTGGTCTTGGTCTTGACTTTAACCTAAGCAATACAAAGAGTCCCTGATCAAGAACTTGATATTGAGAATATATTGTAATCAAAATGATTAGTAGACCTATCTAACGTGGGTTGAATTCCTTAATTAGTTCCACTACCAACCTCACCCCTTTCCATTCTATGCTTGGTTATCAACCTCCACTAATTCTCTAGTTTCTCGAACCCTTAGATGTTCCCCCAGTTGATCACTGAATGAGATGGAGTGAGCAGGTATTGAAGGACACTCACCAGCATGTCAAGGCTGTCCTATGACATCAGAAACATCAAGCTGACAAATGCCCTGCTGACGTTTCCTCTTCTACTCCGGGAGTTCCAGATCTACCTGCTCAATATTATATCTGTCATTCCTTTCATGCCTCACTTCTGAAGTCAGTTGTTCCTGGTCCGTTGGACGAAGAGACACCTGATGCCTTGCTTCCACCTCCAGCTCTTGTTGAGGGGTCTCCTGTGTATGCTGCTCACTGGCTACTGGACTTAAGGAAAAGGTGGGGTCCCTGAGTCCCTCCATTGGTCAACCCAGACCTAGGACCCCTATCTAGAATTGCGACAGGCCCAGGAGTTTGTTTCACAAGGCCTATGTTTATGGAAGGGCTGGTCTTTGTGCTCGTCCTTGTCCCTTGTGGGTAGTACAGTTAGGCCTCCAGTTTCTACACCTATTATCTTCACCTGTTAATTCTGTTCTTGTCTGTGTATATACACTTTTGTTTATCCCTGTATTTTGTGAAATATTGTCAACCATCTCGTTCCATACTGAGCTTCTCTCTTGTTTCCTCTTTATTTCTGTGTGTAGAATCTTTGCTTATCTTTTATTACCTGGTTTTGGTCAGGTAATAACCCTAACCCCTAACCCTAACCCTAACCATAACCCCTAACCCTAACCCTAACCCTAACCCTAACCCTAACCCTTTCTGGTTCTGGCTTTGTCTCTCCATCTCTACTTATGTTACTCAGTATTTAGCTCTGTGGTTACCTGTTGCTTTTGTACCGACCTACAGGTTAACCTTTTAAGTTTACGAACATCTGGTATGTGGTCCACTGTGGCATTACCTGGTCACAGATGTGGAGGGAAAACACGAGCATTATGAAGCCGGTCGAAGGATAACTCCCTTTTTTCTCCAGCCAGACCTCGTAGACATATTTCATAAACTCAGGGTGCAATATCATCACCTTCAGCAGACAGAGAGCACATGTTAAAGCAAAACTTACACAGATGATGCTTCAGCTTTCATTGATCAACTGAAATACTACACAGTCAATGCTGATTTTTCTTTAGACACTGGTGGTCCTCACCTTGTCCTTGTTTGCTTGTACTGTGTGTTTCACTGTCAAATATGTGCTAAACAACAAAAAAAGCAACAGATAAGAGATAATTTAAAAGAGAATAATATATATATATATATTAAAATCCGAACCAAGTAAGGAACAGATTTGGTAACATCTGCGTTTGCGTTCTCACTCTCACCGTGTTATGTGTTTGGTGGTAAAGATGCTGATGAGCCATCTGAGATCCAGAATTTTAAACGGCACTAGGAGAAGGTGGGTGGAGTTGTCCACGTCCACTGCACTCTCGGGGTAGATGGCCCGGTGAGTGGTCTTTGTCCCAACATCCTTCTCGAAGCCTTTAGTTGGCCCTTTGTTCATCCTGTAGAACAGTTTATACATGTTCAGGTTTTCATGCAGATGCAAGGCAGCAGGGACAGACCATCTGGAGCAAACTAAGGTTCAGCTGAAGGGCAGTAGCAGTGGATGTTAAGCTTATGATGCATTAGGACAACGTTGCAACTCAAGAAGTGATAGTGAGTCACTCTCCAACATAGGAGGGCACCTCCACAGAAACCAGCTCACTTTCTTCTTAAAGTGATCAGAATTCATAGACCAGAAAGGTGCTACAGGATCTGCGAATGGCTGCCATGCTTGTATATACTCCTGCTATCCAGGCTTCAATCTCCTCCTCGGCTGCCTAATGGGATCCCGCAGCCTTCCAGCGAAAGTCAAATAGTTTGTCCAAGCTTTTTCTTGGGATACTGCCAAGACTAGACTTGTGGGCCTTCACGATCAGTTCCTTCAGGCCTTCTCATTATCCACCGGTTTCCTGGTACAGTTATTGACATAAACAGGTCATTCATGAAGGCTCTGAGGACATCAGGTAATGACATTGCAACAATGAAGTAATGACATGTTCTTCTTCGAAGTTCAGGTGGAAATGACATTGTTGTGCTGTCCAAACAGTTGTGAGCAGAACATGTTGCTATTCTGCTTGTCACGTTGCCATCGAAGACAAAAATGTCAAATTTCTCATATACTATGCCATCTGTTAAAAAGTTAGGGCTTTCTTTTGAAAATGAAAATCTATTACAACAACATTATTCAATGACGTGATGCTCATTTTTCTTGTTTCCACGTTCAAAAACAAGATTGATGTTTAAAAGCACCGGTTGGACTTAACATTGTGTAAACAATTCATAAAGAATAAACCAAAAGAAATGACCAAAAATGACCTGGAAAGAAAATCTGGTTACATTGACTTGCATTAAAATTAAACTAGGGTTTTTATCTTCCTCTGTAAATCTACCATGTTGGAGATATGAGTTGTCATTCTGACAGCAGATTCAAGATTCAAGAGTTTTATTGTCATATGTACAGCAGAACAGGCAGTTACACTGTACAATGAAATTCTTACTTTGCTGCTCCTCCATTCACCAATAGATATAGATAACAAATAAAAGAAATAAAAAAATATATACAAAATATACAAAGTATAACATATATAAGTATAGCAGAGATATACTGTCAAAGATATTAATACCAAAGCAGTGCAGAGGATCACCTTCATGTTTCCTGTACAACGTCCTGTTTGCCACTTCCGCTATAAAAGAAGCCATTTGATGTGATTTTGCTCACACACTGGTGAGCAAAATCACACCCAAGCCAGACGAGCAGGTGCTGTGCCTGACTGCAGTGGACATGAGGAAAACTCTGCGAGGAGTCAACCCACGGAAAGCTGCAGGACCAGACAACATCCCAGGCAGAGTGCTCAGAGAGTGTGCAGACCAGATGACAGATGTTCTCACGGACATCTTCAACGTCTCCCTGCGCAGCTCCACTGTCCCAACGTGCCTCAAGACCACCACCATCGTCCCTGTGCCGAAGAAGTCCACGGTGTCCTGCCTCAATGACTACTGTCCCGTAGCTTTCACGCCCATCATCATGAAGTGCTTCGAGAGGCTAGTCATGAGGAACATCAAGACCCAACTGCCCTCTTCATTGGACCCCCTGCAATTCGCATATCGTCCCAACCGCTCCATGGATGATGCCTTCACCACCACCCTTCATCTCTCCCTTACCCACCTGGAGAAGAAGGACACCTACGTCAGAATGCTGTTCATAGACTTCAGTTCAGCATTCAACACCATCATCCCACAGAATCTCACCAGGAAGTTAAGCCTGCTGGGCCTCAACACCCCCCTATGCAACTGGATCCTGGACTTCCTGACAGGGAGGCCCCAGTTAGTCCGGTTCGTGAACAGCAGCTCCAGCACCATCACCATGAACACTGGGGCACCCCAGGGCAGTGTACTGAGTCCTCTGTTGTTCACCCTGCTGACTCATGACTGTGTTGCGAAACACAGTTCTAACAGCATCATAAAGTTCGCCGATGATACAACTGTGCTGGGTCTCATCAGCAAAGGCGACGAGTCAGCATACAGGGAGGAGGTACAGCAGCTGACAGACTGGTGTACAGTCAACAACCTTCACTGGAATGTGGAGAAGACCAAGGAAATGGTTGTTGACTTCAGGAAATCAAGACCGGACCACTCTCCGCTCAACATCAATGGCTCCAAGTTCCTTGGTGTCCACCTAGCGGAGAACCTCACCTGGTCCCTGAACACCAGCTCTACAGCCAAGAAAACCCAGCAGCGTTTCTACTTCCTCCGGAAGCTGAGAAAGGCCCGTCTCCCTGCACCCATCCTCACCCTCTTCTATAGGGGAACCATAGAGAGCATCCTAAGCAGCTGCATCACTGCCTGGTTTGGGACCTGCACAGCCTCTGACCGCAAGTCCCTCCAACGCATTGTGAGGACAGCTGAGAGGATCCTCGGAGTCTCTCTCCCCTCCGTCTTGGACATTTACACCACCCGCTGCATCCGCAAAGCAACCAGCATTGTGTATGACCCCACCCACCCTTCACACAGACTGTTCTCCCTCCTGCCATCAGGAAGAAGGTACCGCAGCGTCCGGTCCAACACGACCAGACTCTGCAACAGCTTCTTCCCCCAAGACTTCTCAACACAACTCAACTTCTGAACTGATATCTTTCTGGTACATGTACTCTCTCTCTCTCTCTCTCTCTCTCTCTCTCTCCAACCACTTACCCCAGAGCATTTTTGCACAAAGCATTGCACTAATAACTTTACTACCTCACTGGACATTATTTATTACACATTGCACAATTTGCACACTACCGGCAATTATTTATTATTCTCTGTCTGTACTGTGTTGTGTTGTCTGTACTGTACTGTGTTGTGTTGTCTGTACTGTGTTGTGTTGTCTGTCCGCACTTGTTTGTTTGTGTTGCACTTGTGTCTTGTATGTACTGTCTATGTTGCACCATGGTCCTGGAGGAACATTGTTTCGTTTCACTGTGTACTCTGTATGTAGTTGAAATGACAATAAAACCCACTTGACTTGACTTGACTTGATTCCTCTATTCTAGCCTCTGGTACTCTGCGTCAATAATTCTCACAGTTATTCTGAAGTTCTACCTGTAAATCAGAGCCAAATGGTCATGGTAGGCCAAAGGATGTGGGATTATTGCCCCCTTTTAGTTTAGGTGGGTCATTACAAGCACAAACTTGGAAACAAGGAACGTGAGTAATATTGCTATTTATGGAAGGCCAGGTAGGAAAGGTGAGTGTCAGAAAGATAGATAGAGAAATAGATTGATAATCAATCTCTGTCCAGACCTTATAACGAAGTCATGGGCGTCTATTAGAGGGCCGTAACGAGATCCCTGCAGATTTCCTGAGTTGCCCACCACAGCACAGGTTCTGCAGCGACGAGGACCAGCATCTGAGTAGTGATCTTCATCAGGAAACAGCGAGAACAGGATGTCCACAACTTCACTGTAGTTATGTTTATTTTGCTCACCTTGAAGACTCTGCACAGACATGGAGGAAGAAGATATTCAGGTAAAAGAATAGAAGCTTTTATTATGGTTCATATTTCAGACTTCATGCTGTCAACAATTCCAACTGCAACTTGTGTATTTAACAAACTGGATCACAGGATCATCACTGCATTATCATGTTGGCAGAGCTGGTGCGCCACCATTAGGACATTATACCCACCTTAGTGAACACACACACACTAGGGGGCAGTGAGCACACTTGCCCAGAGCGGTGGGCAGCCCTATCCACAGTGCCCAGGGAGCAGTTGGGAGTTAGTTGGGGGTCAGCCATGTCCTGTTGGTGTAGGGGATCGAATTGGCAACCTTCCAGTCACAAGACCAGATCCCTGCCATTAATTCTGACCCAAATTATGTTCCAGTGATGAATAAATATGAGTTATTGAAAATATGAAAATATGCCTTTTTCTGTTTTATTTGTTTTATTTTTTATAATGTCCATTGCAGTGGACACAGGGTCTGAAAGTGTTAATAATAGCCGCCGTCCAACACAGAAATGCAAATGAAAATACAAAAATTGAACTGAATTCTTATAGTTGTATAGTTTATAGTAGAATAGTCTTTAATAATGCAGCTGTTAACATACAATTTAAACCTGAATTTGCATGTTTGCATTTGAATCATAATAAGTTACCATAATTCACATTTAGGGTTTTCTTTTAAAAAAGAAAATCTATTACAACCACATTATTTAACAACATGATGCTCATTGTTTTGTTTCCACATTCATTCAAAAACAAGAAAGATATTTGAAAGCACCTGGTGGTCTTAACATGTGTGTAAAATTCATGAAGAATTAAACCCAAAGAAATGACCAAAAATGACCTGGAAAAAAATCTGGTTACATTAATTTGCATTAAAGGCAAGTTTTTTCCTTTCTCTGTAAATCTACCATTTTGAAGATATGATATACTGTCAATGATATTGATACCAAAGCAGTGCAGAGGATCACATTCATGTTTCCTGTACAAGGTCCTGTTTGCCACTTGCACTGTAAAAGAAACCATTAGATGGTGATGTAGTCGCAGTTATAAATCCAGTACCGCCACCAATGCTGCATTTCTTTGTCAGGACACTAGAGGGAGTCACTGTAGATCCAGTTGCACCTGAACCAGCATCAGATGGTTGGGAGTGAGTTTAGTGCTCACTGATGTTTCAGCAGAACTTTCTCAACGTGTGCTCAGAGAGCTGATCCTGCAGTAAATGTGTAGTGTAGACTCAAAAACAGATCAATGGTGCATCATAAATCCAGGATTCTTGGGACCCGCCCATCACTTTAATCCAGTAGCGAACCATGACCCTTAAGCCTCGGCCCTCTCCCCCAACCTCAAGACCCCCCAAACACCTTCTAAAGAGAATATTGCTTTCTCTCGTAATACACTGTAAGTCAAGAAACAAAAAATGAGACGACAGAAATCCAACAAACAATAACATCTGTATAACACAGACAACTTCTTAAACAAAATAAGGTTCCTCCTCATAAATAACCAATCATAAACACGCTCAAGCTGTTCCTCCTTTAATGCTTTACTTACTCTCGTGATTTGATATTCTTCTGCTGCTCTCTACACGAGAGAGAAATATTTGAGCTCGAGTTTTCAGAGGGGGTGGGTTTGACAGTTTGGGGGCAGGACATGGGCTTCCATCGTGACTCAGCAAACTAGCTAGCGGTGGTAGCCCAGCGCTAGCTAGCGGTGGTAGCCTGGCGCTAGCTAGCTGTTTCTCCAGTTAGCATCGCCACAGCGGGTGGAAATTATCATACAGGTAAGCCCCGCCCACTTAGAGGGAAGATATGATTGGTCAGTTTTACTGTTTGAAATTGGTATGGTGCTGAATCATAACTGCCTGACCCCCTCTGTACATGAACAGCAGGACCACCCATCACCAACATTCTGCGGAGTCATCACAGTCACAGGCTCACAGGCTTCCACTTAACCCCTCACGCTCCAGCACAGATTGAATAGACACGTTTGAATCATTTTTTTGTCTATATTTTTATTATTGTTTAGCTGTTGATAGTCAAACTCTAAGTAGATAAAATAAAATTACATATATATACACACATATATATATATATATATATATATATATATGTAATTTTATTTTATCTACTATATATATGTGTGTGTGTGTGTGTGTGTGTGTGTGTGTGTGTTAAGCATATTTTAGGCCCTCTGAGAGGGTGTAGAGAGCCATGACGGTTCCCCACTGCTTAAATCACAGTTTATAATATCAAATATATTAGAAAAGCTAAGAAAGTGAGAACCCTGTATGTAGTGAAGTGGAGTTGCTACTAGTGTCACTTTCTAATAGCACCAATGTGTTTCTGTTTTCACTTTTGGTTCTGTATGCTTTATATGTGCATTTATAAGATATTTTACAGCCTGCATAACACTTTATAATGCCTAGAATAAGCCTGTTTAACTGTATCACTGACAACTGACATAATAGCCCTACATATAGGTTTATAAATGCGTATTCCAATAGACGTCATATGACGTAAAGGCTAATTTAGCTATTAACCCCCTGGGGTCGACAGACGTGGGGCGCGTTTCTATTAATATTTTTGCGATAACGCTGCGCAGAAATACAGTTTAAACATTTCCTGAATTAAAAGTCCGTCCTTACATTACACCCAATCCTGAGTCTGTACCTCACTCATGTCCGGAGTTATGAGCCTATAAATAAAAAGCAACCCAGTCAGCCTCTCTTGTCTGACTGGTGGATGCTCTGTTTCGTGTAAAGCTGACCAATGGGCTTTCATAAAATTACTAATGACCCGCCCACACATCAAATCCATCAATCTTCATCAGAGAGACGTACTGGGGAGCAGAAAGTCCACAGCTGCTGAAGCTGCAGCAGTGCTCCTGAACAGCAGTGATGAAGATAGCGGTGCATCAGAGCCTGAGGCTTTGATTCATATGATGAGGAAGAATATGAAAACAATCAGGATCCGTTTGAAGATCGCTAAGTGTATTTATAAAAACCTTTTTATGACGTGAGCTAGCTAGCAGGCTAAAGGGTGTTCCTGTTTGTGAGGAATTGATTTGTGAGCGCCATCTAACTAGGTAGCTAGTTAGGTTACAACAGTCATGACCTAACTGATTCGTGTCCCATAGTAAATGCTTACTTCGCTATTTGAAAGTTAATTTTCTGCACATTAGTAAATGTTTACTGTATAAATGTAATTTCCTTTATTAAAGCTTCACTTACAAATAGCAATACAGTTTATGACCACTGATGGATACAGTAAACATTTACTAATGTATTTCTTCATGTTTATGTCCAAGTTTATGGCTGTTGTATCAAGTAGAGTGGCAACATTCTACTCAATAAACGTTTTTACAGAATTTCTTTTACATTTGTACACTATTTTATTCATACATTCAACTTTTGATGTGAAGCTAAGGCTCTGGTAAATCCATTTCAAGCACCAAAACAGTTTGTCCACATAAGTAAAATACATTTTTTACAAGATATGAAGAATTTTGAAATTGGATAATCTCCTCATACTTTCTCTAGGTCACTTATTTCCTCATTATTGAGACAGCAGAGACTGTTCTGAATATTTTGATATAAAATATGTGGGTATTATGTTACATGCAAGTGTCTTTAAAGTATATATTCAAAAATCGAGATAATGCCCTTAGACCCCAAAGGGTTAAACTGGTAAATGTACCTCTTAAAAGACTATAGAAAAAGCATGTAAATACATTTATGTTATGTTAGTTGTCAGGACAAGCTCATATAGGTGCTATATACCATTGTGAACAGTACCCTACAGTACTGCTGTTTACATAATTGCTTTTAAATGTTTATAATTATGTGGGCACCACCTTATACAAAAGACCATGCCTTTTTGTTATTTTGTTTTTGTTATTATTTTTTATTATTATTATAATATCTTGTTTTGTTCCTCTTAAATTTCTTTTAAAATATTTTACTTTTTTATTATTTGTAATCTCTTACCCTCTTAATCTTATTCTTAATTTCTTACTAATTAAATCTTAACTTTTATCTATTTTTAGTATTATCATTTTTTTATGTTCACAGTTATTTTTACATGTTCATATAATGTTTATTAGTTACTTTCTTTTCAGTTGTTTTAATTTATAATGATCAAAGTTTGTTTTTATTTATCATGTAAATCCCTGTCCGTGTAAATGCTCAGCTACATTGAAAATGAGGGTTGCCCTCAATGTTAAATGTTAAATAAATTGATTAATTGATTGATTGATAATGTTAGATGTCATATGGCGTTATGATGTCCACACTGTGAACACTGTAATACTGTAATGCCCTACAACAGTGTTCTGGAGTCCCAGAGTAGGTTCCCAGCAATCTCAAGAGCAAATCTACGCCCTTGATGTCTTCTATTATAAGATGATATGTATGTAATACAACCTCCTCATTCTAACCATCCAGTATATTGGACATTATTGCCCCAAGTACTGTAACTCTGGGCAGACACTTCAACCAAACTCACTGCTATGTGTTTCTGCAGAACTCAGTCTTTGTATTGGTTAATAATTCATTTGAGGTCTCTCTTGTGAAAGAGAGAAAAAGGAAATAGTAGATATGTATTGAGTGTGTATTTAGGCGTGACCTTAGATGATGATCTATAAATCTTTTGTGATTTAAGTGGATTACTCTGTCCAGTACACTACACACTGGAAAGCAGCTTATGAAATTATATTATTATTGCTATTATTATTATTATTATTATTATTATTATTATTTATAAAATATGAGGATTTTCTTTAAGATGTTAGTGTTGAATTGAGAGTTAAGTTTGAATTGATAGATCTTAAATATAATACATTTCTGAGCCTAAAACACAGACTCTTGTTCTGTTAACTTAATATTTAAGTAACTCAACATTTAAAGGCAGTTTGTATATTTAGCTTTTTCCACACTGAGCTAGTTTATATTAAGAATAATAATAATTATTATTATGTAAAAATTATACAGCAAAAAAACATGCCAAAAAAGTGTCCAAAGAAAAAAACATATATCTCGATTTTTAGTCAATTTTTAGTTTGAATGTAGCCACTGCTGTTTACATTATGTGAAAAATTCACAGTGAATGGACCAATAGAAATGCTCCAAAATAGACTTTCAGGTTTAATTCAGGTTTATGTGGTTGAACAAAAATATCCTATGACATGTTTAACAATTGCAACCATTTGTCTACAGAGCCTCCTCATTTCAGGGGCTCAAAAGTAATTGGACAAATGAACATTACCATAAATAAAATGTCCATTTTTACTTTGTACTTTGTTGAGAATTCTCTGAAGGCAATGACTGCCTAATTCTTATTTTTCAATATTGTTTGAATGTAGCCATTGCCATTTACAGTGTGTGAAAATTTCACAGTGAATTGACCAATAGAAATGTTCCAATTATAAAATAGCTTAGAAAAATTCTGGTTCCATTGACTTACATTAACAGTAAAAAAAGGACATTTTGGAGATACTTATTTTTAATTAGACAGTGATTACACACACACACACATATTATATAGAGTGTGGCTTTGACAGAGTAATATATGTTTTAATAACTGGTAACTGAACAATAATAATAATAGTAATAATAATAAAAAAAATAATAATAAAATACATTTTATTTATATAGCGCTTTTCAAGAAACTAAAAGACGCTTTACAAACAACACAAGATACAATCGAATAAAATATGTAGTAAACAAGTAAAAGTAATAAAAAGTGGGAATGGGAACTAGCAGCAGGAGGGCATTCACAAACAGAAAGAAAGAAAATAAGAAAAATAGAAAAGTACAAATATAAACAAGGTATGAGGTTACAGATTAAAAGCAGATCTAAAAAAGGGTGGGTTTTAAGGAGAGACTTAAATTTAGACAGATCTGAGCAGTCTCTCATGGATTTTGCCAGAGCGTACCAAAGGGAGGGCACAGCTATGGAGAAGGCTCTATCACCCCAGGTCTGGTGCCAAGAGTCATATACTCTAACTTTGTAGAAGTGCTCTTGCTTTTAAAGTCTTATTCATGTAATTATAAGTTCCTATGAGCAATTACAAGAGCTTGTACCACTAATGCCTGGCAGGGGCGTAGAACTAGCATGGATAGAAGTGATGTGTCCCCACCAATATCCAGTGATTACTGAATTCACAGTGAATTGACCAATCGAATTGCTCCAATTATAAAATAGCTTGGAAATAATTCTGGTTCTATTGACTTACATTAACAGTAAAAAGAGTTTTTGTTGTCTCCTTGACATTTTGGAGATGCTTATTTTTAATTAGATAGTGATTATAAACACACACACACACACACACATATATATGTATATAAATACAGTTAGGCCCAGACATATTTGGACAGTGACACAATCTTCATGATTTGGGCTCTCCATGTCACCACAACTGGGATGCAATTCAAGTATAGACTTTTAGGTTTAATTTAGGTTCATGTGGTTGAACAACAGTATCCTATGAAATGTTAAACAATTGCAACAATTTTTCTACAGAGCCTCCTCATTTCAGGAGCTCAAAAGTAATGGGACAAATAAACATGACCACAAATAAACTGTCTATTTTTAATACTTTGTTGAGAATCCTTTAAAGGCAATGACTGCTTAATATCTGGAATATCTGGAATATCTGTTTCCTCCGTTGTGATGCTTTGCCAGGCTGTGATGCTGAGACACAGGGTTAGTTTTCATGTACCAGCTGGTCAGTGTTTGATGTTCTTTCTCTTACCTTCCACCATTTGCTGGTATTAGGACTGAGCTCGCTGTTCCGTCTGGACAGAAGTCTCGGCACCTGGTTATTGTAGTTCTCCGCAAACCAGGGATCCTCTTCACTCTCTGCTATACACTGCATACAGCCACACATCTCCTCTGTAGTAGTTTTCAGCTGGATCTGGCTTAACCCAACCAGGCAGATGATAATTGTTCCCACAAACAGTTGCTGAAGGCGGCTGGTGCTCCTGGTGTGGCCAGCCATCTTCTGCACTGTGATCAGGAATGAACAGTCCTCGCTGTTAAAGATTACTGAAAGTCATGCTAATGGGTGTGACAGATTCGGGGTGGGGGTAGGGGCTTGGGGGTGTGTGTGCTCTATAAGTTTTCCTTATTTGCTAGAGTCAAACCAACAGCCTATAAGTGTAAATTTGTTTTGTCAGAAGCAGAAAGATAGAGATCCCGTAAAACACATCACTGCTGTAGACGCAGCAACCACTGAGCTCTGTGGTTCTCATGTAACGTGCTGGTCAGATCCCAACCAACTCCTAAAATAAATAACCTTGACGGGATGGAGATTATCTGCCGAAATGAAGTCCCTCCCTATCAGTCAAAATTTTGGAGACACCCACCCAGGTTCTACTGTAATTGTATTAATGTTAGTGATCAAGTGTGAGGAGAACTAAACTATAGAATAAGAGGTATGGAATTATTGCTGGAGCAGAATGAAACATCTGGTTGTGTTTAAAGAATGTTTAGAGGGTCTTTTAGAAATGGGCTCATTTGCTCTGATGCAGGTTTACATACTTTGAACATTCTGACCAGCAGCTTCATTATGAGGAGCCACATGAGCTGCTTCTCTAGCAGGACTGAAGAAGATGGTGTAGATGCTGAGATCTTGTTCTGATAAACAGGTTTGGGGGTTTAATAGCTCTTATAATAATATACATTCTCATTTTTACATTTAAATACAGTTACAATGTTAGTATATATATATACACTACCGCTCAAAAGTTTAGGGTCACTTTAGAATTTCATTTCATGCCATTTTCATGCAACTCACAAACAATATTGTCCATTTCACAATGAATGTAAGTGTATCAGATGATTTTTAAAGAATAACAATGTTTATATTAAAGTCTATTTTTGTATAGAGGCTTATTTTGCATATAGTCCTATTAGTAATTCTCAGTCCTCTGTCTAAATCTCCTGGTACGGCCACCAATCCAAGTTAAGGATGTTATTGGACTAATTGGTTGTTAGGACACTCTTGCTCAATTGTGATGCACAGCTGAAAAACATTCTACTAATAAGTGAGTATAAAAGGGAGAACAACATTCTAGGTTAGTTTAGTATCTGAAGATCAGCAGTTAATGGCTTGCTGACTGGCTCAAATTGACCAGAAAGAAACAACTTTCTTTAGAGACCCGTCAGTCCATTGTTGTGTTAAGGAAGAAGATACTCCATTAAAACAAGAACATTTCACTGTGACCCCAAACTTTTATATATATATGTGTGTGTGTGTGTTCAAATGATGTTTTTATATGGACAGTATATACACTGGAAATTCCAGTTTTTTTTTATACACACTATAGCGTTTGTTCTATTACTATGTTTTAGTGTATGTGAGACAAAGGGCAAAGAAAGCTGCAGAGCTTGCGGGAAGGTCAGGGCTTTTTGGGAACCCCACCATATAGGGCCATAACTTCTATTTGAGAACCACTGTCCACCCAAGAGAATTACGACGTGGCCAAGTGTACATGGGCCAGGAGGAGCAGGGAGGCGGATCTTTAAAAGACAATGCAGCTGAGACATGATTATGACCAAAGTAGACCAGGGCTTAAGAGCACACAGAGAACATCAATTTTTATGCCAGTCGGCGTCAATCGTTAGAAAGGCTACCAATTCTGATCAAAATTAGCTAAAGCAGTGATGATTATCACTCTGATAATGTTTACATTCTCTCTATCTCCATAAATCCAAACAAAACTAATAGTCTGGACTGAAACCAATGGAAGAGTGACCATCAGGTTCCCCTGCCAACCAAATCACCCACCAGATCAGAACATGGACTCCAACTCGTTACCACTAACCTTTTTTTCATTACTCTCACTGTTCTTTCATCTGTACTACACCTTATTTACTCTAGTTATATCATGTTATGATTATATAAGCACACCTGAGCAGCTGAGCAGAGATATAAGGTGGTACAGTCTTTATATCAGTACTGTTTGAATAGTTTGATCAGAGGAGGATGGATTTCTTCCTCCAGCTCTGAGGGAGCTCACCGGGGGGTTTCTATGGTTTTCTTCTAATTTTATTTTCTCCTTATGTTTACTTATGCTCTGTTGAACTTTTCTTATCACTAAATTCCTGTAGAGCTGCTTTTGATGACATCAGTTGTACAAGCGCTGTACAGATACGCTACACAGCAGGCCAGTTCAAAAATGGAGATATGTGTTAAGTGTGTAAACTGAGTGGTAGTGTATTCGGGGCACGGCTGCTGCTGCTGCTGGTAATAGAAAGATAAAGACTTTGCTTTGTTTACGCTCGTCTCTTATCTGTCCAGCAGATCCACAGCCGGATGTGTGACTTCTGTCTCTGAGCAAAAGGTGAGCATTCAGGAACTTGAGGAGTGACTGAAGTGACTGAGGGGTGACTGAAGTGACTAAAGAGTGACTGAGGTGACTAAGGTGACTGAAGTGACTGAACCTAACTTCAACCTAAAACCTAACTTCAACCTCAGTATCCAAACCTAAACCTAACCTTAACCTCAGT
This sequence comes from Megaleporinus macrocephalus, assembly GCA_021613375.1. Lineage (NCBI taxonomy): Eukaryota > Metazoa > Chordata > Actinopteri > Characiformes > Anostomidae > Megaleporinus > Megaleporinus macrocephalus. The sequence continues at coordinate 66,598,147 of CM038702.1, read as the reverse complement.
ATCCAAACCTAAACCTAACCTTAACCTCAATATCCAAACCTAAACCTAACCCTAACTTCAGTAACCAAACCTAAAATAACCTAACCTCAACATCAATATCCAAACCTAAACCTAACCTTAACCTCAGTATCCAAACCTAAACCTAACTTTAACCTCAGTATCCAAACCTAAACCCAACCTTAACCTCAATATCCAAACCTAAACCTAACCTTAATACCTAAACCTAACTTTAACCTCAATATCCAAACCTAAACCTAATCTTAACCTCAATATCCAAACCTAAACCTAATCTTAACCTCAGTATCCAAACCTAAACCTAACTTTAACCTCAGTATCCAAACCTAAACCCAATCTTAACCTCAATATCCAAACCTAACCTAACCTTAACTTTAATACCTAAACCTAACTTCAACCTCAATATCCAAACCTAAACCTAACTTTAACCTGAGTATCCAAACCTATAGGGTTTGGTAAGCAGGCCTGTTTGGCGGGCATGGTGGACACACCCTGGAGAGCGCACTTTGACCTTAATGGTGAGACCAGATCAGCTGGAGATGTTCAGTGGAGGATCTTTCACGGTATCGTTGCTGTAAATTCGTTTGTCTCCATGTAAACCCTGCCGTGACCTCTGAGTGACCTTTCTGTTTTAAAGGGAAACGGTGTATCACTGTTTTACGCAGTGTGATAGACTGGAAGCACTTCTTAAGGTTTTAACGTTCATTTGTGATTGTGTTGGTGAGAGTTTTAATACCAGTGTGTTCGTTTTGGGTTTTCATGTCACCAAAGGAGAAAGAGGAGATGTCCATTACTTAACTCTGAGTTGGGTTAAGCTAAGATGGAGGGTTTTTTAGCAGGAAAGGAAAACTGGACTCGGGTCAGGCCTGTGATGTGTGTTTGCTTTTTAAAAGGTTGACTCAGGCCAGGATCAAGTTGATTTTGTTTTATGATGCTGTGGTCTTGATTGTTTTGAGACGGTGTGGGACTATGACGGAGCTCTTTGCAGCTTTAGCACTGACGCTGTAGCATTAGCTGATTCTCAAAAATGAAGAAACAAGTTTTAGTGTGATGTGTTTCTCTACCTGACTGACTCAAACAAGTGAATAAAGTTTAAAACTCTAAACTCTCTTAATCCCTCTCTCCGTCTCTCTCTCTCTCTGTCTCTCTCTCTCTCTCTCTCTCTCTCTTTCTCTATTTGTCCCTATCTCCCTCTCTCTCTCTCTCCCTCTCTCTCCTTGTCTTTTTCTCTCTCTGTCTCTATTTGTTCCTGTCTTTTTCTTTTGCTCTCTCTTTTTCTGTTTATCTCTGTCTATTTGTCTCTCTCACTTTCACTGTCTGTCTTTTTCTCTTTCTCTGTCTCATTCTCTATCTCTCTTTCGCTCTCTCTTTGTCTCTCTCTCTGTCTCTTTACCGATTTTTCTCTTTTTCTCTGTCTCTCTCTTGCTCTCTCTTATTCTCTGTCTCTATTTGTTCCTCTCTCTCATTGTCTTTTTCTTTTGCTCTCTCTCCCTCTCTGTTTTTCTGTTTATCTCTCTCTCTATTTGTCTCTCTCTCTGTCTTTGTATCTGGCTTGTACTAAGTCACTGAAACTTTCACAGCTCATGGGGGAGGTGCAGGACATGAAGTGGGCGGAGTCTGTTCAGACTGACTCGTCCTCTAAAGCTAGCTGGTGGTCTCTGTACGAAAGGCCCATTGAGAAGAGGGTAGGTGACCTCACAGGATCTCAGCACGGAGTGATCCTCTAGGTGGGGTGGGGTGTACTTTTCGTGGGAACTCAGAGACACTCAATCTCTCACTCTCTCTGTCTAACTCTCTCGCTTGCTCATGCTCTCTCTATCTCTCTCTATCTCTTGCACACTGTCTTGCTCTCTGTGCCGCTATCTCTCCCTTTCTTGCTGTTTTTCTCTTTTTTCTTACTCTCTCTCTCTGTCTCTCATGCTCTTGCACTCTCACTCACGCTCTATCTCACTCTCTTGCACTCTCTTTCGCTCTCTTGCATGCTCTCTCTCTCTCTCTCTGTCTCTATCTCTCCCTTTCTTGCTGTTTCGCTCTCTTTCTCTCTCTCGTACTCTTGCACTCTCTTGAACACTCTCTCTCTCTCTCTCTCTCTCTCTCTCTCTCTCTCTTTCAGTGAGGTTATAGGGTGTTGTAATATTGTCATTAGAAATCAATCTTTATCTTTCACCATACAATCATTTTACGAGTGTAGCCGTGCAATAAAGTGATAAAGGCGACTCCTCCTCACAGGACGCTCTGCTGGCAGCGTTGTAGGTTTAGTATTTATACTGCTTGTAATGTACACGAGTCCTAATAAAACAAATCTACAGAAAACTCTTACAGCCTCCAGTTGTGTTTGAGGTGATAAGTACATGTACACGCAGTCTACCCTCGTGTAATGTTTATCAGTCATTCACCAGCTTGTTACAATAATAAAATATGCAAAATGTTACATACAGGGAGGGAATTTGGTCTGACCAACGTCGTGAAACTCCATCCTACATACAGAGAGTCCAGTTAGGCTCAACGCTACTGCTTCAGATAGTATATTGTTCATTATATTGTTGTGTATTCATGCATAGGGTCACTATCGTCGCTGTCCAAAGAAAAATCTCTAAAATGGCAACTTTACAGGAAAAGACAAAAAAATGTTTTTATTTTCAATGTAAGTCAATGGAACCAGAAATCTGTAAAATTTTACCACAGTGTACACAACAGCGACTGCGTTAGGGTTAGGGTTTAAATGATTATTAAAATCACTGCAGATGAATAAAAACTGGGGGATCCGAGACACCACAGCAATGGCAAGCAACTCGTTAGCAACCACCTGGAAAACCACAGCATTGACATTGTGATGTAATTAATTCAGATACTCATCTTCACAGATTGACAGATCTTCAGCTGGTGTTTGAGAAGAAACCTTCACCTCAGTATCTAAATCTATATCTAAGTATTCAAATCTAAACCTAACCTTAACCTCAGTATCTAAACCAAAACATAACCTTAAGCTCAGTATCTAAACCTAGGCTTAACCTCAGAATCCAAACCTAAAATAACCTAACCTTATCTTAACCTCAGTATCTAAACATAAACCTAATCTTAACCTCAGTGTCTAAACACAAACCTAAGCTTAACCTCAGTGTCTAAACGTTAATCTAGCCCTAACTTGTTTGAGATTAAAATGATAGTAAAAATGATAGTAAAATGATGAACACCCAACAACGGTTAAAGAGTACTGTTAAGCTCGACCTTTGTTATCGTCACAGAGGCATTTAACAAGCCGTGGCCTAGTTGACCTCACTGTTCCACCTCGGAGGAATCACCGGCGCCATCTTAGCGGTCAGTCCAGTACTTTCTCAGCTCGGTGAGCCATCTGAGAGACGACTTCAGAGGTCTGTGCAACCTCACAAACATGTCTTATGGGAAAGTGGGCATGTTTATGAGATGTAGTAATAAAGTAACAACCTGAACTTCGGTCCTATAACTCAGCTTTATTTTGAGAGAATTACGCTCTTAAAACTTCTCACAATGCTCAACCACAGAGTCCAGAGTCAGGATACCAACCTGAGTGATGGTAACACTCACACAAGCCAGTATACACCCAACCTGCTCACCAGTTCACATAACCTGTAAACATGAACATGCAACTGGAACATTAATATTAATATGAAGCAAACACAGTCCAGCTAAGCGTATGCAAAGCATCATAGAGCCAAAATGTGCTCTCAAGCTACAAGCCCCCCGCTTTGTCCAAGAACAGGGACCCCACAGCTAAACAGTCCAACCAGACAAAGTCTTCAAGTTTCAAGGTTACATATATACATTGGCATAGGAACCAGCGCGCCAGCTTTAAACTCAAGGTCAGTGATGAGAGCAATGAATTGCAATGATGCCCATATATACTGTAATAAAACAGCTTTAGTATAATGTGTTGTTATGGTAACAGACTAGGAGGGTTTGGGTTAGCTAGCGTTTATATTAACTTTAGTCAGAAAGCACTCTGAAACGTAAAGTTACATTACTCTCTTGCCACGCCCCAAACTGCAGACTGTTTGTACGTATAATAAATAAAATAAATTAATTCATGAATAAATTAAAGGACACCAGCATTAGAAGTGCTTTCAATAGTGTAGTATGTAATGTTCCAGAGGGTGCTGTTCGGGACTCAGCCTTACTGTCTAACATTAATGTTAGTCTAGTCTAGGAAACCTTAATATACATTTATTTATCATTTCATTTCAGCATTATGCTCCAAAGAAAATTATATTTTTGGTTATATATGTATATAATTCAGACATTGAATGTATAATTTAACAGACGTACAGATAATGTTGTATTTAGTTTATTTATTAATTTACTGTAATTTCACAAATGTTGGTCTACGTCACTATGCATACAGTGATTCACTACCTGGAGTCAGCTTACAGGTAATATTGTAGGGGATAGGGTGGGCTTTGATTAGTAAATGTGTCCCCCCCAATGTCAAACCCACTCCTACGCCCTTGCATATATACATTGAAGCTGATTTTTCGATATTATTTGTACACGACAGCTGCCCTGCACATTGTGTAAATATTTTATGATGAATGAACCAATAGAAACGCTCCAAAACAGCTTGGAAAAAACTCTGATTCCATTGACTCACATTAACAGTGAAGCCAGTTTTTGGCCTCTCCTGTAAAGTTGCTGTCTTGGAGATACTTGGGGTTCTTTTTGGACATGACTCTCCAAAGTAAAACATGTATCTAAAATAATGAGTTTACAGGAGAGGACAAAAACGTTCTTTACTTTCAATGTGAGTCAATGGAACCAGAACTTTTTCCAAGCTAGTTTAGAGCATTTCTATTGGTCCATTCATCATAAAACTTGTACAGGATATATACAGCTGTAGTGTTCATGTAGTTATCTTTTATTATATATATATATATATATATATATATATATATATATATATATATATATATATATATATACTAAATAATTGGAATATTCAGGAGGGGAGTTAATACATGGCCTCTTGAACCCCGCTCCGGGTCAGCGGTCCTCCTCTGCCGAATCCAGTTCCATGGTAAGAGTGAGCAGGGCCAGTGACAGCTGCGGTGGTCCTTTCTTTGCCGCGTGCTGGTCACAGTAATGCACGTACCACACCACTGTATGGACTTCCTCAAAGCACTTCCACTCCAGTGCTACTGGGGTGACTCTACTCGACCACGTTCCACTGCGCCATCGGTGTGTGCTGCCCACGTCCCTCAGGGATACATTTAGTGGGGGCGGCGCTGCGTGTGCAGCTCCTCCAGGGGGTCAGTGGCTTCTAGAAAATGAAAAGGAATAAACCGGGACCAAAATTTGTTAAAAACACTGAATTTGCTGATTAACAAACATGTTTTGTCGAAGCCAATGCCAACTTTACAGGAGAGAACAAAAAACTGGTCACAATGTCAGCACTAGTAAAGTAATGTGAGCTAAATGTTAGGAACACTGGAATATCCAGTGTATATACTGTCCTAAAGTTATTACATACTTACTTATATCACTAGAAAGGACTGCACCTCCAGCCTCAGTACACACTCAGTTATTACATGTACTCAGTTATTGTATGTACTGTACTGTAAACATGTACTGTATCTCAACGTTACATCATCAAATGTACATCAAATTTCATGACGGACCAATAGAAATGCTCCAAAACACTTTGTAAATTTCCATTGACTTACAATAAGGATGAGGTAAATTTTTGGCCTCTCCTGTAAACTTGCCACTTGAAAGATACATATATATATATATATAAGAAAACCACCCTATATCTAGGGAACACACATGGAGCATGCGCAGTGTTCCCCCCTCCTCCCTTTTTTCTCCCTCGTCAGTGTGCGCGCGTCGTCTGGCAGAGAGACTTGTGGAGTGAACATATCTGTTAAAAACACTTTTAACTTTTCCATATCATCATTAAATCACCTCTGGTGCGGTATTCTTGAGCTTTACCTCAAGCTAAATTCGCCCTGACATCGGTATTTTGTTCAGGTGTAAGGAGAAGAAACTCCGGTGAGTCCGAGTGACTTTAAGAAGTAAAATAAATGTAAGGATTTAAATGTAAATACATATGTATGAGGTGCCCAAAGTGTTTATCAGTTGAACAAACGTGTGTGTGATAAAAATAACTGGAGTATAACTAGTATGTATGACGGTTAAGAGACTTGTGCAGCTGTTAACTGGTGTTAGCAGGCCTGTGAGCATTAGCTCGCATTAGCGTCGTAGTTACGGGCACTAATATAGGCTTCTAAGTCTGAAAAGCTGTAAAACATTGGTCTACTCTTTATTTTGAGTACAGTGTGCTGAACGAAGTGCTGCACTGCACAGGTTGTTTTTAAGACGGGTTAAAAAATCGAGCTTCCCGGGTCCGTGACGGCGAACCAGAAGGAAACTACAACTCCCAGCCGTCCGTGCCGGTGACGTCGTCTGCGCATGCGTCAGACCAGCACAACCGACGCACACAGATAAGAGGAGAGACGCACCGAACACACGCAAAAACAAAAGAAATAAGCCTACCCGGGTAGTAAAGAACTTTTAGACACTAAAAAGATAGAAAAGGGGGAACATTAAGAAAAAAAAACATTGCATAAATACAAAACAGGATATAGAAAAAAGGGAATAACAGCAAATAAAAGAGCCAAGTGTTGAAGTGGATTTATATTCCTTGTCCTGATGGTAAATGAGTACTGTTGTCAAAATACTGTTAATTGTGGGGGAAAAAAAATAAAATAAAAAAAATAATATATATATATATATTTTTTTCTCTCCTGATTCATATATATATTTATATATCATTTTAAAATGACAGCTACCGATTACATTGTCTGATAATTTCATGATCAAGTCAAGTGGAGTGAAATTTTGTTCCTTCAGGAACAACATGGTGCAACATGGAACAATGTGTTCAAAGTGTAAAAGGTGCATGATGAATGTACCAATAGAAACACTCCAAAATAGCTTTGAAACTATTCTGGTTCCATTTACTTACATTGAATGTAAAGAAGGTTTTTGGCCTCTCCTGTAAAACTGCAATTTTGGAAATACGTTTTTTTATTGGACAGTGACAATATTTTTATAAGAGCTATAAATCCCCCAAACCTGTTAATCAGAAAAAGATCTCAGCATCTACTTTATCTTCTTCAGTCCTGTTAGAGAAGCAGCTCGTGGCTCCTCATGAAGCTGCTGGTCAGAATGTTCAAAGTATGTAAACCTGCATCAGAGCAAATGAGCTCATTTCTAAAAGACCCTCGAAACATTCTTTAAACACAACCAGATGTTTAATTTTGCTCCAGCAATAATTCCATAAGTGTTATTTTATAGTTTTAATCTTTTCACAGTCATTCGCTAATATTATTAGTATTCAACTAGGGCCTGGGTGGGTGTCTCCAAACATTTGACTGATAGGTCATTTTTAGAGTAACCCTGATTCAGAGGATGAGCTCCAACAGGACAGTGACAAGCTGGCATAAAGGAGGTGGAGATGCGAAAAGAAGTATATTGGAAGGTTATTTGTTTCCAGGTCAGATAACATACACACGGGATGCCGTTGAAGAGACAGACGCTACTTTAATTCAGATGTTTGGAAAGGAGTAGACTGAGTTAATGTTTGTTTAGTGATTCTCCAAAATCGTTAGGCCTCACAGCCATAAAGCACCAGACAGGAGTGACCGTATCTCTAAACTCATGATGATATGGCCAGATATACGTCTAGAGCAGGTAGTGAAACGTAGAAAATTAACATTACGTGAGGTTTAGGGCCGGTTAAAACATACTCAGAGCTGTAGATCCGGGAGCCCAGGTTCTTTCACACAGTCTTAGAATAGCACTCACATCACAGGTCACTCTCCAGAGAAAACTCCTTTCCTTGTAAGTCAATGGAACCAGAATGTTCCCCAAGCTATTTTGGAGCATTTCTATTGGTCAATTCATCATGAAACTCTCACACAATGTAAACAGCAGCAGCTGCATGATGTAGGTGCGTTTGTTTATGTTCTAGTCATGTGCTTTCCTTGTTCTCTGCTCCGCCCTTGCCCCGCCTCTCTCATTAGCCTGTGTATATATTCTCTCTGTTTTCCTTCCTGCCTGGTGGCTCATTTTCTGTGGTTGGTTCGTTCATGTCTCCCCGAGTTTTGGTCTAGTTGTTTCCAGTTTGTGTTTACGTACTTCATGTTTAGTTTTCAATGCTTTCTTTATTAACAGTGTTAGGTAATAAAGCTTGCGTTTGTGTCCGCCCTTGGTGACACTTGGACTTGTTTCGTCTTATGCTGACCTTACAGCAAACGATTTTTAAGTCGGATTAAAATCGTGAGAGTCTTGCTGGAGTTGAGTCACGCTCACGTCATCTCGATCGTTTAGTGTGAGATGGTAGATGGTCAAGACTGCCGGTTTAAGTCTTTTTCTCATCTGAGCGTTCCGATAAAATCAACCGTGTTTAATATGATCGTAAGTCTGAAGTCTTGGTTCACGCTAATAGCCAAGTGAACATTGTTGACAACCAATAGGAGAGCTCTGTTCACCACCAAACGGGAAGCCGCAAGGAATGCGCCCCCGTGTGCAGCTTCTCCAACACGGCGCGCAGGAATGTCTATGCAGAAGGGGAGTCTGGCGAGGTTCTCCTGGACTGTACAGAAGGAGGAGAAACTGGTGGAGCTGTGGAGTGAGCAAGAGTGCCTCTTTCACGTGTCTTCACATTTATACCAAAAAAAAGGAAATAGTTGACAGAAATCGCTGAAGCCCTCGAAATCCCCGCTGAGTATGCTATGCTAAAATACGGCTGAACGAGGCTACAGTTACAATTAGCCTAGCTGCTAACCGTACATGTTAGCTGAATATTAGCTTCAATCATATAAATAGGAGATAATCTCTAAAGGAATCTAGTAGCAGTCTTGTAAACAGTGACTCTGAAAGATCCCAAGTCTTTGCAAAATCATAGCCTGTGACTGGTCTGTGACTGGTCTGTGACTAAAAGTCTGTGACTAGTGTTTAGATGTAAGAGGGTGACAGACCTTAATCTATTAAACGTCTTTTCAGAGTCTTTTAAAAGTCTTCTAGTGTCTGGTCAGCATTATGAAGTAGCTACGACTCATTATTAACAATAACACAAACTGGTAACAGGCTACGTTATGTGGGGGAATAATGGTATCAGAAAAGATTAGCTTTCTTGGACATTGCACCGTTTTATTAAAACAGTAAGCCACAAGAGGAAGTGAGTAGCTGTGATTTTATCACAGGGAAGTGGGTTCTAGACACGCCATGCCTCAAATAGCACACCCTGTTATTAAACACAGTAATACATTGCCACCCGTGTCTTATCGCTTTCTTTAACAGAACTTCTTTACCTGAGTGTGTTTCACCATCCTTTATACATCTGGATCTTGTTCCTTGAGAGGAGCTTCAGGGTGACGTTGTACTCGACACTTCCTCTGTGCTTTCCAGCGTTGAGAAAATAACGATATCTTTTGTCGAAGTAATGGTACCAGTTCCCGTCTTTTTTAGCACCAAATCCAAATACATTCACCTGCAGGAAAGAACAGAGAGAGAGAAAGAGAGAGAGATGACAGGGGTTAATCTGCACACTGCTCTTGACACCCACATAGGTCTTTTCAATGCTGTGCTGTCCAGCTGATGCAAGCAGTTGTCAGACAGAAGATGTGGTCCACTGAGGCATTACCTGGTCACAGATGTGGAGGGACAACACAAGTATCATGAAGCCGGTAGAAGGATATTTCCCCTTTTTCTCCAGCCAGACCTCGTAGACATATTTCATAAAGTCAGGGTGCAATATCATCACCTTCAACAGACAGAGAGCTCATGTTAGAGCGAGATTGATCAACTGAAATACCACACAGTCAGTGCTTGAGTTTTTTTTAGACACTGGTGGTCCTCACCTTGTCCCTGTTTGCTTGTATTGTGTGTTTCACCTTCAAATACGTGCTAAACAACAACAAAAAAAGCAAGAAAGAGAGTCAACCAAGTATGGAACAGATTCTGTAAAACCTTCTCTACAACTGGATTTCACCTCCTGCAGTATTTGAACGTTATTAATGTTCTTGTTAGTTTAGCTGTCTAGTACAGTGTAATGCAGTTCAAATGAAATTATATAAGGAATTAGCTTCCAAATCAGGAGAAAATGGCAAGAATTACAGCCATTTTTGAAAAAAAAGCCTTGACTCAGGTGGGACCACTCACTTCAATGTCTCAGCCTTGAATCAGACTTGATTACTGCAAAAGTTCAATTTTGATTCAGGCTGGACATCTACAAAGTTTTAGTTTTGACTCTGACTGGACTACTAAAAATTCTCAGCCTTGACTTAGACCTGATTACTACAAAGTCTTGGCCTTGACTCAAACTCAGCTTCTACAAAGTCCTGGCCTTGATTTCTAAGAACTCTGTGTCTTGCCTTAAACTTGACTACTACAAGTCTTTGCCTTGACTCAGACTGGACTACTCCAAAATTTTAGAACAGTCTGAGTCAATGTTAAAGTCTCGATCTTGACTCAGACTGGACTACTACAAAGTCTTGGCTTTGACTCAGACCTGATTACTTCAAAGTTTCAGCCTTAACTCAAACTCAGCTTCTACAAAGTCTTGGCCTCGACTCTGACTTGACTTCTACAAACTCTGCGTCTTGCCTTGGACTTGACTATTACAAGCCTCATCCTTGACTTAGACTGGACTACTATACAATTTCGGTCCAGTCTGAGTCAAGGTTAAAGTCTCGATCTTGACTCAGACTGGACTATTACAAAGTGTTGGCCTTGACTCAAACTCAGCTTCTACAAAGTCTTGGCCTCGACTCTGACTTGACTTCTACAAACTCTGTGTCTTGCCTTGGGCTTGACTACTACAAAGTCTCAGTCTTGACTCAGACTGGACTACTACAAAGTTTTAATTTTGATTCGGACTGGATTACTACAAAGTCTTGGCCTTGACTCAGACCTGATTACTACAAAGTCTCGGCCTTGACTCAAACTCAACTTCCCCAAAGTCCTGGCCTTGACTCTGACTTGACTTCTACAAACTCTGCATCTTGCCTTGGATTTGACCACTACAAACTTTCAGCCTTGACTCACACTTGACTACTGTGAAGTCTCGATCTTTGACTTAGACTGGATTACTACAAAGTCTTGGCCTTGACTTAGACCTGATTACTACAAAGTTCCGATCTTGACTCAGACTGGACAATTACAAAGTCTCTGCCTTGACTCAGACTCTACCACTACAAAGTCCCAGTTCTGAATCACATTCAACTTTGATGAATAAGGGCTGTTATGTTTAGCTTATTACTGAACCCGAGAGCAAAGCTTCTAAATCAAATAGTGTACTTGTGTACAAGATCTAGGTCTTGACTCGAATTCTACAAAGTCTCTGTCTCGTTATTTTACAGTTAGAGTCCCCCATTTTAGAGGCTTAGAAGTAACCGGGCAATCTAACACATTCTAAAAAAATTAAACCTCACGATTGATGTCAGAAACAGTTCCAATGGCAGGTATACTGTACATGCACATACCATAGGACTACTTCAGTCATGCTTTACAGTTGAGGTGGTATGCTTTGGATCATATATTGTTTCTTCTCACCTCCAGTCTGTTTTTCTTTTATCCTTAATCATGTTGTCCCAGACTTTTACAGGATTTTTATGGGATGTTTTTTTGGTAAACTCTAATCTAGTCTTCCTTGTTTTAAGGCTGATCAGTGCTACACCCCCTGTATTTACTCTGGTAACATCATCTTGTGATTATCCACACAGGTACATTGACCTCCTGCTCGTGATCTGGGTAACTGTTAGGAAGAATTCTTTCATCATTGATGGTGGTTGTTTTCTGTGGTCTTTAGGGCCTGTTGGTGTTTCTGAGCTCTTTCTTTTTATAAGAATGTACCAAACAATATATTTAGCCATTATTTGATAGTAAATATACTTAACTTAAGGCTATAAGTCACATGAGTTATTTCTACCCAAATATAATGCGAAAGACAGCTAAAACAACCATAACTTCATTAATGTCTAAATATTAATAGAGCTGAATTGTGTGTATATTTCTCTGGTCGGGTTTGTGTTCTCACTCACCGTGTGATGTGTTTGGTTGTGAAGATGCTGATGAGCCATTGGAGATCCAGTATTTTAAACGGCACTAGGAGGAGGTGGGTAGAGTTGTCCATGTCCACTGCACTCTCGGGGTAGATGGCCCGGTGAGTGGTCTTTGTCCCAACATCTTTCTCGAAGCCTTTAGTTGGACCTTTGTTCATCCTGTAGAACAGTTTATATGCTTTAAGCAACATGGACGGACAGTTTGGAGCAACCTCAAGTTGTACTGAAGGACTGTATCTGGGGATGTCAAGCTCACGGCTTACTAAACAATATACTTGAAGAGGTGCTTGAAGAGCTAGAACCGTCCAGGGTACACAATAAAACAGGGACTGCAACCAGCACTACTATATACACTATATATAAATTCAGCTGTTCCAATCACTTCTATGGCCACAGGTGTAAATCCAAGTACCTAGTCATGCAGACTGCTTCTACATACATTAGTGAAAGAATGGGTCACACTCAAGAGCTCAGTGAACTCCAGCGTGGTACCGTGATAGGACACCACCTGTGTAACAAGTCCAGTGGTGAAGTTTCCTCACTACTAAATATTCCACAGTGGACTGTCAGTGGTGTTAAGCAAAGTGGAAGTGATTGAGAACGACAGCAACTCAGACACCATGTGGTAGAACTCGTACAATGACAGAGCGAGTCAGCAGATGCTGAGAAGGCACCAACGTACTACAGAGTCCATCACTACAGACCTCCAAACTTCATGTGGCCTTCAGATCAGCTCAAGAACAGAGCGTAGAGAGCTTCATGGAATGGGTTTCTAGGGCTGAGCAGCTGCATCCAAGCCTTACATCACCAAGCGTAATACAGAGCGTCGGATGCAGTGGAGTACAGCACACCGCCACTGGACTCTAGAGCAGTGGAGACACGTTCTCTGGAGTGACCAATCACGCTTCACCGTCTGGCGATCTGATGGACGAGTCTGGGTTTGGCGGTTGCCAGGAGGGCGGTACTTGTCTGACTGCATTGTGCCGAGTTTGATGAAGGGGGGATTATCGTGTGGGATTGTTTTTTTAGGAGGTGGGCTCGGACCCTTAGCTTCAGTCAAAGGAAATCTTAATGCTTCAGCAGACCAAGAGATTCTAGACAATTTCATGCTCCCAACTTTTTACAGCCCCTTCCTGTTTCAATATGACTGCGCACAAGCGGACATCAGGTAAATGCATCGCAACAAGTAATCACATGATCCTGAAATCCTGAAACAATCAATGTTCTTAGATTGCTCCTCTTTTGAGCTCCACACCTCATATGCAGGACTACTACATAGTATTTTTGAAATTGTTGACATTGTCCCAACAGTAATGACCAGAAATGAGAATACTGTGATCTCATTGCTGTTCGGCGTGTCATGTTGGCTTCTGCATTCTGACTCCAAAGATAGATGGGATGGGATTGGCGCCCCTTATTACTTTGGGTATGCAATTACAGACAAACACTTATCAAAAAAGGGCCGACAATTAAAAAAGTAATATTACTATTCATGGCAGGATATAGAGAGAGACTGGCAGATAGTTGGATGGATGGATAGATAATTGGAATTTGTGGGTACCTTATAACAAAGTCATGGGCGTCTATTAGAGGGCCATAACGAGATCCCTCCAGATTTCCTGAGTTGCCCACCACAGCACAGGTTCTGCAGCGACGAGGACCAGCATCTGAGTAGTGATCTTCATCAGGAAACAGCGAGAACAGTATGTCCACAACTTCACTGTAGTTATATTTATTTCGATCATTTTGAAGACTCTGCATAGACATTAAAGAAGAAGCTAGTCTTGATTCTTCAATTAAAAAAAATGAAATTGACTATGTCAGCATATTACAGACTGCATTCAAATTCTAGTGTACATTCAAAAATTCAAATGCAAATTTGTAAGTTCAACCGCCGATTGTGTTTAGAATTTAGAAATATTCACCACAGAGGACTTTGACCACATTTAACCCATCCATGCAGTGAAAGACACACATGAGTGAACAGTAACACTAGGGGGCAGTGAATTACCCATATATGCACACACTACTAAACGTACACACTAGGGGGTAATGAATTATCAACATACACACACACACTAGTAAACACACCAGAGGGCAGTGAAACTCCCACTTACACACACACTAGGGGGCAGTGAAACATCCACATACAAACACAATGGGGGGCAGTGAGCACACTTGCCCGGAGTGGTGGGCAGTTAGATGTTTCGTGTGTTGTTTAAGGGCGCTTTAGTTGTAACCTGTTGGTTGAGGGGATCGAACCAACGACCTTCTAATTACAAGGCGAGTTCCCCAATCTCCAGCCCACAACTGCCTGCTGTGGATTTCCAATTACATTTCCAATTGGAGCGTCAAATATTAAAGACATAATTCAAATTGATGTAAATTCCATGGAAAGTGATTTTGTTGTGGTATTGATACTACAAGCACCAATTTTAGGGACACGGTGAGGGGTTTTTGTAGGATATTTTAATCACTTAAATCACCATATCAAAAAATACTACCAGCTCAATTTCTTATTCGCCAGAACACTGCTTTGTGCAATTTAGTGGTTTAACTGCTTTTACACCCCCGTTCAAACAGTTAGCAGCTAAATGTTAAATGAGCTGAGTGGCCGGTTTTCTAATATCATCTTATCGTTCCTCTAGGACGAGGGTTTAGAAGCATTGCACTAACCCACAGTAGCTCTGCACCTTCTTATCAAGAATAACTATCATTGGCCGTTCAGCTCTTAACACAATGAATAAATGAAGCATCAAATGCATTTCTCTCTTATGCAGTAATTTATCAGCCCTCATACATACAAATACAAATGCAAATACACATTTGTCATTCTAGTTTAAATAAAGTCCTTAACAACTGTAAATGAACAATTTGAACTAACATTTTAAAATTTGCATTTAAATCTGAATGAAGTTCAGAACACGCTGCCATGATTTACCTGTAGGATTTTTTTGTAAATTCAAAACCTATTACAACCACAATAGTCTTGGTTGTCAACGACATGATTTGTTTTGTTTCCACATTCATTCAAAAACAAGAATGAAAGCTCCTGCTGGTCTTTACATTGTGTAAAATTATGTTGATGAAGAATAAAACCTAAAGAAATGACCAAAACTGACCTGAAAAAAAAAGTCTGGTTACATTAATTTGCATTAAAAGTCAAGTTTTTTCCTTCCTCTGTAAATCTACCATTTTGAAGATATGATATACTGTCAATGATATTGATACCAAAGCAGTGCAGAGGATCACCTTAAAGTTTTCTTTTACAATGTCCTGTTTGGCACTTGCACTGTAAAAGAAACCATTAGATGGCGATGTAGTCGCAGTTATAAATCCAGTACCGCCACCAATGCTGTATTTCTTTGTCAGGACACTAGAGGGAGTAGCTGTTGGTCTGATTGCACCTCAACCAGCATCAGGTTGTCCGGAGTGAGTTTAGTGCTCACTGCTGTTTCAACAGAACTTTCCTAACGTGTGCTCAGAGAGCTGATCCTGCAGTAAATGTGTAGTGTAGACTCAAAAACTGATCATTGGTGCATCATAAATCCAGGATTCTCGGGACCTGCCCATCACTTTAATCACAGTTTATAATATCAAATATATTAGAAAAGCTAAGAAATTGAGAACCCTATATGTAGTGAAGTGTAGTTGCTACTATGTCACTTTCTAATAGCACCAATGTGTTTCTGTTTTCACTGTTGGTCCTGTATGCTTTATATGTGCATTTGTAAGATATTATACAGCCTGGATAACACTTTATAATGCCTAGAATAAGCCTGTATAACTGTAACACTTTAACGTAGGGTGCTGTTCATAAGGCTGTATGACATCTACATAAGCTTGTCTACATAAAGGTTTATAAATGCTTAGTCCATTAGACATTGCATGTCATGAAGACTACTTTAGCTAACTGAACAAAATAGCTTTTACACTGAATATACCATAATTTTCCTTATTTGCTGGTTAACCCAAAGTCAAAACATCAATCTAATAAATATAGTAAACATAAATAGAGGTAAATCTAAAAAGGAAGTTTATTTACTCTGTAGAACACTTTATTATTAAATAATAAACACTATTAATAGAGTAAGTAGAGCTTTTACACTTTATTATTAAATATTAAACAGTATTAATAGAGTAAGTAGAGCTTTTACACTTTATTATTAAATATTAAACAGTATTAATAGAGTAAGTAGAACTTTTACACTTAATTATTAAATATTAAACAGCATTAATAGAGTAAGTAGAGCTTTTACACTTTATTATTAAATATTAAACAGTATTAATAGAGTAAGTAGAACTTTTACACTTAATTATTAAATATTAAACAGTATTAATAGAGTAAGTAGAGCTTTTACACTTTATTATTAAATATTAAACAGTACTAATAGAGTAAGTAGAACTTTTACACTTAATTATTAAATATTAAACAGTATTAATAGAGTAAGTAGTGCTTTTACATACGTCAGTGTGTTTATTTAACCCTTTCCAAGCTTCTCCTTCTATAAACAACCCAGTATTATTTACAGTTCTCATCTAATACCTGCTTTGACTGCTCAGTACTTCATTAAGCTAAATCAAGATTGCTGCTGAAGGAACTGAATACATTCATACAATGTCTGGGGCGTCCAGGAGAAATCTGGAACTACACTTTGTTCTTCAAACTGGAGCTCAAGATCTATCTACTTCTCTCACAATAAGATATTTATGTATCTGCAATATTGTTGGAGCCATTTAGGTTTCTTTCAATTTTGTTTAGTTGACCACTTGGGGGCGCTGAGGGTTTTAAAAGGCTGTTCTATGGAAGGGGGGGTGGTTGGAAGTCAACAGTATTTTGAATCGGATCATTTGGAATCATGTGTGAATGCAGGTACCAGCGGGAACTTCAAACACTATAGGGGTGGTGTTTGTTTGTTTATTGTTGTTGCTTAAGTATGGACTATCTGCTCAAGCCACCTGAAGAAAGACAATAAATGGATTGTTATATTCAAAGTTTAAAGGTATGAACTTTGTGACCCTGAACTTCCACTAATTACGAATGAGTCAAATACCGCTACCGCTAACCTACCTTCTCATCAAGCAGTGGCTTGAAACCTGTTTTGCGGTAAAAGGTCACTACAAATTTTGTCGAAATACTGACTACGTTGTTATTTGCTGCGTATTGTAAGCCACGTGGAGTTGCTGCTTCGTTTGAACTTCACTTTGGATGCTTCACGGTGCGGGTCGCTGGCGTCGTAATTGAAAACTGGACAGCTTCGTTTCGGTGGAAGCTATTGGGTGCTCTGCGGGACTGGAAGGCTGGAGAGTTTTTCGTTGCTTGGAATGCGGCGATAGTCAACACTTCAGGGACAGCAAGGAAGGATTCGTGAGGCTGACTGACTGATCAATGGATTTTGAGGTATGGTACCGCTACCTTAAAAACACACAATGGCCATCTAAGTAAACTTGTGCACACGTTTAATGACTAGTCAGTAAATCCAATGCGCATTGGTGGGTTTTATAGGCTTTGTGTATGGTTCAAGTGATTGAGTGTTCTCTACTAAAAGTACATTGTGGGGAAAGTAAAAAAAAAGGATTCTGCTGCTTGTGAGTCCGTCGAGGCTCAGTCTCAGGGTATTGATGGTGATGGTACGATCCACAGGGAGTCTGTTAAAAACGATCTGTAAAACTCACTGAAAAGGCACTGCTTGAAAAATGTACATTTATTGCAAAAAACAAGAAAATCAAAACTAAGTAGAGCCTACAATCTTAAAACAATAATACAAGGGTTTATGGATGACACAGAACATGAATTGGAGGTAAAAAGTACATTTGATAAATTTCAGGTTTTGTGTACAGAGGCAAAACAAGCTCATGAGTCTTTAATGAGTTTATTACCTGATGATGAAAAGGAAAAACATGACATATGGTTTAAAGCAAAAATGCTGAGTGTAAACGAGTTCTCATCTGGTGTTCTGAAATGGCTGTCACATTCAAAAAATGGTACGTTGAGTCAAAACATTGAAAGTGAGGGTATGGAGCTTGATCCAAATGATGTTAAACCTGATGACAGTGTTTCTAATATTGAAACAAGGGTTTTGAGCAAAAGTTCTAGCCACAAAGACAGCCAACTAAGTTCTAGATCTAAAAGGTCTAGTCACTCTTCAATTCTGTTTGCATGCCTCCAAGCTGAGGCAGAAAGAGCAGCACTTGTCGCCCGTGCTACATCCTTAAAGGAAAAACACACTCAAGGAACAAGCAGAAGTGTTGAGGAGGAAAAAGGAGCAAATGGAGCTTGATGCTGACCTGGCTGCTTCTACTGCTAAACTTACAGTGTTAAAAACATAGGGCACATCAAGTGTTATCTCAGATGGAATGGAGTCCTACTTTGAAAAGGGAATCAAATCAAAAGGAATCTCATCAACACATAATCCAGAGGAAAATCCAGAGTTAACGTCAAGAGCTACAAGGCAAAAAGATAGCAAGATGCTTCCTGATAAAGATGTGCCTCTTCAACAACATGAAACTCAAGATGACATCGAAAGTGGTCAAAGAGATGAGCAAGGAGGAGATTCATAAAGGCATGTCTTTGAATCAATCTCATAACCAAGGAGAACCCATTCACAAGAAACACAGCCCCAATCATATGTCCTGGGCAATACTGAGACCACTACTTTAAACTTACTCCAAGGACAAAATGAAATAGTAGAATTGCTTATACAACAGCATAAATCTCAACATCTTCCACCAAGAGATTTTTCAATCTTTGAAGGTGATCCTCTGCAATATAGAACATTTATCAAAGCTGTTGAATAGTGTGTTGAAAAAAAAACAAGTAACAAAAGGGATTGTCTGTACTTTCTGGAAAGGTACACAAGAGGACAGCCTCGGGCGCTGGTTCGTAGTTGCCAGCATATGGCTCCCGAAAGAGGGTCTACCACAGCTAAAGAATTACTTCAACAGCATTTTGGAAATGATTTTTTAAAATCTCTTCTGCATATTTGGAAAGGATTTACAGCTGGCCAGCCGTGAAGCCTGAAGATGTTAAGGCTCTTCAAGCTTATGCACTCTTTCTGCGTGAGTGTTGTAAGGCGATGTCTGATTTGCAGTACATGCATGAACTGGATATGGCAGCAAACATGAAGACAAACCCAGCCAAAGCCTTCCTAAGAACAATTGTAATGCATGCATGTTTTGTTCTCAAGATCATGCACTGGATCATTGTGTACAGGTGGAAAGAATGAAGCACAGGGACAAGATTTCCTTTCTAAAGGAAATAAGAGGCGCTCTTCATATAACTCTTAAAGGTAAGGCAGATAAAGCCGTCAATACAAACAGTGATTCCTTCAACAATTCAGCATTGGATACCGCAATTGTTTCTGCACAAGCATGTGACTATACAGGGGCCGGGAATAGTCAAGGAATTTTATCCATTCTCCCAGTTCAGGTAAAATCCAAAAAAGGAGACAAAGCCATACTGGGTCCTTGCATTGCTGTATTAATGAATTGTTCATACCATTATTATTAACAATTAGGGGCCGGTGTGTTGGAGCCATTTAGGTTTCTTTCAATTTTGTTTAACTGACCACTTGGGGGCGCTGAGGGTTTTAAAAGGCTGGTTCTATGGTTCTATGGGGGGTGGTTGGCGAGGAAGTCAACAGTATTTTGAATCGGATCGTTTGGAATCATGTGTGAATGCAGGTACCAGCGGGAACTTCAAACACTATAGGGGTGGTGTTTGTTTGTTTATTGTTGTTGCTTAAGTATAGACTATCTGCTCAAGCCACCTGAAGAAAGACAATAAATATTCAAAGTTTAAAGGTATGAACTTTGTGACCCTGAACTTCCACTAAATACGAACGAGTCAAATACCGCTACCGCTAACCTATCTTCTCATCAAGCAGTGGCTTGAAACCTGTTTTGCGGTAAACGGTCACTACAAATATATTTTGTGTATATATATATATATATATATATATATATATATATATATAAACATATACACAATGTACAAAACCAAACATTTGACTGTTTTTAAATGTAAAAATGAGAATGTATATTTTTTATAAGAGCTATAAAACCCCCCAAACCTGTTTATCAGAACAAGATCTCAGCATCTACACTATCTTCTTCAGTCCTGTTAGAGAAGCAGCTCATGTGGCTCCTCATGAAGCTGCTGGTCAGAATGTTCAATATGTAAACCTGCATCAGAGCAAATGAGCTCATTTCTAAAAGACCCTCTAAACATTCTTTAAACACAACCAGATGTTTAATTCTGCTACAGGAATAATTACATATCTACATGCTATAGAGAAGAGAATATGCAGAGAAAAAGGACCTAACACTAAGATTACTAGCTGGTCAGTGGGTGATGTTCTTTCTCTTACCTTCCACCATTTGCTGGTATTAGGACTGAGCTCGCTGTTCCGTCTGGACAGAAGTTTCGGCACCTGGTTATTGTAGTTCTCCGTAAACCAGGGATCCTCTTCGCTCTCTGCTATACACTGCATACAGCCGCACATCTCCTCGGTAGTGAAGTTCAGCTGGATCTGGCTTAACCCAACCAGGCAGATGAAGATTATTCCCACAAACAGTTGCTGAAGGCGGCCGGTGCACCTGGTGCGGCGAGCCATCTTCTGAGCTGTGATCAGGAATGAACACTCCTCACTGTGTTAAAGATTACTGAAGCTCATGCTGATGAGAGTGACGGTGGTGGGGAGGCTATTCTCTGATGTTCTACATGGAAGGTAAGTGACTTTGGTCGTCCAGATGCAGACTATAAATTGGTTCTAGCCTAAAACAATGTTTTCTTTTATTGGGAGCTTATGAATCATTAGATGAGCTCTGCTCTGATTGGCTGGCATAGACCAAATACAATGAACCTATGTGTAAATAAGCTCCTCGTAATATTTATAGAGCTTTGCTGGTTACTTTGAGCTGTCAGTATCAAAGTAGATTAAAGGGCTGCTACTTCCAGTCACTGTTGGGGTTGTGGTGCTAATAAAGGTGGAGCTTCTCGTCTCTTCAGTCTCTTCAGTGTTGAACACTGAGCTGAAGCTGCTCCGAGTGTTGAAGAAACTGTCCGGAGAGAAACATACAGACTGCAGAGTTGAAGTTCAGGATCCTGTTAAAGATGTTGAGCTGAAGTTCAGCAGCTTTTTGGGAATTTTTAGTTCCACCTTAAATGGTGCTGCAGTTACATTCTTGTGTCTGTACGAGCTGCAGTATTCAAGGTGGAACATTAAATTAGGAATCTGGCTAATAGGAACTTCAGGCTGGTTTAAAGATGAACATCAACCAAGTAGCTCTGACAGTTGGCTTGTTTGTTGGGAAGGAATGAAAGTGTTGATGTTCCCTTCACAGCCTGGATTGCAGGACTTCTCCACATAGTCACCAGTCTGGTTGCTGTTGTGGTTATATGTAAATGTTGGGGGTGTTAATATTAACAAATCTGTTACATAACAATGTAGGATTTTGAGCTCGACCTGTTTTATCACCCCTCTTCTGTAAAAGTAGGGTTTGTATTTAAAGAACATAGTTTGAGGTTCACAGTTCTATGTACTGAACTCTCTTTATTCAGCTACAATAAAGTATTTACAGTTTTGCATTCTAGGGCACCATAAAGGATTTGGATGCCATGCTTATCTCCTTAAACCAAGAGTGTCTAGCCCTCTAGTGTGGGGTTGCTTTCTGAAGAAGAAAGCACTTCATGTAAATCAATGAAGAAGACCATAAAATTGTGATTCTTTGTGTCTTATTTGTTTCACCTTTTCACAACTTTTACACACCATTGGTGAATGTCTTCTGTTTAGCAGATGAGCGCTCATTTGTACTGCCCAGAGTTTATCTGGACCATACAGTGTTATGCAGACTTGGAACACATCTGGTCAAATGACATGTTGTTGAACACATCCTCCACAGAATGCATGGTTAAACATGGCCCATTATAATGTTATACAAATTTAATGATGAACAGACCAATAGAAATGCTCCAAAACTACTTTGAAAGAATTCTGGTTCCATGAACTTACATTGAAAGTAAAGAGAGTTTTTGTTCTCTCCTGTAAAGTGACTATTTTGGAGATAGCAGTTTCTTCATTGGACAGAAGCGATATGATTGTATTATATGGTGGTCTTTTTTAATAACAGTAGATATTGCTTTTATTACTCTGCAGTCACTGAGTTTTAGGAGATATATTATGGAAAATATGTCATTTTTAAATTCAGGAGTTTCAATCATATCATCCAACTGCTTCAAGACTATGTCAAGTATCTCCAAAATAGCAAATTTACAGGAGAGACCAAAAACAGTTTTCACATTCAGTGTGGGTCTGTGGAACCTGAGTTAAAAGGGTTCACAGCCATAAAGCACTAGGCAGGAGTGACCATATCTTTGAATCAAGATATGGGCCGATATACA
Organism: Megaleporinus macrocephalus; assembly: GCA_021613375.1. Lineage (NCBI taxonomy): Eukaryota > Metazoa > Chordata > Actinopteri > Characiformes > Anostomidae > Megaleporinus > Megaleporinus macrocephalus. Next base: position 66,575,632 of record CM038702.1, on the reverse strand, counting down.
TCTAGAGCAGGTAGTTAAACGTAAAACATTACCGTTACATGAGGCTCAGTGCCAGTTAAAACATACTCAGAGCTGTAGCCTCAGAAGCCCAGGTTCATTCACACAGTCTCAGAATAGCACTCACATCACAGGTCACTCTCCAGAGAAAAACTTCAAAACAGTCACTTTAGAGAAGAGTACAAAAACTGTCTTTACTTTCAATGTGAGCAAATGGAACCAGAATTTTTCCCAAGCTATTTTGGGGTATTTTGATTAATCCATTCTTCATGAACCTCTCACACAATATAAAAAGTAGCTGCGTCGTTTCACTGGTAGTGTTCTAAAACGTTTTTCTAGTAGTGTTCTAAAACGTTTTCCTGGTTGTGATCTACAACGTTTGCTTGGTAGTGCACTAAAACATTGTCCTGGTAGTGTACTAAAACGTTTGACTGGTAGTGTACTAAAACGTTTGACTGGTAGTGTACTTAAACGTTTGACTGGTAGTGTACTAAAACGTTTAACTGGTAGTGTACTAAAACGTTTGACTGGTAGTGTATCTATAACGTTTGGCTGGTAGTGTACTAAAACGTTTGGCTGGTAGTGTACTAAAACGTTTGACTGGTAGTGTACTAAAACGTTTGACTGGTAGTGTACTAAAACGTTTGACTGGTAGTGTATCTAAAACGTTTGACTGGTAGTGTACTAAAACGTTTGACTGGTAGTGTACTAAAACGTTTAACTGGTAGTGTACTAAAACGTTTGACTGGTAGTGTACTTAAACGTTTGACTGGTAGTGTACTAAAACGTTTGACTGGTAGTGTACTAAAACGTTTGACTGGTAGTGTACTAAAACGTTTGGCTGGTAGTGTACTAAAACGATTGGCTGGTAGTGTACTAAAACGTTTGACTGGTAGTGCTCTAAAACCTTTGGCTGGTAGTGTACTAAAACGTTTGGCTGGTAGTGTATCTAAAACGTTTGACTGGTAGTGTACTAAAACGTTTGGCTGGTAGTGTATCTAAAACGTTTGACTGGTAGTGTATCTAAAATGTTTGACTGGTAGTGTATCTAAAACGTTTGGCTGGTAGTTTATTAAAACGTTTGACTGGTAGTGTATCTAAAACGTTTGACTGGTAGTGTACTAAAACGTTTGACTGGTAGTGTATCTAAAACGTTTGGCTGGTAGTGTATCTAAAACGTTTGACTGGTAGTGTACTAAAACGTTTGACTGGTAGTGTACTAAAACGTTTGACTGGTAGTGTATCTAAAATGTTTGACTGGTAGTGTACTAAAACGTTTGACTGGTAGTGTATCTAAAACGTTTGGCTGGTAGTGTATCTAAAACGTTTGTCTGGTAGTGTACTAAAATGTTTGACTGGTAGTGTACTAAAACATTTGTCTGGTAGTGTACTAAAACGTTTGACTGGTAGTGTATCTAAAACGTTTGACTGGTAGTGTATCTAAAACGTTTGGCTGGTAGTGATCTAAAACGTTTGGCTGGTAGTGTACTAAAACGTTTGGCTGGTAGTGTACTAAAACGTTTGGCTGGTAGTGTATCTAAAACGTTTGGCTGGTAGTGTATCTAAAACGTTTAACTGGTAGTGTATCTAAAACGTTTGTCTGGTAGTGTACTAAAATGTTTGATTGGTAGTGTATCTAAAACGTTTGTCTGGTAATGTACTAAAATGTTTGTCAGGTAGTGTATCTAAAACGTTTGACTGGTAGTGTATTATGATTAATCATTGTAATGACTGAATGTATACTTACTGTATGTGAATCCTGGTTTTCCTAGATAGATAGAAATATAGAAAAGATCTGTAAAGAGAAAGACTATGGGTTGTTAGGGTGCTATGGATTAACTTTGTCATTAAAGGTACCTTGAAGTATATTTGTGTATAGTGTATATGTTAGTTGACTATATGTACTAGTCAACTATCGTATACATCACTACACAAAAGTCACCTAAACTGATTGTTTTGACTGATGAGTCTTACTCATGTCAATAAGTGTATTTTGCACAGTACTGTAAGTCTGTGTTAACTAAAGATTATATTTACTGTTTATTTTGCATTCATATAGTAGTGACATCCTGTAAAATGAGTAAATTACAAACTCAATTCCAAAAAAGTTGGGAATAATGAAAAAAAACATGCTACATATTTTATAAAGGCAAATAACAAAGAGAAAAACAATCCCACAAGCCCAAAGGGGAAGAAGGAGGAAAATATATGCACGTGTATGTTTATATAAAAGATGTATATCTCCTAAAGGGGTTACGTTGTGGAATAGCTGTGCCTCGCTGTCGTGGAATGTGTTTGTTACATCTTCTAGGGGTCAGACACCAAAAACAGACTAAAGGGCTGCCAGGAAGTATTAATAGTAAAAATGAGATCATTAGATCATTAAGCCAGCTATTGATGATGATGTGCAACATAAGATGAAAGGATGAGAACAGATTATTGCTTCAGGGCACAAAGTATCAAACTAAAGATCATAGCATAAAAATAATTACTCGTCTGGCCGTAAACCAGGTCAAAACTGGTGAATGGAGAAGGGCAGGTCACTTCTAGGTTTACAGGTAAACCTGCACACTAAACAGTGACCAGACTGGTCTAACGAAATAAAGCACTGCAGGGACGAATCAACAGATGTTCACCATTGACGAAAGGGCCTTCACTGGCTGCCACCAACTGGAACAGCCAATGACGTCCCGGAGAAACACGGAAAGGGGCGGACTGACCCAAACACAGGACCCAAATATAAAGCCATTGCACTTATTTCATTAAAATGCAGAAGACATACATCTCTGTTGTGAAGTTGCCAGTTTACCTTCAGTCCTGATCTTTTTGGTACTTCCAAGCGCCTCCAGCATGACGATGGGCATGAATGTGGGTTCTCAGCCTCTTTGAAGATTGTATTATCGCTGCAGTGAACGCAGACTGCTTTATGCCACTTGAAAAGGAGAATGCAAAGCAGTAAGTGAATGTCCGGCAGGTGCAGACTTTAACACTTCATGCAACATTTGAATAATTTTGTGGTGCTGCTTCATGTTCAGGTCATTTGCATACACCCGACGCCTGGGTGGAGCGCTGCCATGCTCTAAAACCAGCGGAGCTTAGCCTGTATTCACTGCAGTGAAGTATGTGTGCCTGTTTAATTAGCTGGCAGGTCTGGGAGTAGTGAATCACTCCACTGTTAGTATACAATAAGAGTAGCTGACATTATCAGCCCCTGGCTAGGGGGAGCAGTGTGAGCAGGCCAATAGGGTGTTTGCAGTGCAAAATCCAGATGGAGGCAGGAAGTGAAGAACAGAATGGAGGACATGGAGGTGAAGAGTCTGTGCTGCACTAGTTTAGAGAATATAATGAGAAAGAGATACAAACGGAACATCACAGTATATGTTAGACATGATCCTATTTCATGAAGAGAGAGTTAAACTGAAGGGTTATATAAGAACTACCTTTTCCTCCAGACATCCTTCTACTCAAAAACTACCTTCTCCAAACGTCCTTCTACTCAAAAACTACCTTCTCCAAACGTCCTTCTACTCAAAAACTACCTTCTCCAAACTTCCTTCTACTCAAAAACTACCTTCTCCTCCAAACTTCCTTCTACTCAAAAACTACCTTCTCCAAACTTCCTTCTACTCAAAAACTACCTTCTCCAAACTTCCTTCTACTCAAAAACTACCTTCTCCTCCAAACTTCCTTCTACTCAAAAACTACCTTCTCCTCCAAACTTCCTTCTACTCAAAAACTACCTTCTCCTCCAGACATCCTTCTACTCAAAAACTACCTTCTCCTCCAGACATCTTTCTACTCAAGAACTACCTTCTCAAAACTTCCTTCTACTCAAAAACTTCCTTCTCCAAACTTCCTTCTACTCAAAAACTACCTTCTCCTCCAAACTTCCTTCTACTCAAAAACTACCTTCTCCTCCAGACATCCTTCTACTCAAGAACTACCTTCTCCTCCAAAAGTCCTTCTACTCAAAAACTACCTTCTCCTCCAGACATCCTTCTACTCAAAAACTACCTTCTCCTCCAGACATCCTTCTACTCAAAAACTACCTTCTCCTCCAGACATCCTTCTACTCAAAAACTACCTTCTCCTCCAGACATCCTTCTACTCAAAAACTACCTTCTCCAAACGTCCTTCTACTCAAAAACTACTTACTCCAAACTTCCTTCTACTCAAAAACTACCTTCTCCAAACTTCCTTCTACTCAAAAACTACCTTCTCCAAACGTCCTTCTACTCAAAAACTACCTTCTCCAAACTTCCTTCTACTCAAAAACTACCTTCTCCTCCAGACATCCTTCTACTCAAAAACTACCTTCTCCAGACGTCCCTTCTACTCAAGAACTACCTTCTCCAAACGTCCTTCTACTCAAAAACTACCTTCTCCAAACGTCCTTCTACTCAAAACTACCTTCTCCAAACTTCCTTCTACTCAAAAACTACCTTCTCCTCCAGACATCCTTCTACTCAAAAACTACCTTCTCCAGACGTCCTTCTACTCAAGAACTACCTTCTCCTCCAGACATCCTTCTACTCAAAAACTACCTTCTCCTCCAGACATCCTTCTACTCAAAAACGACCTTCTCCAAACTTCCTTCTACTCAAAAACTACCTTCTCCAAACGTCCTTCTACTCAAAAACTACCTTGTCCTCCAGACATCCTTCTACTCAAAAACTACCTTCTCCAGACGTCCTTCTACTCAAGAACTACCTTCTCCAAACGTCCTTCTACTCAAAAACTACTTACTCCAAACTTCCTTCTACTCAAAAACTACCTTCTCCAAACTTCCTTCTACTCAAAAACTACCTTCTCCAAACGTCCTTCTACTCAAAAACTACCTTCTCCAAACTTCCTTCTACTCAAAAACTACCTTCTCCTCCAGACATCCTTCTACTCAAAAACTACCTTCTCCAGACGTCCTTCTACTCAAGAACTACCTTCTCCAAACGTCCTTCTACTCAAAAACTACCTTCTCCAAACGTCCTTCTACTCAAAACTACCTTCTCCAAACTTCCTTCTACTCAAAAACTACCTTCTCCTCCAGACATCCTTCTACTCAAAAACTACCTTCTCCAGACGTCCTTCTACTCAAGAACTACCTTCTCCTCCAGACATCCTTCTACTCAAAAACTACCTTCTCCTCCAGACATCCTTCTACTCAAAAACGACCTTCTCCAAACTTCCTTCTACTCAAAAACTACCTTCTCCAAACGTCCTTCTACTCAAAAACTACCTTGTCCTCCAGACATCCTTCTACTCAAAAACTACCTTCTCCAGACGTCCTTCTACTCAAGAACTACCTTCTCCAAACGTCCTTCTACTCAAAAACTACCTTCTCCAAATGTCCTTCTACTCAAAACTACCTTCTCCAAACTTCCTTCTACTCAAAAACTACCTTCTCCTCCAGACATCCTTCTACTCAAAAACTACCTTCTCCAGACGTCCTTCTACTCAAAAACTACCTTCTCCTCCAGACCTCGTTCTACTCAAGAACTACCTTCTCCTCCAGACATCCTTCTTCTCAAAAACTACCTTCTCCAAACGTCCTTCTACTCAAAAACTACCTTCTCCTCCAAACATCCTTCTACTCAAAAACTACCTTCTCTAGATGTCCTTCTACTTAAGAACTACCTTCTCCCAAAGACATCCTTCTACTCAAAAACTACCTTCTCCAAACGTCCTTCTACTCAAAAACTACCTTCTCCTCCAGACCTCGTTCTATTCAAGAACTACCTTCTTCTCCAGACATCCTTCTACTCAAAAACGACCTTCTCCTCCAGATGTCCTTCTACTCAAAAACTACCTTCTCCTCCAGACCTCGTTCTATTCAAGAACTACCTTCTCCTCCAAACATTCTTCTACTCAAAAACGACCTTCTCCAGACGTCCTTCTACTCAAGAACTACCTTCTCCAAACGTCCTTCTACTCAAAAACTACCTTCTCCTCCAGACCTTGTTCTACACAAGAACTACCTTCTCCTTCGGATGTCCTTCTACTCAAGAACTACCTTCTACTCAAGAACTACCTTCTCCTCCGAGCATCCTTCTACTCAAGAACTATCGTCTCCTCCATACGTCCATCCACTCAAGAACTACCTTCTCCAGACGTCCTTCAATTCAAGAACTTCCTTCTCCTCCAGACGTCCCTCTACTCAAGAACTATCGTCTCCTTCATACATCCATCCACTCAAGAACTACTTTCTCTTTTAGACGTCCATGTACTCAAGAACTACCTTCTCTGGACGCTCATCTACTGATATACATCTTTCTCCTCCAGATGTCCTTCTACTCAAGAACTACCTTGAGTAGAAGGACGCTCTTCTACTGAACTACCTTTTCCTGCAGACATTCTTCTACTGATGAACTTCCTTCTTCTCCAGACATCCTTCTACTAAGGAAACAACCTTCGCCTCCAGACATCCTTCTACTAAAGAACTACCTTCTCCTCCAGACATCCTACTCCTTCTCCTTCAGATGTTCTTCAATTAAAGAACTACCTTCTCCAAATGCTCATCTACTGATATACTACTTCCTCCTTCAGATGTTCTTCTACTCAAGAACTACCTTCTTTTCCAGATGTCCTTCCACTCAAGAACTACCTTCTTCTCCAGATTCTCGTCTTCTTATATACTACCTTCTTCTCCAGATGTCCTTCTACTAGGGAAACAAACTTCACCTCCAAGCATCCTTCTACTCAAGAACTATTTTCTTCTCCAGATGTCATTCTACTCAAGCACTACTTTCTCTTCTAGGAGTTCTTCTACACAAGAAAACTACCTCCTCGTCCAGACATCCTTCTACTCAGGAACTACCATCTCCTCCAGCCATCCTTGTACTCAAGAACTAACTGCTCCTCCAGACGTCCTTATACAGATGAACTACCTCCTCTTCCAGACATCCTTCTATGCATGAACTACCTTATCCTTCAGACATCCTTCTAACTCAAAAACTACCTTCTCCTCGAGATGTCCTTCTACTCAAGAACTACCTTCTTCCCCAGATGTCAACATCAATCAATCAACATTTAATAATATAGCACTTTTCTTTACAGAAAAGCAGTTGACGAAAAAAGAGCAAAATAAGAAAAAGAGACCATGCATAAGCATGTAAACATAAAAAGGGTATCCAAGTTCAAGATCCCCGAGAGCAAGCAGTGGAACGAACAACCTCCCTTGGTAAAAGGAAGAAACCATGAGAGGAACCCATGCTTCCCTGGTCAACCCAGGATAAAGCAAAAATGTCCTTTTACTCAAGAACTACCTTCTCATCCACACGTCTTCCTACTCAGGAACTACCTTTTTCTACTTCTGAACTACCTTCTTCTCCAAACACGCTTCTACTCAAGAACAATCTTCTCTGTCAGACACCTTTCCATTGAAGAATTACCTCCTCCTACCGACATCCTTCTACCCAAGAATTACCTTCTCCTCCAGACGTCCTTCTGCTTAAGAACTACTTTCTCCTCCAGTTATCAATAACTATTTTCTCTCCAAGATGCCTTTGTATTTAATAACTAACATCTTCTACAGGTATCCTTCTACTCAAGAACTACCTTCTCTATCAGACATTCTTTTAATCAGGAACTGTGTTCTTCAGACGTTCTTTAACTCAAGAACTACCTTCTTCTCCAGACGTCCTACTGAAGAACTACCTTCTCCTCCAGACGTCCTACTGAAGAACTACCTTCTCCTCCAGATGCCCTTTTACTGAAGAACCACTTTCCCCTTCAGATGTCCTTCTACCAAAAAACTACCATCTTTTCCAGGCACCCTTTTAGCCTGGGTTCCTCTCATGGTTTCCTCCTCTTACCAAGGGAGTTTGTCCTTGCCACTGTCGCCTCTGGTATGCTTTAGTGGGGCTTGGACTTGGACTTTCTTATATATATATTCTTATGCAGCGACTCCTTTTTTAAGATGTCCTTGTATTTAAGAACTAACATCGCCTTAAGAATCTCTACTTAAGAACTGCCTCCCTGTCCAGATGGCCTTTAACTTCAACTATGATTTTTGTTTTACTTTTAAAATAAAAGTGTGGTGTTTTACCTGAACGAAATCATGTTTTTTATTAAGAACAAATTCTTATTTACTGTGGTGACCTTGCAAGCAGCAGAGCCACTTGAGAAAACAATCAGTAGGGAAAGAAAACATTAAATGACAAACAACAAAGTGCACCAGACTCATGGTGAGAAAGAACCCAGTTTTAAGACTAAAATGAAGAAGAGCTTCAGTTTTTTGTTTTAGCGACTGTAAGTTGAAAGTAGAGAAAAGGTCAGGTGTTCTGATTAGATGATACTGGCTGTATTAGTGGCTGTATATATTAGTCCCATAAAATTCTTATAAATGAATGTGTCAATAAGTAACCAGTGATTAGGTTTTGTACATATATTTCTAGTTTTTATCATAGTCACGTTTCAGTAAATTACCCAACACCATACTGAGCGTGCCCTGAACTGCATGTACGAATCCTCCTGTGAGGTCAAAGGACCCTGTAACATCACCATAAGTATGGAGTCTTTGCCTTCAACATACAGTTGGTTGACAGGTGTATCAATGCAATAAAGCAATAGACTCTTTCCCACAGCAGTGGCTCATGATGAATGATGGTATGACAGCAATGATGTTTATACTGGTCTTGTGATGGAGACTCTGCTGTCCTTCAATAAATATGATGGAGAGATAATATGTAAATCGTTGGCAGTGCTGTGCTGCTGTGATCAGTATTTTAACATGCCATTCATTCGTCCAGCTCCATGTTTACATCCCTCTGTGAGTTAATCAATAATAAATTGCTATCTATGGAAAACTCTTACAGCCAACAGTTTTTTTGAGGAGATAAGTACATGACACACAGCCTATACACGTGTACTGTTTTTCAATCATTTACCAGCTTCCCAGCTAGCAAGATGGATCTGGGCTGATTCCGTCTCTAGTTCGGTAGTGTTGGCGGACTGAGGCTCCGTGTGAATGCGGTGCCCTGTATATGGCTTGATCATGGCTGTGTGCTGACACTGTCGGCGGACTGAGATAGGACCCGATTATTTAGATGATCCATACATTGCCTAATGTCATTAATAATATGTATAATATAATGATATCATTAAAAAATTATTCATACATGTATTTGTAATTATGGCAATGTGCGAATGTTTTTATATTTTGACCTATTGAAATAATATTTAATAATGATTATAGAAATTAGGGAATGTGATTATTGAAGACTGAGTGAATGAACTCCAAAGGAGAAACCTGAAGGTAACTTCTGTAAAAAGAGACAAAGAAGAAGACGACTAGATTCAGGCGCGAGCTCTGGCAGCTCAGTACCATTATTTGTAGACACTTGGGGACACAAAAGCTTTTATTTACTCAGCAAAACACTTTATTATTAAATATTAAACAGTATTAATAGAGTAAGTAGTGCTTTTACATACATTTATTTGACCCTTTCCAAGCTTCTCCTTCTATAAACAACCCAGTATTATTTACAGTTCTCATCTAATACCTGCTTTGACTGCTCAGTACTTCATTAAGCTAAATCTAGATTACTGCTGAAGGAACTGAACACATTCATACAATGTCTGGGGCATCCAGGAGAATGTATAGGGAGAAAAGCAAAGGCCCTAGAATTGACCCGTGTAGTACTCCACAAAAAACATATATATCGCTGTCCAATGCAAAACGAATAAAGTATCTCCAAAATTGCAACTTAAAAGGAGAGACCAAAAACCTTGATTACTTTTAAGGTAAATCGATGAAACCGTAATTGTTTTCTAAGTTCTTTTGGTTCATTCATCCCGAAATAGCAGCTACTCCATTCAAATGGAAAAATAAAAATCGTCAAACATGTTTTTCTCTTGACAGTGACGATATATAGACCAAGAAATGTTTAAACATTAAAGATGAGTGCTGACTATGTGTATATATGACTATGAATGAGATTCAATAAGACCAGACTAGAAGGAGTTTGTATATCAGTGCTCAGGTCCAATACTACCTGATTCAAATATCTCATATAATTTGTTTGATATCAGATAAGCACTTAATTGTCTCAAGACTGTTGAGACATCACATTGAAAAGACAACTATTGAAAGCAATGACGATGGAACTGAATCAAGATCAGAAGTTAATTAACGTAATTTGTTTATAACAGTTATAAAATCCTGATGTAAAGAAAGATCTCACGACTGGTGCAGGTGGTTCTTCAGGAAGGTTGGTGGCTGGGTTCCAGCTGGCTGTGATGTGTTCTGTCTAATCAATGCTTTATGTCTTATTCTGAATCTTTTGGAAGATACTGAACCTTAGGTCGTGTTAATGGGAGGGTTAATTAGTCTGTCTCTGGCGGAGAAAGGGACTATCATTGTGATCATTGTGTCATACTAGAGGTGTATGACTGTCTGGACATTTTTATATTCTTATTTAGTTTTTCTCCGTAGACTCTGATTTTCAGTGCAATAAATTTCAAATACAGTACAATACATATTCCCCAATGTATCTTAAAATATATGAAGAAATATTAAACACAGAATCAAAAACATTTGAAATTGTATAGACAAAGTACTAATGTGCTTTACTGAAATATACTTTGAAATGAATTTGTAAATCTTAAATTGTAAAATCTTAAATTAATATATTAATTGAATTACTTTGACCTTACTTGTATTAATAAATGAATTATAATTATATGAATTGATACAGTGAGTTTGATGATATGACGTCTTGTTTATTTCAAATACATTTTGTTTATATATATATATATATATATATATATATATATATATATATATATATATATAATGTATTAAATCTATATTATACACATTATATAAAAATGAATGGGTTTCAGTAATATATTCTCTACTTTGTTCACCAGTAGATCATATCTTGAGCTCCAGTTTGAAGAACAAAGTTTAGTTCCAGATTTCTCCTAATAATAATAATAATAATAATAATAATAATAATAATAATAATAATAAATAAAATGTGCCACAACTTTTGCACAGACAACACATTTGATCCATTTGAAGAGCAATTCTGGAGATTAGCTCTTCAGCTCTGAGGACAGTAAGACTATTACATTTCTGATACGGACATTAATAGACAAGCGGCAAGTGATTGGACGTCTTAGAGAGAAAACAGAATTATACAGAAAAATAAAAAATAAATAAAATACAGAATGAAAAGTAAGAGGAGCTGTGGTATCTGCTGTCATCACCATCCTGTGTACATCTGGATCTTGTTCCTCTGCAGGAGCTCCAGAGTGACGTTGTGTTCAACGCTTCCTCTGTGGTTTCCGTAATTAAGACTCGGACGATGTTTTTTATTGAAGTAATGATTCCATCTCCCATCTTTATCAGCACCAAATCCAAATACATTCACCTGAGAGAGAGAGAGAGAGAGAGAGAGAGAGAGGAAGAGGGAGAGTGGTAGAGAGAGAGAAAAGAGAGATGGGAAGAGAGAGAGAAAAGAGAGACAGAATCAGAGAGAGAGAATCAGAGAGAGAGAAAGAGAAGAGACAGAATCAGACAAAAGAGAAAAGAGAGAAGAGACAGAATCAGAGAGAGAGAGAAGAGAGACAGAATCAGAGAGAGGGAGTCAGGGAAATAGGGAGGGTCAGAGAGAGAGAATCAAGGAGAGAGAAGGAAAGAGCGAAGATAGAGATAGAATTAAAGAGAGAGAGAGAGTAGTTGGTAGTTTCTAATACTGATATTAAGTCTGATATTAAACCTGTGCACTGCAGAGACTGTGAAGTTCACACTATCTGACCTCCAAGTTTTCTCCTGGTAAATGCTGGAGTGGGAGAAATAACCACACAGGGTCCGAGCCTGGAACAGTCCTGGAAAATATGAATTTGCTAGCATGAGAGAATGGAGGTGTTACCTGGTCGCAGATGTGGAGGGAGAACACGAGCATGAGGAAGCCAGTGGACGGATATCTCCCTTTTTTCCGAAGCCAGCTCTCAAAGACGTATCTCATAAAGTCAGGGTGCATGATCATCACCTTCAGCAACACACGAGGAGCACTTTAATATCAGGGGCACCTTTTAACATCAAATTAAACTTCCTAGATTCTTCATTACTCATTAGAAGACTAGCACACTAGTGGAATGCAGACGTTGGATATATACACTATATTGCCAAAAGTATTTACTCACCCATCCAAATCACTGAATTCAGGTTTTCAATCATTTCCATGGTCACAAACCAAGTACCTAGTCATGCAGACTTCTTCTACACACATTAGTAAAGAGTGGGTCTCTCTCAGGAGCTCAGTGAACTCCAGCGTGGAACTGTGATAGGACACCACCTGTGCAACAAGTCCAGTGGTGAAGTTTCCTCACTACTAAATATTCCACAGTGGACTGTCAGTGGTGTTCTAACAAAGTAGAAGTGATTGGGAACGACAGCAACTCAGACACCAAGTGGTAGAACACGTACAATGACCAGAGCGGGTCAGCGGATGCTGAGGAGCATAGAGCACAGAGGTCACCAACTTTCTACAGAGTCCATCACCACAGACCTCCAAACTTCATGTGGCCTTCAGATAAGCTCAAGAACAGAGCGTAGAGAGCTTCATGGAATGGGTTTCTAGGGCTGAGCAGCTGCATCCAAGTCTTACATCACCAAGCGCAGTGCAAAGCGTCAGATGCAGTGGAGTACAGCACGCCGCCACTGGACTCTAGAGCAGTGGAGACACGTTCTCTGGAGTGACCAATCATGCTTCTCCATTTGGCACGAGTCTGGGTTTGGTGGTTGCCAGGAGAACGGTACTTGTCTGACTGCATTGTGCCGAGTGTAAAGTTTGGTGGAGGGGGGATTATAGGAGGTGTGGGGTTGTTTTTAGGAGTTGGGCTCGGACCCTCAGTTCCAGTGAACTCTTAATGCTTCAACAGACCAAGAGATTCTGGACAATTACATGCTCCCAACTTTGTGGGGACAGTTTGGGGACGGCCCCTTACTGTTCCAGCATGACTGCCCACCAGTGCACAAAGCAGCTCCATAAAAACATGGAGGAGCGAGTTTGGTGTGCAAGAACTTGACTGGCCTGTACAGAGTCCTGACCACAACCTGATAGAACACCTTTGGGATAAATTAGAGCGGAGACTGTGAGCCAGACCTTCTCGTCCAACATCAGTGTCTGACCTCACCAATGGTCTTCTGGAAGAATGGTCAAACATTCCCATAAACCGTGTGGAGAGCCTTGTCAGAAGAGCTAAAGCTGTTATAGCTGCAAAGGTTGGGCCAACATCATATTAAACCCTATGGACTAAGAATGGGAAGTCACTCAAGTTCATATGCGTTTGAAGCCAGACGAGCCAATACTTTCGGCACTATAGTGTACATGTGCACTAGGTGTTAGGCGGTTTACCTTGTCCTTGTTGGCTTGTATAAAGCGCTTCCTTGCTCTATGTGTCCTGAAGAAGAAGGGAAGAAAAGTTATGTTATGAAAAATGTCAGAAAATGTTAGAATAAATACAAATAAACATTAATAGAGCCAAATGTAAGAAAGGTTATTAATAAGAACAAGGTTGGCTCAAGACCTGCAGCAACAGTATAAAAACTTGTGGCTACAGAGTAAAGACCTGCTGCTACAGAGTAAAGAACTGTGGGCTACAGAGTAAAGACCTGTGGCTACAGAGTAAAGACCTGTTGCTACAGATTAAAGACCTGTGGCTACAGATTAAAGACCTGTGGCTACAGAGTAAAGACTTGCGGCTACAGAGTAAAGACTTGCGGCTACAGAGTAAAGACCTGTGGCTACAGAATAAAGACCTGTGGCTACAGAATAAAGACCTGTGGCTACTGAGTAAAGACCTGCGGCTACAGAATAAAGACCTGTGGGCTACAGAGTAAAGACCTGTGGGCTACAGAGTAAAGACCTGTGGGCTACAAAGTAAAGACCTGCGGCTACAGAGTAAAGACCTGTGGGCTACAAGGTAAAGACCTGGTGCTACTGAGTAAAGACCTATGGCTAATGAGTAAGGATCTGTGCCTACAGTGTAAAGACGTGTGGTCACAGTGTAAAGACTTGTGCATACAGAGTAAACGCCTGCGGCTACAGAGTGAAGATTCAAGATTCAAGAGTTTTATTGTCATATGGGCTACAGAATAAACACCTGAGGCTACAGATTAAAGACCTGTGGCTACAAAATAAACGGACCAATAGAAATGCTCCAAAATTAATTCTGGTTCCATTGACCTCCATTAAGTTTTTATCTTCTCCTGTAAAATTACTATTTTGGAGATACTTGTTGACTATATACCAAACCTTGGTTTCCAGACCTTTTTTTTATGGTCCTGAAAGGGTACAAATACCACCCCACCAATACCCCCCCCCCACCCTCCATAACCCCCCTACCCTCCATAACCCCGCTACCCTCCATAACCCCCCCCAACCCCCTCATAAACTATAAAATTCATAGATAGAAAAGGCTTAAAACCAGATTCCATAAATGATGTGACATTCTTGGTGGTGAAGATGCTGATGATCCACTGAAAATCCAGCATTTTAAAGGGTATCAGGACGAGGTGGGTGGAGTTGTCCACATTCACTGCACTCTCGGGGTAGATGGCTCGGTGGGTGGTCTTTGACCCAACATCCTTCTCAAAGCCTGCTGTGGGGCCCTCGTTCATCCTGTAGGTCAAATTATAAATTTTTTATTTCATCTTTTTTATTATTATTACTCATTTTCTGTCCTCATAAAAAGCTGAAATGCTGATACTCAGCAAGACAGGCGTCATTTCTACTCTCGGATTGAGTTCATTGTTTATGATCAGCTGATTTCCTACATCACTGTTTGTTTCACATTCTGCATGAACTTTGGCCTTCTGAGAAGAATTAATATGAACAGGAGGCAAGAGAAGCACCTTCATGTCAGCACCTTATAACAAAGTCATGGGTGTCTATTAGAGGGCCATAAAGAGATCCCTCCAGATTTCCTGAGTTGCCCACCACAGCACAGGTTCTGCAGCGATGAGGACCAGCATCTGAGTAGTGATCTTCATCAGGAAACAGCGAGAAGATTGTCTCAACAACTGCAGTGTAGTTCTCTTTGCTGGACCGACCTTGAAGCTTCTGCACAGACATAAAAGAACAAGCCAAGTTTGGTTCTGCATGTAAAGAAGTTGCAGTTACACTTTCTATGACTATCATTACCGTCTCCCTTTATATACCCCATGCCAAGGACGGATTAAGGATAGCCTCCTCCCTCCACCCCCCCACCCCCGCCCGATCAAGGGCCCTCTAATGTTATGCCCTGCTATTCTCTAGGGCCCCCTGGTAGGGGCTCTCATAACCAGGGCCCTCTAAAATTATGAGCCTCTTTCCTAGGACGCTTAATAGCCAGAATTTGAAGTCAGAGCAGTGCCACAATGCCTCGTCCATTTTCATATGGGGCCAAAAAGCATGGCTAGGGCCCCCAAAAGCATGTCTAGGGGCCCCAAAAGCATGGCTATAGCCCCCAAGAGGCCCTGGGGTCAAAGTCCCTAAAAGTCAGAGAATCCTTAAAATGGAGGGCCCTCAGAAATAAAAATATATAGTATCATAAATGTTGATAGGCATCGCAAAAGGGCCCCTGGGTGCTGGCCCGGTCAGTAATCCAGCCATGCCTGTTGCACACACACCTTACACTGAACGCTGCTCGGTCTGCCTACCTGGATATCTCCACTAGGCCCCTCTGGTTTCCTGGCTACCACGCCTCCGCTCTGCCCAGTACTCTGCTCATAGCATAGTCTACTTATGGAGCTTACCTTTACCTCTGATTCTTGTGAATCAATACATACATTTATATAAGAGGCTTCCAACATATTTCCTGTATAACACCTGGACCCATCGCAACTAGTTGACAAGAAGCAGCACTATTAAGCACTTCATGTAAAAGTTAGAAAAGTAAAATAAAAATAACATAACTTTTATATGCAGTATGAATTTAAGGAACTTTTATGTAACCTGGTAACTAGAACAGATATTATAATGTGTTATGAAACTTTATAAAATCTTATGCATGTAATTATGACCACATAAAAGAAATTATACATGTTTGTAGCTGGCATTATAAGGCAATATGCCATATAATGCTATATAAATGCATTTCTATAGCATTACAAATCATCATTTGAACACGACAGCTGACGTTTACATTGTGTAACAATTTCTGGTTCCATTAACTTACATTAAAAGTAAAGACTGTCTTTGGCCTCTCCTGTAAAGTTGCATTTTTGGAGATATTTGTTTTTCTCTAGACAGTCACGAAATACATGATTCAAAAGATATTTTACCAAATTTGAATCTCTCATAAATGTTTTCCTCCAATCAAAACAAACAAAAGAATAACTTTGAATGATTTGTAGTAATTTTTAAAAATGTGTACAATATCAGATTGGCCTGCTTCTGCAACTGTTCTATCGCAACACAATTTTCAGTTTTCTAAAACACGCTTCATGTAGTGCAAAAAAATATATTTCTTGTCAAGTAACATTATTTAAGTCAGTAAAGCTAATATTTTGGATATTATGATGGTTTTAGTAACTGTATTTTATTTCTAGAATATGTTCAAGTGCCATTATTTTACTATACTGCCAAATAATAAATAATTGTTCTTATTTATGTTGTAAATAGTATTATGTACAGTGCTGTGTAAATGTTTTTAGGCACTTGGGGACATTATTATAAAGATTATATATAATAGAATATATATAATAATAATAATAATAATAATAATAATACAAATATGTAATAATTATATAAAGAACTATTTGCATTACTCATAAAACAGGTGTCAGTGTGTTTGTTTAACCCTTTCCAAGCTTCTCCTTCTATAAACAACCCAGTATTATTTACAGTTCTCATCTAATACCTGCTTTGACTGCTCTGTACTTCATTAAGCTAAATCAAGATTACTGCTGAAGGAACTGAATACATTCATACAAGGTCTGGGGCGTCCAGGAGAAATCTGGAACCTAACTTTGTTCTTCAAACTGGAGCTCAAGATAAGATCTACTTCTCTCACAATAAGATATTTATGTTACTTTGTATTGTATGTATGATTATTTACATCTGTTCTATTCAGATCTGGTGTAGATGTTACTGGTGAAGTTACACTTATTGATCAGATAAAGACTTTTAAACAATCAGTTTAGGTGCCTCAGACTTTCACACGCTAGTGTAAGCCACAACATGGTACTGACTTGATTCGACAAACAAATTTTAGCTTGTCAAGTACTAAAACAGTGCCAGTATATCTAATATTTCAGATTTTGAGATATAACATATGTTGTATTTCTAGACTCTTTTACTTGCCTTAACTAACATTATCAGAAATAATGATCTCACTGTTCTGCAAAATTATATATATATATATATATATATATATATATATATATATATATATATATATATATATATATATATATATATATATATAATTTACTTTTTGCATTTTTTTTTATTAACTTTAAATATAACCAGGAATTAAAGACATATTCTTATTTACAATGAAAAAAGGGGGACAGAAAGAAAGACACAACAAAAAAAGACACAAAGAAAAAGACTTTAAGATTATTAAGACTTTATAAGATTATAAATATAGATGTGTAAGTATCACTACCAGCAGTGAACAGATTTCTATATAAAATGCAGTTGACAAATGTAATGGAGAAAAAGAAAAAACACTATCTAAACAGATGCCTTAGTACTAAGTACAGTGGTAACCTGTTCTATTTGCTCTCTGGTGGTAACCTCAAGGGAAGAATGGGGTTCCACACCCTTCCCATCAAACCATTTACATTCGGTGGGGTTTAATGATAAATGAAGGTTATTGAGAGCCTGTTGAATTTGGATTATGTGAATAAATGAATTATGAGCCATATGTGGGATTTCGTTTATTTTTATTTTAGCATTAACATTACACAATAATAGCATTCAAACTCAATACAAACACTTTTCTTTACACTGGAAAACATTTTGAATACAGATAAAGGGAAAAAATGTATTTTAACTAAGAGACCTCTTAAGAACTGGATGAACAAAGAAAGCCATAATTTATAATTTAACAGGGATGTATAGGATATTAGAAAACAAGTCAGCACACTGTCATATTACAGCGTACCTGCTACATTAAACAAGAAAGGTTCAACAAGAAAGGTTACCTGCCACCATTTGCTGGTGTTAGGACTGAGCTGGCTGTTCTGTCTGGACAGAAGTTTGGGCACGAGGCTTCTGTAGTGCTCTGCAAACCAGGGATCTTCTTTACTCTCCGCTATACACTGCATACAGCCGCACATCTCCTCGGTAGTGAAGTTCAGCTGGATCTGGCTTAACCCAACCAGGCAGATAATAAATACTCCCAGCAACAGATCCTGAACGTATCTGGTCAGCTTGATGCAGAGCATCATCTTTGAATCTATAGTCTGAAATAGCTAAACCTTAAGCCTATTGAACATTGCCCTTAGTACATAGAAGTTTACTCAAGACCACAGAGAGGGGAGTGGCGCAGTGAGGTGTTGGCCTGCCATTCCTTATAGGCAATAACCTAGAGTCCACAAATACTCCTGGGCTTGCGTGAAGCAACCACCACCTGCAAATCCCACCAGAGGATTTATTATGGGGTTCAAGTCAGTGTGAATTTTCTCGTTCCACCTTAAATGATGCAGCAGTTACATTCTGGTACCTCACACTACCTGTCCAGGTTCTTTTCCACTTTTCCAATTTTCCACACAATGTAGTCCTGTGCTGCAAGTTACTGTGGTGGGACCTGGGGGTCCTGAGGAAATGTAGCCGTTCGCTTAGAATACCTCTAAATTACCTTTAAAAATCTTGGTAGGTCTTTCTGGAGTTGTTTTAAACTGCTTCTTTACCTGAAATTAAAAGATCATAACATAGTCTTAGAACATTGACCATGGTTTAGACAAGCAGCATACTATTTGGGGTGTACCACAGGGCTCTCTGTACTCCATCCACTTTTATTTCCTTTTTATTTTTTATTGGGTCAGATTATTAAGAAGCATGGCATCAATGCAGATGCTACACAACTGTATACTTTTGAAGCACTGAACAAAATCACTACAGCGCACAAGTTGGTAATATATAATAATAATCGCAATCGTAGTAAAAAGGAAAAAGGTGCATGAAAGACTTAAAGTTAAGACTTTTGGTGTAATTCTAGACTCTGACTTTTAAACCACATCAACAAAATTACTAACACAGATTTTTAGCATTTAGTGAATAACCACAACCGTATCTCTGTCTGGAAAATGCTAAGAACTTGATCCATGCTTTTGTTTCTTCTCAACTTTACTACTACTCATTTGAATTCTCCCCTTGCTTACCTTGAAATTTAGTCCTTTGCTCCAAAATTTTGGGGTGGAAATTTAGGAAAATGTAGCCCTCTACTTTAAATACTGCTAAATTATCTTAAGAACTTGGTAGGTCTTTCTGGAATTTCTACATGTTTAAATGAAAGAAAGTAATTTGAAGGATCCGTGAACATATTTCAGGGCTCTGTACTTGGTCCACTTTTATTTCCTTTGTATATGTTCTTTGTATATGTTTGTATATGGGTCAGATTATTAAGAAGCATGGCATCAATATTCATAGTTGTGATAATACTTTTGAGTACTATTATCACTATTCCACTAATCACTGTAGGGTCTTGCGGTCAGAGGTGGTGCAATTCCCAAACCAGGTGATGATGCAACTGCGTGAGATGCTCTCTACAGTACCTCTGGTAGAACATGGTGAGGATGGGAGGCGGAAGATGAGCCTTCTTTAGTCTCTTCAGGAAGTAGAGGCCTTGCTGGGCTCCTTTGGCAAAGGAGTTGGTGTTCAGCTCTCGCTGTCTAAACAAAATAAATGTACCCACAAAGAGACAAACCCTGGCAGGAGATACAAAGATACAAAGAACTGTATATGGAATGCTGAGAACAAAGCCCAGAAAGCAGTGATTAGTACCTTCTGTCTGAATTACATGCAATTGAAAAAACATTTGATGTCTTACAATATAATATCATAGTTTTTATTTTTTGTACACATATGCTAATTCCGAGCTACTGTCTCTGACTCTACATCTACAAGGTGGACCAGCAAGTAGTAGGAGTGTCTAATAGAGTGGACAGTGAGTGGACACAGTGTTTAAACCCTCCAGCAGCACTGCTGTGTCTGATCCACAACACACCCAAACAGTTCTAAGAATGACACACCGCCCAAACAATACCTGCTCTGTGGGGGTCCTGATCATTAAAGAACAGGAAGTATACAGAAGTATACAGAGAAACAGATGGACTACAGTCTGTAATGGTAGCTGCTATGCCATCTGTGGAGCTGATCTATTTTAAAGCAGCTTGTTATAAAAAGAATTATAACATCATCTTGGATCGTACTGGGTGACACTGATGTCAGTTACATAGTCAAGTGTTTGAACATCCCTGTTTATGTGGGATGTATTTCTTCTCAACTCCTTACATTTACACTCCATTATCAGCACTTTCTACTCCTTACATTTACACTCCATTATCTGTACTTTCTACTCCTTACATTTACACTCTATTATCTGTACTTTCTACTCCTTACATTTACACTCCATTATCTGTACTTTATACTCCTTACATTTACACTCCATTATCTGTACTTTATACTCCTTACATTTACACTCCATTATCAGTACTTTCTACTCCTTACATTTACACTCCATTATCAGTACTTTCTACTCCTTACATTTACACTCCATTATCTGTACTTTCTACTCCTTACATTTACACTCCATTATCAGTACTTTCTACTCCTTACATTTACACTCCATTATCTGTACTTTCTACTCCTTACATTTACACTCCATTATCAGTACTTTCTACTCCTTACATTTACACTCCATTATCTGTACTTTATACTCCTTACATTTACACTCCATTATCTGTACTTTATACTCCTTACATTTACACTCCATTATCAGCACTTTCTACTCCTTACATTTACACTCCATTATCTGTACTTTCTACTCCTTACATTTACACTCCATTATCTGTACTTTATACTCCTTACATTTACACTCCATTATCAGTACTTTCTACTCCTTACATTTACACTCCATTATCAGTACTTTCTACTCCTTACATTTATACTCCATTATCAGTACTTTATACTCCTTACATTTACACTCCATTATCTGTACTTTATACTCCTTACATTTACACTCCATTATCAGTACTTTATACTCCTTACATTTACACTCCATTATCAGTACTTTCTACTCCTTACATTTACACTCCATTATCTGTACTTTATACTCCTTACATTTACACTCCATTATCAGTACTTTCTACTCCTTACATTTACACTCCATTATCTGTACTTTCTACTCCTTACATTTACACTCCATTATCAGTACTTTATACTCCTTACATTTACACTCCATTATCAGTACTTTATACTCCTTACATTTACACTCCATTATCAGTACTTTCTACTCCTTACATTTACACTCCATTATCAGTACTTTCTACTCCTTACATTTACACTCCATTATCAGTACTTTCTACTCCTTACATTTACACTCCATTATCAGTACTTTCTACTCCTTACATTTACACTCCATTATCTGTACTTTCTACTCCTTACATTTACACTCCATTATCAGTACTTTCTACTCCTTACATTTACACTCCATTATCTGTACTTTATACTCCTTACATTTACACTCCATTATCTGTACTTTCTACTCCTTACATTTACACTCCATTATCTGTACTTTCTACTCCTTACATTTACACTCCATTATCAGTACTTTCTACTCCTTACATTTACACTCCATTATCTGTACTTTATACTCCTTACATTTACACTCCATTATCTGTACTTTATACTCCTTACATTTACACTCCATTATCAGTACTTTATACTCCTTACATTTACACTCCATTATCTGTACTTTATACTCCTTACATTTACACTCCATTATCTGTACTTTCTACTCCTTACATTTACACTCCATTATCTGTACTTTCTACTCCTTACATTTACACTCCATTATCAGTACTTTATACTCCTTACATTTACACTCCATTATCTGTACTTTCTACTCCTTACATTTACACTCCATTATCTGTACTTTATACTCCTTACATTTACACGCCATTATCAGTACTTTCTACTCCTTACATTTACACACCATTATCTGTACTTTCTACTCCTTACATTTACACTCCATTATCAGTACTTTCTACTCCTTACATTTACACTCTATTATCAGTACTTTCTACTCCTTACATTTACACTCCATTATCAGTACTTTCTACTCCTTACATTTACACTCCATTATCAGTACTTTCTACTCCTTTTAAACATAGTCTCGTTACTCCTATTTCACTTCAGCTTGTTTTCATTCATGTACATTTACATTCCAGTAAAGATTATTGATAACATGTCTTTGAAGTTTGACTTTATTACAATACTTATAGACAACAAGTCATCATATCTTCCGCTTGATGAAACACGTGTTAATGTTCAGTAGTAACAGATATGCTTCTTTAATATATTTACATTGTACTAAACTACATTCACGTTCAATGGGCGTATATGCGGCTGAAACAGGAAGCCTAGCGCATCCCAAATGTATCAACATTAACATTTTAATATAACACAATAGTCATTATCGCTTTTAGAAGAATGGGGTTTTTGGGAAGGTGGGCTAGTGCACTATAGACCCCTGTGGTGCAGCCTAATATTTTGTCCTTAATAGTATTTTTTTCCTTACATTACTTTTACTTTATACTTTAAGTTGTTCTGAAAGCAGTACTTTTACACTTTTACTGGAGTAAAAAGCTTCAGTTGATACTTTAACTTCTACAGAAGTATTTTAAACCCTAGTATCTATACTTCTACCTGAGTAATGAAGGTGAATACTTTTAACCCCGTTGGTGAACACATCATCTACAGAGGCACACGTTTAGTACACAGTGAACAATAAACACTAAAATGTGGCATCTGCGAAAGTTAGCAAATACATTTACACACCAGGCCATATATAAGTGTTCCCACTGGATGCATCTTATTATCACTTGAAAAAACAAAAGCAACATGTCATATGACCAGGGGTGTTTAAAATATCACCCATGACTGTGTATCTCTGTTATTTAGTCCTAGGCAACTTTTGACTTGCACCCAGATGCAACTGACTCACAGGATGTGATTTCTCTGATTAGAGTTGATGACTGTAATGGTCAGAGTTGAACACTGTAATGATCAAAGTTGAACACTGTAATGGTCAGAGTTGATGGCTTTAATGGTAAGAGTTTAACACTGTAATGGTCAGAGTTGATCACTGTAATGGTCAGAGTTGAACACTGTAATGGTCAGAGTTGATGACTGTAATGGTCAGAGTTGATGACTGTAATGGTCAGAGTTGATGGCTTTAATGGTCAGAGTTGATCACTGTAATGATCAAAGTTGAACACTGTAATGGTCAGAGTTGATGGCTTTAATGGTAAGAGTTTAACACTGTAATGGTCAGAGTTGATGACTGTAATGGTCAGAGTTGAACACTTTAATGGTCAGAGTTGATGACTGTAATGGTCAGAGTTGAACACTGTAATGGTAAGAGTTGATGACTGTAATGGTCAGAGTTGATCACTGTAATGGTCAGAGTTGATGGCTGTAATGGTCAGAGTTTAACACTGTAATGGTAAGAGTTGATCACTGTAATGGTCAGAGTTTAACACTGTAATGATCAGAGTTGATGGCTGTAATGGTCAGAGTTTAACACTGTAATGGTCAGAGTTGATCGCTGTAATGGTCAGAGTTGATCGCTGCAAAGATCAGAGTTGATCGCTGCAATGATCAGAGTTGATCACTGTAATGGACAGAGTTTAACACTGTAATGGTCAGAGTTGATCACTGTAATGGTCAGAGTTGATCACTGTAATGGTCAGAGTTGATCACTGTAATGGTCAGAGTTGATCACTGTAATGGTCAGAGTTGATCACTGTAATGGTCTCTTACTGGAGTTCCTAAGAAAACTATCCAACTGGTAAAGACTGCAGCAGCTTAGATCCTAACAAACACTAAACAGAGCTTAGATCAGTCCTGTTTTAAAAGACCTGCACTGTATCTTTTAGAACAGACTTTAAACTTCTGTACTCATCTATAAAACTCTAAATAATATAGAACCTGCTACATCACAGAACGTCTCTCTGTTTATGTTTCAGCTGCTGATCTTAGATCTACAGAAACTGACCTTCTGTAAAAACACCTGTACAAAATACAGGGAACCTTGAGAGACTCCTATCAGCTCTTCTGCTTTTAAACTGTGGAGCTCAGTTCAGCCTTTATTAGACAGTCGAGTAAATTGCAAAGTTAATTTATGAGGGACATAATGATTCCGACTCAACTGAGCATAAATCCTGTCAACTGTATCTGGGTGCAGTTCAGAAGTTGCTCAGGACATATATCTCATATAGTAAATCATACAGTAAAGGTTTAAACACTCCTGGCTCAGCACATCCTCCACAGTGGACACACTTAAATAAGGCCTCATATTCAGTACCTAAATGTATTTGCCATCAACACAACCACAGCAGATATGAGCAGAAGACAATACTGTACAGGTAACGTACAATCCTGAATACAGAGCAAACACTGGTTTGGCAGATATTCCTACTGGAAATGCAAATCTGCTTCTGCAGAGGTAAAGTGTTGTACTATACTGCACCCTACTGGCCAGCTTTCAAATAACTACAACTTCCTTGCAGATAATCTTCATATTAGATCACTCTCCTCAATGAGAACTTCTCAATTGCAGCTTTTGTGTTAATCCTACTTTTCCTGTGTTTTGTACTTGGATTTTCAATACTCTGTCGACTGCAAGACACAAGAGATCATGCACAGACTTCAGGTAAAGCAATTGATATGTGGCTGAATGTTTTTGATGTGTTCTACAATTGCAGACTGTGTCTGATCCACTTACACCAGCACAACACACACTAACACACCAACACCACGCCAGTGTCACTGCAGTGCTGAGAATGATGTGGTGGTCCTGATTATTGAAGAACAAAGCATACAGAGAATCAGATGAACTACAGTCTGTAAGTGTATCTTCTATATGGTCAGTGGAGCTGGTGAATTGAAATTGGAATTTTCAATTGGTGCGTGGGGTGGGGAGGGGGGCAACTTTTCATACCCCTTTGAGAATGTGTATGACTTTCTTCAAGTACAGGATAACGATACATAAAGTTACACCCAGTTAGAGGTACGACTTTATAAACATACTATTAAGAGCTTTGGAAAGGGGTCTTTTGCCCATTGTTTGGGCTAAATGCCCCCATTTTCTAGAAAAAAATGGTGCTATTACTCAGTACATCACAAAAACACTGTTTCAAACTAAGTTTGTCTTCCGCTTCATTAAAAAAAAAAAAAAAGACAACTGACAGCAAAATAACAGTTTCATCATTTTTATTAGAAATTGACCACATTCATGAATATTACTTAAACTTGTACTCTAACTGGTACATGCAAATGAATACAGAACACAAAGATGATCAAGTGTAGATGTAACAATAAAAAGTTTAAAATAAAAAAATAAAAATACCATCAAAGTTCAGTTTTGTATGATACACTGTTCTCCTAAAAACTGACTTGAAATTGTTCATAGCGGTAGTGATGGGAAACAGATTTATAAAACTTTAAATGAATAACAAAAAAAAACCACCAGCAAGTTATAGCATTATAGATAGTTTTACTATTTCTATAAAAGGCTGTGCGAGTGACTATTCAAGCTAATCAACTGTTTAGTTGTTGCAGTGGTATATTCCAGGTGGTTATTTCTGGGTTATATGGTGTCCTAGGTGGTTGCTAGCTGGTCACTGTGGTTTTCCAGGTGATTGCTATGGGGCTGGTATACAGCAGCTGTGGTATCACATATAGACATCAGGA
This sequence comes from Megaleporinus macrocephalus, assembly GCA_021613375.1. Lineage (NCBI taxonomy): Eukaryota > Metazoa > Chordata > Actinopteri > Characiformes > Anostomidae > Megaleporinus > Megaleporinus macrocephalus. The sequence continues at coordinate 66,549,722 of CM038702.1, read as the reverse complement.
CAATAGTACATTATTATTCTGTTAGTGTAGTGGACTTCATTTCTCAAACACCAAATTCTCAATAATTGTATGGAAAATGTAAGTTAGATCATGAAATGATTCCTGATTTCTGATTAGACCGAACAATCCAGAGCTGGAATGGTATTGCCATCTTGTCGTGGAAACTGTGGGACGAAGTAGTGGACAAAAGTCAGTAAAATGGAAAAAAAAAATAATAATAAAATTATAACAATAGTTCTGTCCAGTGCAACGTGTAATCACTAAAAATACAAATCAATTACTCTAACTGGGACCAAGATGGAGTATAATGTGAAGAGTGAGATGTAGGTGTTTGTTAAGAGTTGGGTAGCTGGAGGCAGCCAGCAGCAGCAAACATCAGACTGAAAGCTCAGGTGATGTTTAACAGCTTCCAGTCGGGGATGTTTACAGCCACGAGCTGCTACTGACATACATAACCCTGCTGAACTGCTGCTGCCTGCATACATACATACATAAAAAGAACACACAAGAGCCTGATGGACAAATACTTATTAATATGCTTTCTGTAGCACACAGGGTCGATTTAGGACTAACTTTGGGCTACACCTTCCTCAATGCTGTCTAGGCTTAATCCCAGCACAGAGAACCGACCATGCTTTTTTAATACATGTTTAGTATTAATTATTTTTTAGGTTTTTATGTTAACCTCTTCCACCATTAAAGTATCTTGGAATCTCTGAAAAGTTAGTTGGTGTTTTTTTTTTCCCCCAAATTTGATGATTACTTGATTGATTACTCGACTGGCCGAGCTTCAAGTATGTTCACCAGTTAATGATATGCCATTTTTTCAAGAACAGTGAGATGTTAAGTACCTTGTAGGGTTCCAATCTTATTCCTTGCCAAAGCTTCAGTTTCTTTAGCCATTAATTATGGATGGATGTATAGATATATTAATCCCAAAGGAAATTTAGCAAAGTGGGCAACAATAAAAACACTTCAGTACATTACAGAGTTTTGAATCAGTAGCTTATATTAGCCTCAGTGGAAAACCCATTCAGCCCCCCAAAGATTTACCCACCTGCTTCATATTGCCACCCTTGTTTGTTAGCCCAAGAGGGCCACTACTAGGGTCAGGAAGGGCTGCATGCAAGGCCTGTATGAGCTATAATCCAGACCTGTAACCCACCCGGGCCCATAACTGGATCCCAGCTGTAACCCCCTAATAGGGGCCCAGAGCTGTAACCCATTTGGGACCCAACTACAACCCATCCAAAACCAAAGTCCAAAACATGTAAAACATGTGCAGCCCAGATAAAACCTACATAGTGGACATGGACATGCCTGTTAAATTACATTCTGCAGTAGGTCCGTCACAATCACTAAATTTTACCTGATAATTAACTGTCATTTAAATAATTATGAGTAGCAGTTTAATTGTCCACTGCATGCAATTACTGAAGTACAAGCCAAAAGTGGGCAAATGATCTAATTAGCTATATTGCTTGCTGGGTTTAATTAATAGCTAATACTGGTTGTAAAGTCAGAGTGATTAACTACACTACTGTAGCTACACAGCTAATACACCAACATTACTCAGCACTGCCCTCTAAACAGGTCAGTATCATCTCAGTAATACATTTTACTGCTTTCCATATGATGCATTTAGAAAATCTTCAGACTTTTTTCACATGTAATCAAAGAAGGGCTAATGTTAATAACAGAACAGGACTGATTCTATTAATACATATTTGCATAATCACAATTAATGGTTATGATCACAGTTATTTAAGACTACAGTAATTTTTCACAATTCTAAGATTTGTGCAACTGGCAGAGTGTTAAGTGGGTGTACTTAACAATCCGAGTATACAATGTATTCAGAAAGTCTTCACATTTTCTTATGTTGGGGCCCAGCCTTCGGTTAGAAAACCTTTATACCATAATTCTGCAAGCCTGTAGGCCGTATCATAAAGAGATTTTAATCCCACAATGTTCAAACAGGATTTGCTCAAATTTGCCATCTGCGAGGACATTTAGCAAGAAGATGCTGTCTTTCATATCTACACGCAGGCAAACAGAGAGATCATCGAAGGGAAAGGTCACTCGCACTGCAGGCAGGGCAGGACTAAACTGCTAATGAGATTTAGACTGCAGGTCCACGTAAACCAGCCATGGGGTTCGCTTACGGGGAGTGAGCAGATGCTAGCAGTGTCCAGTTCCCATAACCTTTGTCCAGCACTGGGAGTGGCTGGTGGGGGCGAGCAAGCTACCGGGTCACGGTGGTCAACAAAACTCCTCTATCACAAAGCTCCCTGTCCTCTCACTCTCCCTGGCAGATGGAGGTTGGGCTTCATTCTCTGACCACTAGCAGACACGCTCTCATTGTTGTAGTAACATCTGCCCGGGTCAAGAGAAAGCAGGCGAGTGCGGCGTGTGCGGGGTTGGAGTCCAGCACAGAACAGACACCTGCGTAGCTTTCCATCTGGAAACGCTGTCGCAACGTGAAACATGAACACAAGAAACTAAATGGAGCTGTATGTCTACAGAAAAATACGTATCATCATTTTTGTTGGGTTTTTTTATATATCATTTGAACACTGCTCTTTACATCCTGCCCAGGTTTCATGATGAACAGACCAATAGAAATGCTCCAATGACCAAAAGTAATTAGGCTCTATTGACTTATATTAAAGGTAATGACTGTTTTTAGACTCCCCAGTAAAGTCATTTTAGAGATACTTGTTTTTCTTTGGACAGCGACGATATGTAGATAATAAAAATGGTAGACTAAAAGGGACACAGTTGAAGCACAACATGCTGCCACAATAACAAATAACAATAATAATAAAAAATAACTAACTCATTACCATAAAAAGGTGGGTAAATAAATAAATACAAATATTACATGTAAACAGCCTTTTATCAGGCCTATTACCAAGCATTCAACAAACAAGTATAGAAAAAACGTTAATTATGACATTAATTAGCAGATCATCATTCAAAGTAACTGCTAATTATTTAATATATACAGTCATCCTGACATTTTCTGTATAATTATACAGTTACTATGTAAACAGAGTCATTCTTCAGTGTGGTTTGGTATAAAAAGCTTCATTCTATAGTCAGACCAGTTCACAGTGGTGGCGAATGGAACCAGACGTCCACCTCTAAAAGCTCCCTCACAGAACGTTATTACAGGAAGTGGTTATGAATATCTGGCCTGCTCACTGATTTATGATTTTGAGATGAGCTTTTAGCACAAAACAAGTTTTGAATTCGTTCACAGTGCAGGGAGCTGTACATGCAGAGGCTTCAAGGCAAAATAGCATTCTTCCATTTTTATATGGAACACTGATTATAACGAAAGTGAAAATCCAAAATATTTTTTCTTTGGGGACTGTTTTGCCTCACAACACCCCACATGTACCCCTCCACTAATAACTGTTTAAAATCAATGAATTAAAATATGTTTCAGACCAAAACACAGTGTCTTAGACATCAGGTGGTTCATTTATAACCATTTCAGGTAGAAACTCTCTTTTAGAGATCGACGTCTATTTCCATTTACCACCACTGTGAACAGCATACCACTTTTGAATGACTCTGAAATATTAAAAAACTCTGAAGCAGCCATTTCTTTTCTTTTTTTTTACCTTTAAATGCAACCTGAGAACCAGACGTTTGAGCATCCAGCTGCTCTGGTGTGTTTTAATTCTTCTTATATTTTTTTTTAGGTAGAGAAACATCATCTTTCCTTGAACACAATTCCTAGTTCCAAAGCAAACCTGGCCTGAGCAGTAAAAAGGAAACAGGCTTTTCAAACTTTCTGCAAAATTAATAGAGAGTGGTTTGGTGGTCGTTCAGAGTGGTTTGGCGCAAAGCTCCCTGTTATGGAGAAACCATCAGATTTCAATAGCGGTGGTGGTGAAACTAACCAAACTTCCACCACTAAAAGCTCCCTCGCAAAAAGTTATTATATGAAATGCCTATGAATACACTGCCTGATGTCTGAGATGCTGTTTTATGTTTGTTTTTGGCCTAATATGTATGTTTATCCATTAATGGCTGAGGCACACATGAAGGTTGATCTGAGGCAAAACAGTGTGTTTTTTCCTTCAGACTTATTACTATTTTACCACCACCAGCACCATCATCATCATCATCATCATCATCCCACATAAATTCAGTAGACACGTGTAAGTTCATTGGTGGTTTAGATGGTAAATAAAATGTCACATATTTGGACACATTTCCCACCAAACCACTCGAACTGACTTAATCTTAATCTTTAAATAATACAGAAATCTAAATTTGAAAGTCATTGGGATTACCTATTACCTCCAAAGCAGCTTCTTGGAGTGCCAAATAGCTGACCATCTAAACTGATGCTTTCAGGTATTTTGGGGAGAAATGTGGTTTAATTCCTTCTTAACTGATTTAATTGTTCTAATCCAGTATGAAATACTCGCAACCACTACATTGCAGTGATTGCTTATTATTATTTTTTTTAACCGGTGGACTTCCCCTTTAAATACAGGGCGCAGAGTTAACAGATTTAAAAGTCTGTTATTCGGTTAGCTAGCCGCGTTAGCTTTACCACTACTTAAATTTTTCAAAGTTTTCCAGCCTGAAATAGTCCAGGGCTCCGTCTAAACTGCTCTCCTTCTCTCAGTCCACCGCTTCACTTCTCTCCTTCTGTCTATCTTCTCTGTTTCTCACTTTTAATCCGGAGATCCGTCCAGCGGGCTAGTTAGCTGCTCAGCTAGCGGGCCAACTTTACCTCAGACCCTGAACCCCGAGAAACGAGCGGATTTCTGCGGATAAAACGTCTTACCGGCGGATGAAGTTGATCCTCGGTTCCGGCTCCAGGAGGAGGTTTCGCGTCTGCTGGCGCGGTTAAATGAACTTTAATCGGCTTGTTTCTGTGTTTCTCCTTCATCTCTCCCCCTTCAGACATCCGAAACCCGCGTTGACGTCACTACCACGGCAACGTGAGACTCCGCCCCCCTCCGGGTCTCCCGCTGCGCTCTGAGTGGAAGATGCTGGGACTGGATTCAGGAGAGCCTCCTCAATCCAGTATGAATCTGCAGTGTGTGTAGTGTTTACAGTCTGACAGTAATAATTGAGGAGTGATTATAATCCAGTATGAATCTGCAGTGTGAGTAGTGTTTACAGTCTGACAGTAATAACTGTGGAGTGATTATAATCCAGTATGAATCTGCAGTGTATGTGGTGTTTACAGTCTGACAGTAATAACTGTGGAGTGATTATAATCCAGGATGAATCTGCAGTGTGTGTAGTGTTTACAGTCTGACAGTAATAACTGTGGAGTGATTATAATCCAGTATGAATCTGCAGTGTGTGTAGTGTTTACAGTCTGACAGTAATAACTGTGGAGTGATTATAATCCAGTATGAATCTGCAGTGTGTGTAGTGTTTACAGTCTGACAGTAATAACTGTGGAGTGATTATAATCCAGTATGAATCTGCAGTGTGTGTACTGTTTACAGTCTGACAGTAATAACTGTGGAGTAATTTTAATCCAGTATGAATCTGCAGTGTATGTAGTGTTTACAGTCTGATAGTAATAACTGTGGAGTGATTATAATCCAGTATGAATCTGCAGTGTGTGTAGTGTTTACAGTCTGACAGTAATAACTGTGGAGTGATTATAATCCAGTATGAATCTGCAGTGTGTGTAGTGTTTACAGTCTGACAGTAATAACTGTGGAGTGATTATAATCCAGTATGAATCTGCAGTGTATGTAGTGTTTACAGTCTGACAGTAATAACTGTGGAGTGATTATAATCCAGTATGAATCTGCAGTGTATGTAGTGTTTACAGTCTGACAGTAATAACTGTGGAGTGATTATAATCCAGTATGAATCTGCAGTGTGTGTAGTGTTTACAGTCTGACAGTAATAACTGTGGAGTGATTATAATCCAGTATGAATCTGCAGTGTGTGTAGTGTTTACAGTCTGACAGTAATAACTGTGGAGTGATTATAATCCAGTATGAATCTGCAGTGTATGTAGTGTTTACAGTCTGACAGTAATAACTGTGGAGTGATTATAATCCAGTATGAATCTGCAGTGTGTGTAGTGTTTACAGTCTGACAGTTATAACTGTGGAGTGATTACAATCCAGTATGAATCTCCAGTGTGTGTAGTGTTTACAGTCGGACAGTAATAACTGTGGAGTGATTATAATCCAGTATGAATCTCCAGTGTGTGTAGTGTTTACAGTCGGACAGTAATAACTGTGGAGTGATTATAATCCAGTATGAATCTGCAGTGTGTGTAGTGTTTACAGTCTGACAGTAATAACTGTGGAGTGATTATAATCCAGTATGAATCTGCAGTGTATGTAGTGTTTATAGTCTGACAGTAATAACTGTGGAGTGATTTTAATCTAGTATGAATATGCAGTGTGTATAGTGTTCATAGTCTGACAGTAATAACTGTGGAGTGATTGTTATCCAGTATGAATCTGCAGTGTGTGTAGTGTTTACAGTCTGACAGTAATAACTGTGGAGTGATTATTATCCAGTATGAATCTGCAGTGTGTGTGTAGTGTTTACAGTCTGACAGTAATAATAGTGGAGCCCTAATTATTTTCTAGGCTGTCGTGTTGTGTTTATTAATTTTGATCATATGCAGATATAAAATATCTCAGTATGACCATCACTGGAATTATTAGTACACACAAACACACACATAACAGTTCAGGAGAAATCTGTTAGAATGTCATCCAATAAAAGAAAAACCTGCACATGAGAATGTGCTATCGGCGTTTGCAGCCACCAGAGGGAGGCAAAGAGCTCCATCCCGGAATCAGAGTAACCAGCATCACCTGTGACCGGCCTTTTCAAGGGGAGCTCTCAGTGTGCTGGGTGCTCAGTCTTGGGTTGACTTGATATGTACATGTAGCCCCTTTCTAAGCTGGTTAAGTTGCCCTTCTGTAGAAGTCGAAGTATCAACTGAAGCTTTTTACTCCAGTAAAAGTGTAAAAGTACTGCTTTCAGAACTACTTAAAGTATAAAAGTAAAAGTAATGTAAATTTCACCTTCTTAAAAACCCCATTCTTCTAAAAGCCATAATGACTATAATGTTATATACAAATGTTAATGTAACTAGTCATCATAAAGGTATGATGACTAGTTTTCTATAAGTATTGTAATGAAGTCAAACTTCAAAGACATGTTATCAATAATCTTTACTGAAATGTAAATGTACATGAATGAAAACAAGCTGAAATAAAATAGGAGTAACAAGAATATGTTTAAAATATAAGGAGTAGAAAGTACTGATAATGGAGTGTAAATGTAAGGAGTATAAAGTACTGATAATGGAGTGTAAATGTAAGGAGTAGAAAGTACTGATAATGGAGTGTAAATGTAAGGAGTAGAAAGTACTGATAATGGAGTGTAAATGTAAGGAGTAGAAAGTACTGGTAATGGAGTGTAAATGTAAGGAGTAGAAAGTACTGATAATGGAGTGTAAACGTAAGGAGTAGAAAGTACTGGTAATGGAGTGTAAATGTAAGGAGTAGAAAGTACTGGTAATGGAGTGTAAATGTAAGGAGTAGAAAGTACTGGTAATGGAGTGTAAATGTAAGGAGTAGAAAGTACTGATAATGGAGTGTAAATGTAAGGAGTAGAAAGTACTGATAATGGAGTGTAAACGTAAGGAGTAGAAAGTACTGATAATGGAGTGTAAATGTAAGGAGTAGAAAGTACTGGTAATGGAGTGTAAATGTAAGGAGTAGAAAGTACTGGTAATGGAGTGTAAATGTAAGGAGTAAAAAGTACTGATAATGGAGTGTAAATGTAAGGAGTAGAAAGTACTGGTAATGGAGTGTAAATGTAAGGAGTAGAAAGTACTGATAATGGAGTGTAAATGTAAGGAGTATAAAGTACTGATAATGGAGTGTAAATGTAAGAAGTAGAAAGTACAGATAATGGAGTGTAAATGTAAGTAGAAAGTACTGATAATGGAGTGTAAATGTAAGGAGTAGAAAGTACTGATAATGGAGTGTAAATGTAAGGAGTAGAAAGTACTGATAATGGAGGCCTCTCTGCCTCCTAAAGCCTGGCTCTCTGAGTCACATGCCTTATGTCTTCTACTGTCTTTCCCTTTTCAATCTAAGACTCTCTTCTTACCTCTCTTTCCTTTGGGTGTGATGATGGAAACCCCCAGGCCTCTCACTCCGGTGGCCCTGGCTCTCCCCCTGGTGGGATTGAGTTACAGTGTTTGAGATTTAGACACAGTAAGGCCGCTCCCTGACTCCCCTGTGGTGTCCTCTTGAGGTTCCCCGCTAGTTGCAGGTGTTTTTGGACTAGTACGTGGCATCTAGTGCAGATTAGTGCAGAAATGAGTCTATCTTTGAAAATCATAACCACAGAGGAATAAACAGTGGAGCAAGCAGATGTTTAAACAGCTGTTAGCGTTAGCGGGCTAGCTAATGCAGCTGGTTATAGAAATGTCGGCTCAGAAAAACTCACTTTTGTGGTCGAAGCTCACAGACAAAACAAAATACTGTCACCCTCGAGTCTCACTTTTGTCCATTGATCCTTTGACATTAGTGGCTAGAAATCCGTTGTTCTGAGTTTTGTTTCACAAGTGACACTTGTTTGAGCTTACAATTGTTGCAGCTGTGTTTCTAGCGAGTTGCAGGGCGTTTTCTATCATGTAACTCAAGTGCAATTTGCAGATGAACAGAAAACACTAAAGCCCTGAAGCCTTTCTAAAAGGAAAGTGCTAAAATAGCTGTATACTGTTGTGGCACTGCATCATGTTAATGTTCTAAGTGTAAATAGGTGAACACACAGCATCAACAGCGACACACTTTAGTACATTTAATACACAATTTTATATATATATATGTGTGTGTGTGTATGTATGTGTGTGTGTATATATATATATATATATATCTCAGTCATCGCTGTCCAATGAAAAACAAGTATAAATCAATGGAACCTGAATTTTTTGGAGCACTTCTATTAGTCCATTCGTCATGAAATTTTCACACAATGTAAACAACCATTGACGTGTTCAAATGATGTAGAAAACTTAATACAGAGATACACAATTTTCATTGGACAGCGACGATATATACATAACAAAGTTGCAACATGCAGTCATAGTTAAGTTGCAGTTGAGTTGCAAATGTCAAAAAACAAATTATATTTATATATATATATATATATATATATATATATATATATATATATATATATATATATATATATCTTGTCGCTATCCATTGAAAAACATGTCTCCATTTTTTTTATTTTGATTTTATTTTTAATTTGCAACTCAACTGAAATTTTGTTGCATATGACTGTATGGCAGAAAATGCAATCTTTGGTGTAACAGTAAAAATGCCTACAACGTGCTTGTCTAGGTTATGGGGAGGTCAAACAAACCAACTTTCAAATACAGCTGCTTACTGAAATCAAAAATTCTTACTGTAGTGTAGTGCAGGAAATTGTTGTTGGGTGAAGCATTTTAGTGCTAACAGTCTAGTCTAGTCAAGTCAAATTTATTTGTATAGCACATTTTACAACAATGTAGTGTCAAAGCAGCTTTACAGAGTTTTGACAACAGGCAGTTACAACATATACCCCCAGTGAGCAAACCAGAGGCAACAGTGGCAAGAACACCTCCCTCAGACTGGAGGAAGAGAAAACTTGGGAGGAACCAGACTCACAATGGAGACCCGTCCTCCTCTGACCAAACAGTATTTACAGTTTAATAAACTAAACACCAAAGAAAAGAGTCTCTGTTTGAAATCTGGATAGCAAAGCTTTAGAAGCTGCACATGTAGAGGCAGTGTATGACTGAGGCAGTCTCTGACCGAGGCAGTCTCTGACTGCGTCTTTATGTAAAGTGGGCGTGAGCTGAAACAGTCCCATCCTATCTCAGTGCTGGTGTATCTGGATGGCACAGTGGTGTAACTGAGGGTGTAGCAGTTGACACAGATGGACAGGAGAGCTGGCTGGTGATGGTGGGAAGGAGGCCCTGATGGTCAGTCCTCCAACAGCGTTCAACAGATGGTAGGACAGTCATTACCTCAGGAAGAGTAAAGAGAGAAAGTTAGTTGGGCTCAGGAGTATGCCTGTAGAGAATATGAAAGTAAACACATTCAAAATTTTACAATTTACAGTTACTTTAATGGAAACAAGAATTAAATAACAAACATTATTTTGCACATTTTCTTATTGTTTGCAGAAAGTTGATGGAAACATGGCACTGTTCACTGTAGACCACTGTTTATAAGGCTATGAACACTATTTTAATTACCTTTGGTCACAATTGGCAAAGACAACCATCATAGCAAACAACACCAACTACTGAGATAAGCATTGTAGGAGTATGTCAGTTATCATGACAAGCTTATATAGCCTTACGAACAGATCCCTACGGTGGTGGCATCATCTACTAATAACTGATATAAGCTCAGTAACTCAATAAGCTCAATAACTGTCAGCTTAGAAGGGTTGATAGATATTTCCGATTGAGGGACCTGATTAAAACTGGTTGTCCAGTCCCGAGTGTTGTTCTTCAGATGAGTCCATTTGTGTATATGTGTCTATGAAAACCTCCCACTCGGAATAGAGCCACCCGAACGCTCGCCAGAGTGGTGCCAACATGCCCGCCTACTTGGCTGGGATTTGGTTTCAGAGAGTGCCTTAATTTTTTTTTTCGTAAACATAATTACGAGTCTATGCTCTGCTTTAAGATATGCAGCGTCTCGTCCCACTGCGAGTGTGAGGAGTTGAGACTGATCCAAATAATTTCCATTTTTACAGCCCTGAGTTATCAACCACAGCCACAATGTCCCAGTCCTCCTGTAGGGGGCAGCACATCTTCACAGTACTCCATTCTCTGCAGGCTCGGTGGAGCAAATGCATTCCTGATATACATCTGCGATGGTGTTAAATAACCTGGAGAGAAGCCAACAGAGTGTAGAACATGCATGTAAAGCAGAGGTTGCAAGGTTATGTAGACGATATCTGTATGCGCTGCTGTGAGAAAATCAGAGACCGTCAGTTTGTTTCATATCCAGTAAACGACATTTAAGTACAAGGTATTCATTTCTCAATGTCATATATTTAACAGAAATTGGCACAGAAGCTCCGACAAATGCTTATAACATTAGGTATGTCCACTCTTTACCTTTATTACAACGTCTATTCTTTCCAGGTGACTGTCAGTGGATCCGTCAGTTCCTCCAGAAGACCTTCACCTTCAGAATTCAGCCTTAGAAGCTGGTTTAGCTGCTATTAGCTCATCATCAAAATAACCACAAAACACATTCAGTGATGTTGTGGTTCTGGACTCTGGGATGGTCAGTCCATTGTTCTGAGAACACCAGCAGTGTCTGTATTTCATTTTTTTACAGAGGAGCTTTTTGAACACCTGTTAGACCCTCAATAGCATTGAGCTGTCTTCTCACAGTGGAAGGATGAACAGAAACATCTGTGGATGTATTCACATCTGAAGCTGGAGCTTGATGTTCTCCTCAGTCTTTCAAAGATCAAAGTGCTGTTTATCTTATGGGGACAGTGTTGGTGTGGTGAGTCTGCCAGCCCATGCTGGTGGTTGTTAGGAATCCCGTTTTCTCTGTAGCTCCCGTTTTGGAAGCCTTTTTTTCCAGAAACATCTCCTGAAGAATGTATAACGTGTTATTTTTGACTGGGAAATAAATTCATTGAAGAGACCATGGGTTTCTGAAGCCCACCCTTCTGTTCCCCTTGTTGTGAATGTCATCATTCAAACCTTTTGGGCAAAATTGTAATTGTACAATAGCGGTGTGTTTATAAGGTGAGAAGATATCCAAAGAAGCTGATACATGTACACTATATAGTTAAAAGTTTTCACTCGTTTGTTTTCACATGCATATTAACTCCAGTGACGTCCCGTTCTTAATCTATAGGGTTTAATATGATGTTGGCCCAACCTTTGCAGCTACAACAGCTACAACTCTTCTGGGAAGTCTCTCCACACGGTTTAGGAGTGTGTTTATGGGAATGTTTGACCAACAGTTCTTCCAGAAAAAACATCTGTGAGGTCAGACACTGATGTTGGACGAGAAGGTCTGGCTCACAGTCTCCGCTCTAATTCATCCCAAAGGTGTTCTATCAGGTTGAGGTCAGGACTAAGTTCAGGCCAGTCAAGTTCTTCCACACCAAACTCGCTCCTTCATGTCTTTATGGAGCTGCTTTGTGCACTGGTGGGCAGTCATGTTGGAACAGGAAGGGACCGTCCCCAAACTGTTTACATCACTGCATCTGACGCTCTGCATTGCGTTTGGTGATGTGAGGCTTGGATGCAGCTTCTTGACCATGGAAACCCATTCCATGAAGCTCTCTAAGCTCTCTGTTCTTGAGCTGATTTGAAGGCCACATGAAGTTTGGAGGTCTGTAGTGATTGACTCTGTAGAAAGTTGGTGACCTCTATGCACTATGCTCCTCAGCATCTGCTGACCCGCTCTGTCATTGTACGTGTTCTACCACTTGGTGTCTGAGTTGCTGTCGTTTACAATCACTTTCAACTTTGTTATAACACCACTGACAGTCCACTGTGGAATATTTAGTAGTGAGGAAACTTCACGACTGGACTTGTTTCACAGGTGGCGTCCTATCACTGTACCACGCTGGAGTTCACTGAGCTCCTGAGAGAGACCCACTCTTTACTAATGTGTGTAGAAGCAGTCTGCATGACTAGCTGCTGGTTTTATACATCTGTGGCCATGGAAGTGATTGGAACACCTGAATTCAACAATTTGGATGGTTGAGTGAATACTTTTGGCAATACAGTGTACGTGAACTTTAATAAGGGCTTATTTTAATTGACATAATCTGTCATACAGGTGCTGGCCAAGTTACTGTCTACGTCCAGTGACAGTGATATTTTCCTGACATTGTGCTGCTGGTAAACTTTGTGGAGTGAAATGACACAGAACTTGTGGTTCAGTGACGCAGTGCTGATCATATGTAAGACTGCTCAAACAAAAAAGTGAATGTTCTCTGCAGCCCTTTTTCCCCATTTCACACCATCAGCATGATATAAATGTAATATACACTAAGCTGCAAAGTCAGTTGTTCTAATGTGCCATTTCCCCCACCCCACCAAGAAAAAGTGTCAAGGAAACCTACTGTTAGGAAATATCAGTGTCATCTATAGCTTTGCACATAAAGACAGCTGGAAAACAAGTTAAATATCATGTTTTACACATAGATGAGATGGAAAAGTTGGTTTACTAATAAAGAAATGTAAAAAAAAAAATGTGGAATGGAATCAATTAAGTTAGTGAATCTATTTAGTTTAGTAAGTGAAGTGCAGATGAAAGTCATGCATCCTCTTAGAAGGATTTGCTGGGAGGTGTGGGGGTTGGGGTTTGCAGGGACTGGTGGGCAAGCTACTTTAGCCCTCATTAATAAATGGGCCACTGCCCACTCTGCTCTTTCCAGGGTCTTTGACCTCCTGACAGAGCGGACAGAGTACAGGACCAGTTTAGATCTTTGAGATATCGATTAACTTGCAGTTGCTTTTCTGACTTTTCAAAATTTTTTCAAACCTGTTGTTGTAAATATTTCTGACATACCATGCCCATCTGCCGAAGTACGTCTAAAACACAGATGACCATCATATAGTTTATGGCTTAGCAGATGCTGTGGGTTTATGGCAGGAACCTCCCAAGGAAATCTGCCCCAAGCCTAGGAGATACCGCCATATGGGTTGGAGCTATAGTTGAATGGACTTAAAAATGGTGTGTTCGCTGGTTGAGTTGAGACCTTTTTCTCAGACCTTCTCAGAATAAGAATAAGGCATATACTCTCAACTGATTTCTTGACAGCAAGAAAAGAAGTTCCAACACTAGCTAGTATCTAATCTTGCATTGTCACAGAAGACTCTTATTATTACTATTATTATTATTATTATTATTGTTATTATTATTGATATTATGCTCACTGTTGATAATTGTATTAATGGGGTCTAAAAATTAAAATTTTTCTCAAACTGTACAGTACATACACTGTGCATACTCTCTGCCTAAATTACTCTGTTAGAGCTCCTGTGTCTTTAAGCCCCACCTCCCACTAAGCCCAGTATGCCCTAATTGGTCAACTCACCAGTTGTGTTCCGACAGGTCTACCGCAAGAGCAGCATCTCACACTGCTGTGTCTGTTCTTACGATGGCCTCAGTTCCGCCATATTAGTTTGAGCCTGAGACTAAAACCTGAGTCTGGTAAAGTGGAGTGCATGGGCAAAAATTGCTATGTTCTGATTTAATGCTCTGTACCACAACTCATTCAGAAAGCAGTCCTGGTTGAAACCAGACTCGGTGTGATTGGGTGGAGTTTCCAAATCTGGAATTCATGAAATGGGAGTTGATGGCACGTCTTGGAAGAATATTGATGCATCTCAAGAGAGGAAAATTCAGTTTGTATTAATATGAAAGGTGGAATGACTGTAAAGTTAAAACTAGTTACAGTAATTTTAATGCTGTACGTACTTATGGTTGCTGTTATTATTAAGAACATTTACATTTCAAAGCAAGTAGATGCCCAAATCTGTTGACGGACGGTGTAGATTAACCAAGCTACAGTGAGGATATGCATTTATTCATTCATATATTTTTCGTTTATGACGCATGTGATGATCATAATCACAGTCCTTTCAGTTCAGTTGTCAGAATCCACCAGCATTATAGCCATTACTAAGTACAGTGTTCATGCATTTGCTTATTTAATGTCAGGCAACAGCCTTTGTGTTTGATGGAAATTGCTCATCAGTAATTGTTACCTTATTCCATAATGTGTCGGCCGTTTGCGGCAGCTTTGTGTCGTGCGGTGAAAACAGGTGCAGGTGTTTTGTATTTATTTGTTTATTTATGTATTTATTTATTTGCCTCAGGATAATGTGTTCTTTCCATTTGGGTCCTATTTATACATGTAATAAGATAGAAAAGAGCAGCAATATCATCCAACCAAGAACCAATTCATCCCTACCCAACAACCACCCACCCAGCCATAAAGAAGTGAGGAGGACCCCTTGAGTGAACAGTACCCCCTCAGCACTTTCATATTCCTTACATACAAATGCAGCTGGCGAAGTGTTTAAATATGAAATGATACGTTAAGCTCTTTCTCTTCTTCTGAAGTGAAATATTAATAAAACGTAGCAGAAAGAGCTTCGAGAAACCACACTCAACTTCTCCAGCGCTTCTCTCCTGAGGTCACATTCCAGAAGCCCCCTGTCCGCAGGCCTGAGTTAACATCTGATCAGCAAAGATACAATCTTTTGGAAAATTGGGGGTTTTCTCAAACCAAGTAATCGACCAGGGTCCACTATTTACTATTAAACTATTAACTATTAAACATTGCACACAAATGTTCAGATTCTACACTAGAGGGCTGAGTTGGACTGTGTTGTTAATCCCGCTCCCACCTGCAGTTCCATATTGTTGACACTCTACTCACAAATAATAGTTTTTCTCCAGAAAAAATCAAGGCAGTTACATGATAGGCTTGGCTTAATTGTGGAAATTAATTGGCTTTCCCACAGCGTATTTCAGGCAAGAGTTAGATTCATCTGCTTGTAGGGGGTCTGAAGACCAAACAGCGTTGGAATATGTTCTGCACCTTGCATGTGTAGTGAATTTTTTATATACCACAGCATTTGCTCGTAGGAAGGCCTTTGGTGAACCCAGCCATTTCGGGAGTCGCATATAGGGCTTCACACCAACCCTGGACTTAACCTGGGAACATCTATTCGAGAACCACTGTCCACCCAGAGAATTACGACTGACCAGGTGTACCACATGGGCAAGAAGGAGGTAGAAGGTGGGCCTATAAAAGACAATGCAGCTAAGACATGAGTGAGACGAGGATTTCGGTACGTCTTCAGGACTTTGAGAACGTCGGTACGACTTCAGGACTTTGAGAACGTCAGTACTGCAGTCCAAGAATAAAAGCTTAAACTCTGGACTGGTCTCCTGCTTCATTGTAATGCCAAAAACAAAGTTACGACACATGCAATTACATATTTTCACCCAAAAGGTCTCCAAATCCAAAAGGTCTCTTAAATCATATCTAATGTTGTTTTTAATGTGTTAAAAAAATTGGAAAACAAAAATAACTTAAGTTTATCTTCACTGTCCAATGAAAAAGCACCTGACCCCCATCCTTAAAGACATATGAAAGGCAAGAGACGAAACTCTACTCTCGCCCAGATGGTGGAATGAACTTCCATTGGCTGTCCAAACAGCAGACTCTCTCACTGTTTTCAAGACTGAAGACCACTGTCTGTTTGTGAAACACTTATGAGAACTAGTCTACTGTATTATTGAAATGAGTCATATTGCACTTATGTAGCTGCACTTAAGTTTTATCTTCTAGGTTTGAACTCTGGCTGATTCATACCTTATACTATTTATACTATTATATATTCTTCTCTATAAGTATTCCTAAGTATAGAACTTGGACTGTATCTAACCTTCTCTCTAGGTATCAGGACTGGCTATTGTTTCTGGCAGTGTTTAAGCTCAAAAGGGGTTTGGACTGGTGGTGTAGTGGTTAGTACAGTAGTGTAGTGGTTAGTACAGTGGTGTTGTGGTCAGTGCGGTGGTGTAGTGGTTAGTATGGTAGTGTAGTGGTCAGCACGGTGGTGTAGTGGTAAGTATGGTGGTGTAGTGGTTAGCATAGTGGTGTAGTGGTTAGTATGGTGGTGTAGTGGTTAGTACGGTGGTGTAGTGGTTAGTATGGTGGTGTAGTGGTTAGTATGGTGGTGTAGTGGTCAGTATGGTGGTGTAGTGGTTAGTACGTTGGTGTAGTGGTTAGTATGGTGGTGTAGTGGTTAGTACGTTGGTGTAGTGGTTAGTATGGTGGTGTAGTGGTTAGTATGGTGGTGTAGTGGTTAGTATGGTGGTGTAGTAGTTAGTATGGTGGTGTAGTGGTTAGTATGGTGGTGTAGTGGTTAGTATGGTGGTGTAGTGGTCAGTATGGTGGTGTAGTGGTTAGTACGTTGGTGTAGTGGTTAGTATGGTGGTGTAGTGGTTAGTACGGTGGTGTAGTGGTTAGTATGGTGGTGTAGTAGTTAGTATGGTGGTGTAGTAGTTAGTACGGTGGTGTAGTGGTTAGTATGGTGGTGTAGTAGTTAGTATGGTGGTGTAGTGGTTAGTACAGTGGTGTAGTGGTTAGTATGGTGGTGTAGTAGTTAGTACGGTGGTGTAGTGGTTAGTATGGTGGTGTAGTGGTTAGTATGGTGGTGTAGTGGTCAGTATGGTGGTGTAGTGGTTAGTACGTTGGTGTAGTGGTTAGTATGGTGGTGTAGTGGTTAGTATGGTGGTGTAGTAGTTAGTATGGTGGTGTAGTGGTTAGTATGGTGGTGTAGTGGTCAGTATGGTGGTGTAGTGGTCTCTACTGTCTCCTCACAGTAAGATGATCTGGGTTGGATTCCCGGTCCGGGTGGTTCTGTGTGGAGTGTGTATGTTCTCTCCGTGCTTGAGTGGGTTCCTCTTGGTACTCTGGTTTCCTCCCACAGTCCAAACACATGCATGTTGGGTTGATCACTCACTCTAAACTGCCCGTTGGTGTGAGTGTGTGTGAGTGTGTGTTGGCCATGGACTGGTAACCTGTCCATGATGTACTCTACCTTCACCAGATGGAATTGGCTCCAGTCCCCCTAGACCCTGACTGGTGGGATAAAGTGAAAGATGTAAGTCGCTCTGGATAACAGCATCTGCTAAATGCTGTAAATGTAAAAATATTTATCTTCACTGCTGTTGATCTTTATTTTGTGATTTGAATGTGGCAGCTGTTGTTTACATTGTCTGACAGTTTCTCGATGAATGGACCAATAGGAATGCCCCAAAAACAATCTGGTCCCATTGACTTGCATTGAAAGTAAAGACTGTTTATGTTCTTTCCTGTAGAGTTACTATTTTGGAGATACTTCTGTTTCTTTGGACAGTGACGAAATGATGGTCGAGTGAATGATTTCAGAATTCCCTGTTTATCTCCTAAACACAAGGGATCTCACAATGTGTAGGAGAAAACCAGCACCTTGTCACGACATTTCAGTAGAACTATCTCAGAATGGATCGATGGGTATATATTACCAAAGCCTTACGGTACTTTGAGCAGATGTTCTCACTAAATTGTGTATGTTTTAAAGAAAGTTCCAAATACTACTTCAAATAAAAGTTCTACCAGCCCATTGTCAGACTTGGGCAGTAGCGAAGTACATGTTACATGTAATACATATTACTTATATGGTTGCAGTAGAAATCTTTTTTGTACTGCTGGAGTTTACATTTTATTTCATGATGAGCGGACCAATAGAAATGCCCCAAAGTAGCTTGGAAAAAATCTGGTTCCATTGACTTAAAATTATTAAAAGTAAAGATTGTTTTTGTTCTTTCCTGTAAAGTTGTCTGGGGCGGTCAGTCCATTTTACTGTCCTTTAAAACTTTGAGATTGTTAAGTTTGCTTGTTTTCCTTTGTTTGACATGCAAAACTTAAAGGCTGTTAAAGGAATAATACAAAAAAAACCCATAAATGACAGAAAAGGATCAAACAATATTACTATATAAAACTAATCCTCTGGATTTGGTTGTGGATGATGTTTTATTACACATGGAGCAGAAACTGTAGAGCGACTAATATTACTACATCTGCTGCATTTATTATTGAATATAAAACTGGTCTGCTGCCATAGAGACAGACTACAATTCTCTCCCCAAGCACATAATCATAGAGAGCTAGTTTTACAGTTTTCCGCTGTTAGTTAAGCCTGGAAAGCCGAACATGTCGCCGCCAACACGTTCAGCGCTGTGACCTGACAACTGTGGGGTCTTCATATGCACCACAGCAGTGATTAGTGAGCTGGTGTCTAACACTGATATACGGTCATATATGATCATGTATCAAAGCCGGTCAGGCATATATTTTAATTTGTTGTGTACATTTGTGCAAGTATCAAATATTACACATATACACACAATATTTAGAGTACAGATCTACACCCACCAGCCACTTCCTCCTTCTATCTACACTCACTGTCCACTACATCAGCATTCTCTGATTCTCTGTATACTTTATTACTCTGTTCTTTAATGATCAGGACCCCCAGAGCAGGTACTATTAGGGAGATGGGTCATTCTCAGCACTGCAGTGACACTGGTCTTATAATAATAATTGTATAATTACTTAGCTTATTAATATTTTTTTTATATATTTTATATATTTTTATGTATTTTTCTTTAATATATCATTTTGTTACTGATAAACAATTTGTTACTTGATATTTAAAGATTATTATTAATAGTAGTAATAAGAGTAGAATATCATTACTATAACGCGGTAGTAGTAGTAGAATATCATTGCTATGAGTAGTAGTAGTAGTCGAAGAAGAAGGATCATTACTATTATTATTATTATTATTAGTAGTAGTAGTAGTAGTAGTAGTAGTAGTCAAGGATGAAGGATCATTACTATTATTAGTATTAGTAGTAGTAATAGAATATCATTACTATTATGAGGTAGCAGTAGTAGTATATCATCACTATTAGTAATAGTAGTAGTCAAAAAAGAAGAATCATTACTATTATTATTATTATTAGTAGTAGTAGTAGTAGTCAAGGATGAAGGATCATTACTATTATTAGTATTAGTAGTGGTAATAGAATATCATTACTATTATGAGGTAGCAGTAGTAGTATATCATCACTATTAGTAATAGTAGTAGTCAAAGAAGAAGAATCATTACTATTATTATTTGTAGTAGTAGTATCATTATCATTATTATTATTAGTAGTATAGTATCATAACTATTAGTAGTAGGAGTAGTAGATTTCAAAGAAGGATCATTACTATTATGATTATTATTAGTAGCAGTAGTAGTGATAGTATCATTATCATTATTATTATTATTATAATTCTTCTTCTTCTTATTATTATTATTAGTAGTAGTAGTAGTAATAGTATCATTATCATTATTATTATTATTATTATAATTCTTATTATTATTAGTAGTAGTAGTAGTAGTAATAATATCATTATCATTCTCATTATTATTATTATTATAATTCTTCTTATTATTATTATTAGTAGTAGCAGTAATAATATCATTATCATTATTATTATTATTATTATTAATATTAGTAGTAGTAGTAGTAATAGTATCATTATCATTATTATTATTATAATTCTTATTATTATTATTATTATTATTATAAGTAGTAGTAGTAGTGGTAGTAGTAGAAGAATTAGTATTTGTAGTAGTAATAGCATCAGTAGTAGTAGTAGTAGTACTAGTAGGACTAGTATCGTTTTATTAGCAGTGATAGTAGTATTAGTAGTAGTAGTGTATCATGTATTATTTTTATTAGTAGTAGTAGTAATAGTAGTGCTAGTATTAATAGCATAAATATCATTATTGTTTATTATTATTATTATTATTATTATTAATAATAATGATGATAATCATACAAATCTTAGACACAATTTCAGTTCTAATGCTACTAATAAAGTAGCATGTATTATTGTTTTCCAGTACGTAGTGTTTTCACCATATCCCTTCTTAAATATATGATTATATTAGTAAGCCTTCGCCCACATATCTTAGCTTAGACGAGCCATTTGATCCAGTGTCCTCTGCGTTTCTGTGGAACGCGCTGTTCAGTTATGCATTGCTCGATCTCGCATTTGAGAATGTCACATAAAATCAGGTTTTGATTACAGCAGCGGACATACTGAGAAGAATAGCTGTACACTGAAGCACGACTCAGGCGAGGACGCGCTGACTCTCTCCGTGCATTATTGAAGAGGAAACTATTGAGGAAAGTCGATGGACTTGAGCTTCTCTAATGTTGAGGCTTTCCGATAATAAGCCTCTATCTGCGCTCGCCATGAAACCAAATCAGCCCCCGTCTATCAAAACATCAGGGACGCAGGCCCGGAGTCCGCAAGGGAGCAGCGCAAGTGGGCCAGTGATGCCTCCGTCATACGTTAACGGATGTTGACCTTTGCTTTGTGGTCTGCAACATTAGAATAAGTGCAGCCTGAAGCATTAGAAGCTTCATCGCTCTCCATCGCCATCGCTCCTGTGGGGGGAAACCGCCGGGGCAGAATGTCAGAGCTCACAGCAGTTTGTACGAAGGGCTCTGTTATAGTCAAACAGTATATATATATATATATATATATTACCATGTTTGTGAAATCTGGGTAAATCTTTCAGGAGCGCCTCCTCAGACATGTCCTGATCTTCTAAACCATAATAATACACTATTGATTTGGAGAAATTATTATGTTTTAAAAGCTATTTATCCAGACATTAACAACGAGTTGGTATACAGTGATCAGTATAGTGTAGTAGTTGGTATAGTGTAGTGGCTGGTATAGTGTAGTAGTTGTTATACAGTGGTTGGTATAGTGTAGTAGTTGGTATACAGTGGTTGGTATAGTATAGTGGTTGGTATACAGTGGTTGGTATATGGTGGTTGGCATACAGTGGTTGGTATAGTGTAGTAGTTGGTATGCAGTAGTTGATATAGTGTAGTGGTTGGTATACAGTGGTTGGTATAGTGTAGTGGTTGGTATACAGTGGTTGGTATAGTGTAGTAGTTGGTATACAGTGGTTGGTATAGTATAGTGGTTGGTATACAGTGGTTGGTATATGGTGGTTGGCATACAGTGGTTGGTATAGTGTAGTAGTTGGTATGCAGTAGTTGATATAGTGTAGTGGTTGGTATACAGTGGTTGGTATAGTGTAGTGGTTGGTATACAGTGGTTGGTATAGTGTAGTAGTTGGTATGCAGTGGTTGGTATAGTGTAATGGGTTGGTATACAGTGGTTGGTATAGTGTAGTGGTTGGTATACAATGGTTGGTATAGTGTAGTAGTTGGTATGCGGTAGTTGGTATAGTGAAGTGGTTGGTATACAGTGGTTGATATAGTGCAGTGGTTGGTATACAGTGGTTGGTATAGTATAGTGGTTGGTATAGTGTAGTGGTTGGTATAGTGTAGTGGTTGGTATACAGTGGTTGGTATAGTGCAGTGGTTGGTATAGTGTAGTGGTTGGTATACAGTGGTTAGTATAGTGTAGTGGTTGGTATACAGTGGTTGGTATAGTGCAGTGGTTGGTATAGTGCAGTGGTTGGTATAGTGTAGTGGTTGGTAAAGTGTAGTGGTTGGTATAGTGCAGTGGTTGGTATAGTGCAGTGGTTGGTATAGTGTAGTGGTTGGTATACAGTGGTTGGTATAGTGTAGTGGTTGGTATACAGTGGTTGGTATAGTGTAGTAGTTGGTATGCAGTAGTTGGTATAGTGAAGTGGTTGGTATACAGTGGTTGATATAGTGCAGTGGTTGGTATACAATGGTTGGTATAGTATAGTGGTTGGTATAGTGTAGTGGTTGGTATAGTGTTGTGGTTGGTATACAGTGGCTGGGATAGTGTAGTAGTTGTTATGCAGTGGTTGGTACAGTGTAGGGGGTTGGTATACAGTGGTTGGTATAGTATAGTGGTTGGTATACAGTGGTTGGTATAGTGCAGTGGGTTGGTATACAGTGGTTGGTATACAGTGGTTGGTATAGTGTCGTAGTTGGTATACAGTGGTTGGTATAGTGTGGTGGTTGGTATACAGTGGTTGGTATAGTGTGGTGGTTGGTATACAGTGGTTGGTATAGTGTAGTGGGTTGGTATACAGTGGTTGGTATAGTGTAGTGGTTGGTATACAGTGGTTGGTATAGTGTAGTGGTTGGTATACAGTGGTTGGTATAGTGTAGTAGTTGGTATGCAGTAGTTGGTATAGTGAAGTGGTTGGTATATGGTGGTTGGTATACAGTGGTTAGTAAAGTGTAGTGGTTGGTATGCAGTGGTTGGTATAGTGTAGTTGTTGGTATAGTGCAGTGGTTGGTATAGTGTAGTGGTTGGTATACAGTGGTTAGTATAGTGTAGTGGTTGGTATAGTGTAGTGGTTGGTATAGTGCAGTGGTTGGTATAGTGTAGTGGTTGGTATACAGTGGTTAGTATAGTGTAGTGGTTGGTATACAGTGGTTAGTATAGTGTAGTGGTTGGTATACAGTGGTTGGTATAATGCAGTGGTTGGGATAGTGTAGTGGATGGTATACAGTGGTTGGTATATTGTAGTGGTTGGTATAGTTTAGTGGTTGGTATAGTGTAGTGGTTGGTATAGTGCAGTGGTTGGTATAGTGTAGTGGTTGGTGTAGTGTAGTTGTTGGTATAGTGCAGTGGTTGGTATAGTGTAGTGGTTGGTATACAGTGGTTAGTATAGTGTAGTGGTTGGTATAGTGTAGTGGTTGGTATAGTGCCGTGGTTGGTATAGTGTAGTGGTTGGTATACAGTGGTTGGTATAGTGTAGTGGTTGGTATACAGTGGTTAGTATAGTGTAGTGGTTGGTATACAGTGGTTGGTATAGTGCAGTGGTTGGGATAGTGTAGTGGATGGTATACAGTGGTTGGTATATTGTAGTGGTTGGTATAGTGTAGTGGTTGGTATAGTGTAGTGGTTGGTATAGTGCAGTGGTTGGTATAGTGTAGTGGTTGGTATAGTGCAGTGGTTGGTATAGTGTAGTGGTTGGTGTAGTGCAGTGGTTGGTATACAGTGGTTGGTATATTGTAGTGGTTGGTATAGTGTAGTGGTTGGTATAGTGCAGTGGTTGGTATAGTGTAGTGGTTGGTATACAGTGGTTGGTATATTGTAGTGGTTGGTATAGTGTAGTGGTTGGTATAGTGTAGTGGTTGGTATACAGTGGTTGGTGTAGTGTAGTGGTTGGTATACAATAGTTGGTATAGTGTAGTTGGTTGGTATACAGTGATTGGTATAGTGCAGTGGTTGGTATAGTGTAGTGGTTGGTGTAGTGCAGTGGTTGGTATACAGTGGTTGGTATATTGTAGTGGTTGGTATAGTGTAGTGGTTGGTATAGTGTAGTGGTTGGTATAGTGTAGTGGTTGGTATAGTGCAGTGGTTGGTATAGTGTAGTGGTTGGTATAGTGTAGTGGTTGGTATAGTGTAGTGGTTGGTATACAGTGGTTGGTATAGTGCAGTGGTTGGTATAGTGTAGTGGTTGGTATACAGTGGTTGGTATAGTGCAGTGGTTGGTATAGTGTAGTGGTTGGTGTAGTGTAGTGGTTGGTATACAGTGGTTAGTATAGTGTAGTGGTTGGTATAGTGTAGTGGTTGGTATAGTGTAGTGGTTGGTATAGTGCAGTGGTTGGTATAGTGTAGTGGTTGGTGTAGTGTAGTGGTTGGTATAGTGTAGTGGTTGGTATAGTGTAGTGGTTGGTATACAGTGGTTGGTATAGTATAGTGGTTGGTATAGTGTAGTGGTTGGTATAGTGTTGTGGTTGGTATACAGTGGCTGGGATAGTGTAGTAGTTGTTATGCAGTGGTTGGTACAGTGTAGGGGGTTGGTATACAGTGGTTGGTATAGTATAGTGGTTGGTATACAGTGGTTGGTATAGTGCAGTGGGTTGGTATACAGTGGTTGGTATACAGTGGTTGGTATAGTGTCGTAGTTGGTATACAGTGGTTGGTATAGTGTGGTGGTTGGTATACAGTGGTTGGTATAGTGTGGTGGTTGGTATACAGTGGTTGGTATAGTGTAGTGGGTTGGTATACAGTGGTTGGTATAGTGTAGTGGTTGGTATACAGTGGTTGGTATAGTGTAGTGGTTGGTATACAGTGGTTGGTATAGTGTAGTAGTTGGTATGCAGTAGTTGGTATAGTGAAGTGGTTGGTATATGGTGGTTGGTATACAGTGGTTAGTAAAGTGTAGTGGTTGGTATGCAGTGGTTGGTATAGTGTAGTTGTTGGTATAGTGCAGTGGTTGGTATAGTGTAGTGGTTGGTATACAGTGGTTAGTATAGTGTAGTGGTTGGTATAGTGTAGTGGTTGGTATAGTGCAGTGGTTGGTATAGTGTAGTGGTTGGTATACAGTGGTTAGTATAGTGTAGTGGTTGGTATACAGTGGTTAGTATAGTGTAGTGGTTGGTATACAGTGGTTGGTATAGTGCAGTGGTTGGGATAGTGTAGTGGATGGTATACAGTGGTTGGTATATTGTAGTGGTTGGTATAGTTTAGTGGTTGGTATAGTGTAGTGGTTGGTATAGTGCAGTGGTTGGTATAGTGTAGTGGTTGGTGTAGTGTAGTTGTTGGTATAGTGCAGTGGTTGGTATAGTGTAGTGGTTGGTATACAGTGGTTAGTATAGTGTAGTGGTTGGTATAGTGTAGTGGTTGGTATAGTGCCGTGGTTGGTATAGTGTAGTGGTTGGTATACAGTGGTTGGTATAGTGTAGTGGTTGGTATACAGTGGTTAGTATAGTGTAGTGGTTGGTATACAGTGGTTGGTATAGTGCAGTGGTTGGGATAGTGTAGTGGATGGTATACAGTGGTTGGTATATTGTAGTGGTTGGTATAGTGTAGTGGTTGGTATAGTGTAGTGGTTGGTATAGTGCAGTGGTTGGTATAGTGTAGTGGTTGGTATAGTGCAGTGGTTGGTATAGTGTAGTGGTTGGTGTAGTGCAGTGGTTGGTATACAGTGGTTGGTATATTGTAGTGGTTGGTATAGTGTAGTGGTTGGTATAGTGCAGTGGTTGGTATAGTGTAGTGGTTGGTATACAGTGGTTGGTATATTGTAGTGGTTGGTATAGTGTAGTGGTTGGTATAGTGTAGTGGTTGGTATACAGTGGTTGGTGTAGTGTAGTGGTTGGTATACAATAGTTGGTATAGTGTAGTTGGTTGGTATACAGTGATTGGTATAGTGCAGTGGTTGGTATAGTGTAGTGGTTGGTGTAGTGCAGTGGTTGGTATACAGTGGTTGGTATATTGTAGTGGTTGGTATAGTGTAGTGGTTGGTATAGTGTAGTGGTTGGTATAGTGTAGTGGTTGGTATAGTGCAGTGGTTGGTATAGTGTAGTGGTTGGTATAGTGTAGTGGTTGGTATAGTGTAGTGGTTGGTATACAGTGGTTGGTATAGTGCAGTGGTTGGTATAGTGTAGTGGTTGGTATACAGTGGTTGGTATAGTGCAGTGGTTGGTATAGTGTAGTGGTTGGTGTAGTGTAGTGGTTGGTATACAGTGGTTAGTATAGTGTAGTGGTTGGTATAGTGTAGTGGTTGGTATAGTGTAGTGGTTGGTATAGTGCAGTGGTTGGTATAGTGTAGTGGTTGGTGTAGTGTAGTGGTTGGTATAGTGTAGTGGTTGGTATATTGTAGTGGGGTTTTTTTTGTTGCATGGATTCCGTAAAATAACATTTTTTTTCTTTTTTTTTTCCAGTAGAGAACGAACAGGATGGAAAAGTGCACGCCAGTCTACTGAACTTCTGCTCAACCGACAGACATTGTTTCACAAACACTCACTCAGGACAGACCCCTTACCATGACTGCAGTGTTTGTGCTACCCGCACTCATCTGTTTGCTATTTTCTTCCATCCCTCTTTTTTCCCCATACAGTCCCATTCATTTTCGGCCGAACTAAAACCTCATGATTTAATTTAACCTACAGCCTCCAAACTGCCTTTACTCACTCAGGCCTGATCCCCAACCTCTAATCCACACACATATACTCACCCGCACTCCTCTATTTGTTGTTTATGTGCAACCATCCTGCGGTTCCTTCAGGAAAGGCACTTTTCTAGTTCAGTATGATGTCATGATCCGATACGGACCTAAAAAAAGTTGATGAGGTTCATACGACTAGAACACTTTACAGAAGTATTGGCTGCCGTCGGCCTACAGTCAGCCTACAGTCCAGCAGATTTAGAATAGATTCAGCTCATATCTACTCTCCCTATGAGCAAAACTCCTACTGAACTCAGAAATCAAATAAGTCATCAAAAAGCCTACGTACAACTGACAAAATGCACAGAGCTACAGAAGAACCCTCATTTCTTTCTCTTCAGAGAACGTTAGAGAATATTATATATGCGATACTGTGCAAAAGTTTTAGGGGCACTTAGGAACTTTATTATGGTTGCGAATTGCAAATTAAAGCTATGTTGTTTTTTACAGTTTTCGAGGTATCAACTTCATTCCAACTCCAGATTGTCTGGTCTGCTTGAGTGAATTAGGCTTGCATACAGATTTTTAATCGGATGCATGGATTCCGGCAAACAACAGATTTTTCTGGAATTTTTCCCATAGAGAATGAATAGGATGGAAAAGTGCACACAAATCTACTGAACTTCTGCTCGACCGACAGACATAATTTCACATACACTGACTCAGGGCAGACCCCGGACCACGGCTACAGTGCTCGTTCAACCCGCACTCGTCTGTTTGTCATTTTTTTTTCATCCCTCTTTTTTCCCCATAGAGTTCTTCTCATTTTCGGTCTTACCCAATGCCCCCATGGTTTCATTTGACCTACAGCCTCCTAACTGCATGTACTCTTTTAAGGAAGATCCTCAAACACTAATCCACCTACATACCCACCCGCAGTCATTTATTTGTTGTTTATTCATCCCTTGTTCTTCCCATAGTATCCCATATATCCCAAACATTACAGTTTCATTCAATCTGCTGCCTCCAAACTGCCTGTACTCACTCAGGACAGATCCCCAACCTCTACATTCATACAATGTCTGGGGCGTCCAGGAGAAATCTGGAACTACACTTTGTTCTTCAAACTGGAGCTCAAGATATGATCTACTTCTCTCACAAGATATTAAGATATAAGATATTCATGTTACTTTGTATTGTATGTATGATTATTTACATCTGTTCTAATCAGATCTGGTGTTTTTACTGGTGAACACACACTTATTGATCAGATAAACACTTTTACACTATCAGCTTAGGTGCCCCAGACTTTTACACAGTGGTGTAAGTGGGGTTTTGCTGGGCGGGGCTGGATTTTAGACTGAAGATGATTCATGGTTTGCGCTCAAATCTCCAACGGCTTCTTAAACGTTGGTATATAATTATAATAAACATGGAGCTCTGTGCGCGAAGGAACACGGGGGGTCTAACGGCGATGCTTTCAACAAGCAAACAAGCCAATTGAGCGTGTCACTGAGAGCGAGATCACATCAAATTAAACAAAGGAAATGTTTCTGTTTCTCGGGGTCGGAGCCACATGGGGTCTCGCTCAGCTGTAGAGGCCAAACGATCGCGCTCGCGTGAAAAAAAAACCCCGAAAAACTCCAACATCCCTTCAATTATGTGGAGTTTTACAAAAGATGGATGTGTCACAGTTTGGCAGGCTGTTCTTTCCCAAAACAAATCAGCCCCTCAGTTTCCGAGGAATGAGGAAAAACAGAAAAACAATAATTTGGCTTCTTAGGGACATCTGTCATTTCCGCGCCTTTCCCGAGTCTTTGTAAATGTGTTGAGCGTGCAAGGCCATTTGTATTCCTGTATATATCCTGCATCACGGGAAGGAGGAGAGATGGAGGGCCGGGGGATGGAGGGGTTTGGTGGGTGGGGCAGAGGGGGGAGGAAGAAAAATGATTTGAGGAGAGATCAATTTGAAATGTAATGGAATGAAACCTCGAGATTGATTTTATTGCCATTTGGCGGTGGTCAGTAATTGTCTGGGCCGTTTGGGGAGAGTGATTGTTCAGGTGCTCGCTGGAGTGGAACGGTTCAGGTAGGAGGGAAACACTTTGGGGTGTGAGCCCCCCCTCAGTCAACCACCCCCCCACCATACACACACACACACATTCATATATATATATATATATTACAGCACTGAACCAAAGTCAAAGACCATGTATTTAATCTCCAGGCAAGACTATAAATAAGATACATGTTGTTCATTTTTCAGGAGGATCAGATATGAGATAATCCAAAGATTAGATGGTCGGAGCACAAGCCCACAACTGGTGACCCCTAACAACCTCCTGGAAGACCTACTAGGCCTACCAAAACTCTAACCATCAGATAAACAACATTTTCGTATTTGATACTGTGGAGAACATCAAGCTTCACCTTCGGATTTGAGAACATCTACAGTTGTTTCTGTCCATCCTTCCACTGTGAGAAGACACTTCAGTGTTATGGTGTCTGAAAGGATGTGTAGCTGTTCAAGAAGCTCCTCACTGATAACTTCTGCTCTGGATAAATCTGGATGGTAGGGTTTGAGAATATATCAAATATCAGGATATTATGTTTGGTGATACTGTATCGATTCTCAAAAACACAGTATCGATACACAGACTCCTGGCAGACAGTGACTCACTGTGTGTTGTGTTGAAACCTCTGAGCACTAGATGGCAGTGTTGTATACATTTTCAGTTTAACTCCAACATTAACAAGCAGCACAAGGGCGCAATGCCAATAGCAAACCCATTCATATAGTGGTGTGTCACAATATATATATATATCACAATATATCGTAATTATATTGAATCGTGACCGCTGTATCACGGTACGTATTGTATTGGTTCTTGCCAATACACAGCCCTACTGGATGGGCCCCTATTTTAAAGTAATGAAGTGTCAGAAACTGAGATGTGGGCTGCGAGAACTCAAGCCTGACCCGAGACTGACAGATGTCAGAGAAATTATGTCCGAGCTTGACGTGATTAGCTCCCTTGTTTAACCTCCAGCTGCACATGTACTCGCATGCCTGCGTTATGGGTAAAACACTGGAATGATTGACCAGCCTGGAGCCACCGCTTCCCAAGTCCTAATACCCTGGAGAATCCCAAGCATCTTCTCAAATCACCTCAAATATTTTCCCAATCATCTTTGCTTTGACGTGAGCGCAACATTCTAGATCAAAATGAGTCAGAACTGTTCATAGTGGTGGTGAATGGAACCAGATGTCCACATCTAAAAGCCCCCTCACAGAAAGATATTACAGTTAATGGTTATAAATACACTGTCTGTCTGACACACTGTTTATGAAAGTTTTGGGAACATATGGCCTTAAAAGCCAATCATGGTGGAGGGATACGTGCTGTACACTGTGAGGCAAAATTTAAAAACGATTTTTAGATTATCTAGATTTCACCTTCAACCACACTCATATAAACTCAGGAAACTAAGTGGTTTATGTGTTATGTTATGGGTATGTTGGAAGCAGTAGCAGCAGTGACGTGAAACACACAGATAAAAGATCGAGCTTTATTTAAATAACAAGCGGAGTTGCGCCGGAGTTGCGCCAGAGTTGCGCCAGAGTTGCAGCCAATCAGATAATGTGCCGCACGTCATAGATCATGTCAGCATTCGAATCACAGGCTGAAATCAGTGTTGATAAAATCAACTGCATTACAGAATCAGCCTAGAACTGAAATAAACCTGCTTGCATTTTAATGTAAATGCAGAGATGTCGTTGGGTCTGGGTGCAACCTGGTTGGCTTTCTACACATACAGTCTTAACGATAGCCAACTTAGCAGTTTAAGTTAATCTGTTTATACGTGATGCAACTTTCATGGGATGCTGAGAGTTGCATGCAACTTGACAGATACATTAGGCAACTCAACAGCAAAGTTGCGGGCAACACATTTGGTTGTTATATGAGTTAGTTTTGATCCATCATGGACTGTAATAACAACAGACTAACAGAAAAACAGAAGAATAGTTTCAGTAGTGTTTGTTTTCATGCCTCAAGAAACTGAGAACATAAAAAACTGCTCAACCTAGTTCATCAAGACTTTGAAATCTTTGAAATCTCCATTCAAAGCCAGGTGATTTAATATGATCACAGGATGCATTATCAGCTATTTGATTGGCTGTTTCATGCAACTTCTTCCATAAAGTTGCAGAAGAGTTGCAGGTGAGTTACAGCGCACTTATTTCAATATGAAGCCTATGTGAAACTTGAGTTTTCACATAGAACTTGAGATCTCAGGCAACTAAAGTTGCATAGAAGCTTTACCTTGCAAAAGCCACATCTTTTCTTTCTTTCTAGTTTCTCTTTACCCTTTTAAAGGTGCCCCAAACCCAGATCATCTGGCTCTCATTACAGGGCAGCGAGATGCTCCGCCTCCCCATAACCACCTCTCCTTCACCACTCAGCCACCATCAGGCACGATACAGTGGCCTTGCTGCGGAACAGGAGACGGGGCCAAGGACGCCGGGTCTGTGGCACAGTTGCTCTATAAAGACATAGTTTCCATAAAGAGACAGTTGCAACGGTTGGAGTGGAGTTGCGAGTGAGTTGCTGGACACTTTTTTTCTATATGCAGCTTAAGTGGAGCTTATTTAGCTTCACTCCATATCCTCTATACTAACCCAGACCAGAACTAACTCAGTCTCTGTACTAACCCAGACCAGAACTAACTCAGCCTCTGTACTAACACAAACCAGAACTAACCCAGTCTCTGTACTAACCCAAACCAGAACTAACTCAGTCTCTGTACTAACCTAAACCAGAACTAACTCAGTCTCTGTACTAACCGACACCAGAACTAACTCAGTCTCTGTACTAACCTAAACCAGAACTAACTCAGCCTCTGTACTAACTAAACCAGAACTAACTCTGTCTCTGTACTAACCCAGACCAGAACTAACTCAGTCTCTGTACTAACCCAAACCAGAACTAACTCAGTCTCTGTACTAACCCAAACCAGAACTAACTCTGTCTCTGTACTAACCCAAACCAGAACTAACTCAGTCTCTGTACTAACCTAAACCAGAACTAACTCAGCCTCTGTACTAACCCAAACCAGAACTAACTCAGTCTCTGTACTAACCCAAACCAGAACTAAGTCTGTTTTTCTCTCTCTGAGGTAATAACCGCCCACCGGTCCCGTCGAATGCTGTTGGAGGTCCGACTGCCAGGGCCTCCTCATCACCTGGCACCAAACAGCTCTCCTCTCTCTGCTACACCTCGACTCCTCTGTACTAACCCAAACCAGAACTAACTTTGTTTTTCGTTTTTCTCTCTCTCTCTCTCTCTCTCTCTGAGGTAATAACCACCCACCTGTCCCGCCGAAAACTGTAAAAGACAGACCACCAGGGCCCCCCGTCACCTGGCTCCAACCAACGCCCCTCTCCATTTGTGCCATTTGCTCCACCTTGACTGCATCACAGTATCACCCACCTGATGTAGCACCTGTACAGCTTTTAAAGCTTTTACCTTCAAACTCAGCTTTAGTTTATACTTCAAGTACTGTTCGACCAGAGGAGGATGGGTCTCCCCTTGTGAGTCTGGTTCCTCCCAAGGTTTCTTCCTCCAGTTGAGGGAGGTGTTGTTGCCACTGTTGCCTCTGGTTTGCTCACAAGGGATAAAGTGTGTGATTTTATGTTTTTCATGCTTTAAAATTCCTGTAAAGCTGCTTTGTGACAACACTGTTGTAAAAAGCGCTATACAAATAAACTTGACTTGACTTGACTTGACTTCCAAGGGGCTAAAGTTGCATGCAAACTTTACCTTGTAAAGCCAGACGTACACTGTGACATCTCCTCTTTCTTTCTATCCTTTCATCGCTACTTTCAAAATATGAAGCTTATGTGAAACTTGAGTTTCATGGAGATCTCAGGCAACTAAAGCTGCATAGAAGCTTTACCTTACTTTGTAAAGCCAGACTTACACTGTGATATTTTCTATTTCTTTCTAGTTTCTCTTTACCCTTTTAAGGGTGCCTTAAACCCAGATCGTCTGGCTCTCGTTACAGGGCAGTGAGATGCTCCGCCTCCCCATAACCACCTCTTCTTCGCCGCTCAGCCACCATCAGGCATAATACAGAGGCCTAGGTGGTGGGGCACAGGACACAGGGTCTGTGGCACTGTTGCTCTATAAAGACACAGTTTCTATAAAGAGACAGTTGCAACGGTTGCAGCGGAGGTGCAAGTGAGTTGCTGGACACTTTTTTTCTATATGCAGCTTAAGTGGAACTCAAGTTTTATTTAGCTCCTAAGCGACTAAAGGTGCATGCAAGCTTTACTTTGTAAAGCCAGACTTACACTGTGACATCTTCTCTTTCTTTCTATTCTTTCATCACTACTTTCAAAGGTAACCCAAACCCAAATCAGCTGACTCTCATTATAGGGCAATAAGATGCTCCGTCTCCCTATTACCCCACCATCCCTGCCGCTCAGCCACCATCAGGTATAATACAGTGGCCTTGCTGTGGAACAGGAGACGGGGCCCAGGACGTGGGGGCTGTTATCTCCTGTGGGTGTCGATTCGCCATCTCTTGCAGCTGTTTTTTAGCATGTAGGGTTCAGAGACTGCCTTCCTGCCGCCTCCCATGGCTTTCTTCAGTTCCCGGGGTATGTGTGCCTGGCACAGTCATAAAGTGGTGCATGATAAAGTGGCCTACGACCAACCGAGACCATCTTAGTTAAGAGCCGTTAGTGCGACCGGCCTCTGTTCTCATTATTTGGAAGATGCATGGCTGTGATTTGGCTCTGATTTAGCTTTAACTCTCTCTCGCTCTCTCGCTCTCTCGCTCTCTCGCTCTCGTTCCCGAGGCTGGTGTATTAAAACACATAGCATCTGTTTCTCCAACACAACGCTGCTTCTGAAACAACAGGGTTTTTTTTCCTCACCTTCACAAACTTCCCACACAGTAAAGCCTTGAGCGCTCACATACCTCATTACACTAAACTCACTAAACCGCTTAAAGCAGTGGAATTAACAGCAACGCTTCCTATGAATCCTGCATTCATAACACTTCATACCTGCATTTATGAGGCATTAGAAAGGCATACACAGTGCCTTATAGAGTCTGTAATAAACTTCCCTAACTGTTAATAAGTTTACATATAAGTTCTATATAAAATCAATGCATAGGATTTCATCAGGTCAGGTTTATTAATGCATCATAGCGTCTGTTCATAAGAACGCTATAAAAGAGTTAGAGATAAACCTTTCTTGGGTCTAATCACTTTCAGGACAAGGGATAAGCATGACTGGATTACTGGCCGAGCCTGGGGGGCCAGCACCCAGGGGCCCTTGAGGTCAAGCGGCCTGGGGGGGGGGCCCTGGCCCAAAACATTTTGCGATGCCTATCAACATTTATGAGACAATTTTTTTTTTTTCTGAGAGCCCTGCATTTTAAGGATCCTCTGACTTTTAGGGACTTTGACCCCAGGGCGCCTTTGGGGCCTTATCCATGCTTTTGGGGCCCCTTGCCATGCTATTAGGCCCTAGACATGCTTTTGGGGCCCCTAGCCATGCTTTTGTCCTAGCCATGCTTTTGGGCCCTAGCCATGCTTTTGGGGGCCCTAGCCATGGGCTCTGCATTTTAAAGATCCTCTGACTTTTAGGGACTTTGACCCCAGGGCCTCTTCGGGGCCTTAGCCATGCTTTTGGGGCCCCTTGCCATGCTTTTGTCCTAGCCATGCTTTTGGGCCCTTGCCATGCTTATGAAAATGGACAAGGCGTTGTGGCGCTGCTCTGACTTCAGCCTCTGGCTATTAGGGGTCCTAGGAAAGAGAGGGGCATAATTTTAAAGGGCCCTGGTTATGAGAGCCACTACCAGGGAGCCCTAGAGAAGAACAAGGCATTCTATTAGGGGGCCCAGACTATCCTTAATCCGTCTTTGGGGATAAGAGCTTATATGGAGTGACTTTCAATGGACGTGGCAACAAAAACTTCTTTGTAAACAAAATCAGTCATGTTTATAACATTCTTATAAACGTATACTACTGTGCGTTATAAACCCTGATATTATAAAGTTGCATCCATGTATGTTTTAAAAATGTTATGCATGTCACTATAAGATCTTATAAGCACTTATGGAAGCTTATTAAATATATTATAATGTATTATGTATATCATACATAATAAATACATTTATAAAACATTATGAATACAGGATTCATTGTTCATGTACACTTGCTTTATAAAGTGTTAATTATAACTACTTAATGTAATTATACAACCTTATGTTTTGCATTATGATGTGTTATATATGCCTTACAACGTCTCACAATTCATTTATACAGCATTATGAATACAGGACTCATAGAAAGTGTTTAAAAAATAATTCCTGGGTTTCTAATCAGGTATCTGAAGACTGATAGCTCGGCTGAGCGTAATCTCTCTCCTCCGCCCGACTCTCTGTCGGTCGTTCTCCTCCTGATCCCTCCTGGATGGATGTTTTGTGTTAAGTAAAGCTGAAGCTACTCATGTTCTCTCACTCCATCAATAGTGAATACATTAACGATATCTACTGCTTGAAAGAGGCTATTCATTTCTCCGTTTCCCTCGTTCCTGTCCCAGCAGAGCCAGAGCACGGCTCCTCTTTCCTCTTCCCTGACCCGCTCTGGACCCGGCGTCAGGCCTCGGAGCCAATCGATGGCCATTGAGCGGCAGGGGAAGAAAGGAAGAGGAGCGGAGGAGAGGAGAGAGATGGAGGGACAGTGAGGAACTACGCTGACTTCAGTTTGTGAAGGGCACATTAGGTCACCGTGTTACCCAAGAGGCCCCTGAGGAGAGAGAGAGAGAGAGAGAGAGAGATAGAGGGGAGAGAGAGAGAGGGAGAGAGCGATGGGACTGACAGAAAAACAGAGAAGAGGAAGAAGAAAGAAGAAAAGGGAGTGAGAAACAGATGGAAAAAAATAAAATAGAAGATATGAGAGAGATGAGACAATAGGAGAAGAGAGAGGCTAAGACAGTGAGAGAGAGAGAGAGAGCGAGAGAGAGAGAGAGAGAGAGAGAGAGAGAGAGAGAGAGAGAGAGAGAAAGAGAAGGACGGGTGAGAAAGAGGAGAAAGGAGAAGATATGGAGAGACACGATAATGAGAAACAATAGGAGCAGACAGAAAAAGAGGGAAAAGAGGAGAGAGGAGTAAAAAAAACAGAGAGGATAGACAAAAAGAGAAAAGAGGAAAAGAATGAGAGAGAAAGTGGAGAGGCAGAGAGAAATAGACAATGGAAAAGAGAAAGACAGACAGACAGATGACAAGAGAGAAATAAAGAAGAAAGAGAAAGGGACAGAAAGAGGGAGAAAGAGGAAACTAAGAGAGGTGGAGACAATGAAAGAGAGAGGGAGTGTGTGTGGAAAAGAGTGAGAGAGAGAGAGAAATAAAGATATACTAATAGTAAAAGAGATAGAAAGAGAGAAAATGGGAGAGCATGAGAGACTAAGCGACAGAAAGAGAGACATAAAGAGACAGTGAGAAATAGTAACAGTGAGAGAGTGAGAGAACAGATAGAAAGAGAAAGACACAGAAAGAGAGAACTGAGACTCAGAGAGAGAGCGGATAGAAAAAGGGAGCAAGAGAGATAATGGCAGAGTGAGAGGCA